>CM042668.1:9765897-10365897 GCA_023638005.1 Forsythia suspensa
AAGGAAACAAACTTGTTTATTAGAGCATTACATACTGATCGAGGAGGAGACTTTACATCACAAGAGTTCACTAATTTCTGTGATGTAAATGGTATACAAAGACAACTAACAGCTGCATACACACCACAATAGAACGAAGTTGCAGAACGAAAGAATAGAACTATTATGAATATGGTTCGTAGTATGATTTCGGAAAAGAAAATTCCAAAGACCTTCTGGCCTGAAGTAGTCAATTGGACGGTGCATCTCTTGAATCGAAGTCCAACATTGGCAGTAAATAATAAGACTCCATAAGAAGCTTGGAGTGGAGCAAGCCTTCAGTTGATCATTTTAGAGTTTTCGGATGTATCTCTCATGTTCATGTGCTTGATAATGAAAAGACTAAACTGGATGATAAAAGTTTGAGTTGTGTTCAACTCGGAGTTAGTGAAGGGTCAAAAGCTTATAGACTTTATGATCCTACTTCACAACGGATCATAATAAGTAGGGATGTTGTATTCGAAGAAGACAAGAATTAGGATTGGGATAAGAGCTATGAAGCCTCCATTATGTGCGATTTGGAATGGGGTGATTGTGAGGAGGAAGAAGCTGACTTTGATGAAAATGAAGAGAGAGAGAATCTGATCTTGAAGCTGATATAGAAGTAGTAGAAGAGGAGCATTTTTCTGATCTTGAAGCTGATATAGAAGCAGCAGAAGAGGAGCATTTTTCTTCTGATTCTTTGACTGAAGAAAGCTCTCCTAGCTTGAATGAAGGAAGAAATAGGAGACCACCAGGTTGAATGAGAGACTTTGAAACTGGAGAAGGCTTTTTCGAAGAAGATAATGAAGATTATTTGGCCATGTTTGCAGCTACTGATCCAATTTACTTTGAAGATGCCGTGAAGAGTGAAAAATGGAGGAAAGCCATGGATCTGGAACTGGAAGCAATAAATAAAAATGGCACGTGGAAATTGACGAAATTACCTGAGGGGGGAAAGAAGGTTGGAGTGAAATGGATTTACAAGACTAAATTTGATGAAAATGGAGAAGTGGACAAATACAAGGCTAGGCTTGTAGCAAAGGGGTATACTCAGCAGCATGGGAAGACTATACTGAAGTATTCGCACCTGTGGTACGCATGGAGACAATTCGT
Organism: Forsythia suspensa; assembly: GCA_023638005.1. Lineage (NCBI taxonomy): Eukaryota > Viridiplantae > Streptophyta > Magnoliopsida > Lamiales > Oleaceae > Forsythia > Forsythia suspensa. The sequence goes on from CM042668.1 coordinate 9,767,032, forward strand.
TTGGTGTTGCATTTGAAGCTCAAAGGAATTGGACCATCTACCAGCTAGATGTGAAGTCTGTATTTTTACACGGTGAGTTGGATGAAGAGGTCTTTGTGGAGCAACCTTGTGGTTATGTGAAAAAGGGACATGAACAGAAGGTTTACAAGTTAATAAAAGCACTCTATGGGCTTAAGCAAGCCCCACGTTCTTGGTACAGCCGTATAGAAGCATATTTCATAAAGGAAGGTTTTGAGAAGTGTGACTATGAGCATACTTTGTTCATCAAGACAAGAAAAGAAGGGAAAGTGTTAATTGTAAGTCTTTATGTTGATGATCTTATTTTTACTGGAAATGATGAATTGATGTCTACAGAGTTCAAAAATTCCATGAAACATGAGTTTGACATGACAGATCTTGGTAAGATGAGATACTTTCTTGGTCTTGAAGTCTTGCAAAGATCTTATGGTGTTTTTATCAGTCAGAAGAAGTATGGATTAGAGGTGCTAAACGGTTTGGAATGGACAAAAGTAATTCTGTTGATAATCCAATTGTCCCTGGCTTTAAGCTCATGAAGGATGAAGGTGGAGTTAAGGTGAACAAAACTTACTACAAGCAGTTTGTGGGCAGTCTCATGTATCTTACAGCTACTAGACCTGACATAATGTTTGTGGTGAGTCTTATTAGTAGGTATATGGAGAATCCTACTGAGCTTCATTTACAAGCAGCAAAAAGGATACTCAGATATTTGAAGGGAACAACTAGGTTTGGAATTTTCTATAGGAAGAGAGGAGATGATGGGCTTGTTACTTACACTGATAGTGATCATGTTGGAGATTCGGATGATAGAAAGAGTACTTCAGGTTATGTGTTTTTATTAAGTTCAGGAGCATTATCATGGTCCTCAAAAAAGCAACCAATTATAAGTCTATCTTCCACAGAGGCTGAATTTATTGTTGCTGCTTCATGTGCATGTCAAGTAGTTTGGTTGAAAAGATTGTTGGAAAAGCTGGGTCAGAATCAAGGCAAACCTACTATTATTCATTGTGATAGTAGTTCTGCAATTAAACTTTCGAAGAACCCAGTAATGCATGGTTGTAGTAAACACATAGATGTGCGTTTCCATTTCCTTCGAGAGCTCACAAAGGCTGGTATAGTAGAGCTGGTGCATTGTGGCACAAGGAAATAGTTGGCTGATGTGATGACTAAGCTACTGAAGTTGGATGTTTTTTTGAAGTTGCGAAGACTATTAGGAGTGTGTGCTGAGGTAGATTTAAACTGAGTGCTTGTAGCATTCAGTTTAAGGGAGGAATTGTTAGGTGGTTTAGTAGTTTGTCACCACTTAGTCAATAAGTCCCTATTGTTAAGGGATATTTTTTTTTTGATTTAGTCATACCACGATATTAGGATTTGTTAGACGTGGGTTGTTTTTTTTCTTTATTTCCAGCTTTCTCTGTAAGGCTATATAATAGCCAAGTTTGTTCTTCAATAGAAAGAGAGTTTTTTCCTCAATTTCTTTGTTTCTTTCATAAGCTTTTTCTGTTTTTTAACAGACATTGGTTGCAAGAAAAGGCTGTCACCAAGAAGAAAGGAGAGGTACCAACCCTTTACTTTGTTTAATGGTTTTCCTTTCATCTATGAAGGCATTTTGCTTGAGTAAAAATATACTCGTGATTTTTGTTCCCATCTTTCCATATCAATCATGACTTATTAGAATATTATCAGTTGCTATGTGCATGTTTTCTGAATGCCGATGAATCAGACACTATGAAAACATATAAACATGTAGATTAATATAAGAATTGCAATTAAGTGAATGAAATAATGTTATGCAACTCATGAAGTAGTGGCTAGATGGATTTTGTTGACACTATTGCAATCAAACTTATCTTCAAAATACATAATTTAAATTAGGATACGGTTAAATAACTATGATTTCAATATTAGATTCACTTATCATCACGATTTGTAATGATACATGAAAGTAGGCTCCATGTTTTTTTTAATTTATTTTTTTGTTTTTTTGCATAACTGTAAATACAATTACAGAGACATCCTGAGTTAAATGACTATTATAGAGAAACCTCTTCTCAATTCGAAAATTAAAAAGACACCCTAGAGGTTTGTTTTGCACCACTTTCCCCTTTTGTGGGGATGAAAAAGGGGTTTCAACAATACACATTAGTGATTTGTTTCTCTACATGTCGCAAACAATCATCATTAAGAACAAAAATTGTAACTTCATATTGCACTCAGGATGTAATTGATGGAGAGTGTCGACTTATAATCTTATTTCAAAAACCGACCCAAACAGGCCGATTCAATTCATGTTGAGTTAGGTTGGTCAAGCTTTCATGATTAATTTGCCCATACCTATGTGTCAACATCAATTTCAGCAAAAATTAAACAATTTCACTTTTCTAGCACATTATACCCAATAAAAAAAATAAAAAATAAAGATAAATTAACTAAAATTCTTTCCCCTATATCAAACAATATATTACATGACAAAAACTGCAAGATCAATTAATAAACCTATTCGTATTCACAATACACACAATAATTAATATGACATCCACATAATATAAAATAGCTAAAATTCTTTCCTGCATCAAACAACAAGCTACGTAACAAAAACTACAATTTCAATTCATATACCCATCCACAATAGAGACCTCGTATCCATACCAAATATCCAACAATAGAGACCTCATATCCATACCAAATATCCAAATGCAAGAAGCAAGACATTATAGAATGTGTCTCTCTAATCTCCGAGAAAATCTATATTTAATAGCCCAAAATATGCAGCGTTTAGAGTTTGTTTCGAAAGTTCAAATTCTAATCCAAATGGTGGACAAGCATGAGGTTTTACTAATGTCTCTATCTTTGTCATTCAATTATTATAAGTGTGATATTAAACTATTCAATTGTTCAGAGTTTTACTAAACATTCCGTCTATAATGAAAATAATAGGAAAGCATAGAAAAGTTCGTATCCATGAATCTCGAGCTTCTGGACATGGTAGATGATGCCCTTACAATACAGTCTAAATTACAGGGGTTGAAGATCTACATCGACGAACTATATACTACAATTAATGATGAAACAAAAATTCATTATATTATTCTTGTATATATTAAATAAATGTATTCTCGATGAATTTACATTTTCGTACTACATGTTTCTTAGTAATTCTTGTGTTTATGACTAATAATTCTTGTTCTTCGTACACATTAACCATTAATTATAAAAGTCATTCAAGTTGTTTAATAAATAATGAGTAACACTTTTCCACAAATACATTAATAATTATTTCCTATCTTGGACTCTATATTTTATTTCAATATAGATAGTCGTTTTATATTATTATTATTGCCAAATATATTACTCTACAGTGCGTTCACTAGTTTTACTATAATGGTGTGTTTGATTGGCCAATTTTCCATGGAAAATGTCACATTCATGGAAAATAATATCACATCAGAGTAAAATATTTTTCCACTTTGGCTGTTTGATTGAAGGTGGAAAATGAAAATGAATTCTAAGGTACAATCACTTAAAACATGCATTTGGCCAAAATGTTGAAAAATATTTTCTCACCAATTTGGTGGTTTTTTTTTCCTCTTACATAGAAATTTTTTTTCTTTTCCATGGATTCCAATCAAACACACCGTTTATTTGAATGTGCATAAAAAAGTTCTTTTCCAGAAAAAATCTATGCAAGTGGGCCACCAACGACATATTATCATATTCTAGATTTTTTACCATTCTAGCCCCTACCTTACATAGCAAAATTACCATTGAAGTCTCTCCATTTACTGCAGTCAAACGACCTCATCTTCTCCCAAATTACTCTTTTTCCCAAAGCCTTCAACGAAAATCTTCCTTTGTTTGGACATTTTCTAGAGTAGCCTGAAGCTTCCATTGCAAAAATATTCGACCAAATTACATATTCCTCTTGCCAACGCTGTTATCTCCGTTCTCTACTGTAGATGAAAAAGTTTCTTCACATTCAACACTGTCGAATCCCAACCTCTTAACACCCATCCACGCAGGATTGTAGTTCTCTATCACTTCTAGATATTTTGGCACTTTCCTCCGATGACCTAGCCACTTTTCAATTTGTTTACCGCCACATCTTAAACTTCAAGGTCGTCTGCAGCATAATGACCTACCCATACCATACCACACCATTCGATAAGTTTAAATGGTCATACATATGTTTTTTGCTAACTAATAGACCACTAATGTCGGCCTCCGCTACCCATGGTCCAACTTTGTGAATCGTTTTCTTTGTGAGATATTCTTAAAGCTTTTGCAATACTTTATGTTACCTAAATTATTATTGTACTGTATTACACATTGATAGATGTTCGAGTATTGCCATCCCTTTACTGCCTCTGCATATGGCTATGGAAATCTCCCACACAAAAATTAGTGCAAGGAACTACAGGAGAACAATCGACACGCAAACATGCAAAGTGGACTGACTATGAGTATCAAGTGTTCTTTGCCACGTGTGAACTAGTTATCGTAGAGGGCACTGAAATGGTAAGTGATTCACGAAGCAGGGATGAGAGAGGCTCGTTAATGTTTTCAACCATGAATATGAGAAGAACTAGAACTGAACTCAGCTGAAGAATCACTGGGATGAGATGCGACGCGAACATAAGCAGCTTCACAAACTGCTGAGTTGCACCACCATTGAGTACAGTCACCATGAGGTATATCGATGTCCTTTATTAACAAATATTTACTTACCTTATTTATTATTTACCTTGTTGGTAGAATTATATTTATAGTAAGATATCATGTATGTAATATTTCTATTTTAGGTAGAATTCTTTTTCTATTAGTATATGTATACCTTGTACTCTTATACAATTTATTATTCAATAGAATCAATACAGAAAATTATTTCTTCACATATATTTTCTCTCATATTTGTTATATGGTATCAGAGCGACAATTTTGAGCAACGATGTCTGGCACAAAAATCATAGAAGCGACAATTACCCAATCGGATCTCATGGTTCTACAGTAATACGATCATCCCGGCCGAATCCTCGTTTCTAAACCACATGATGGAAACAATTATGGACAATGGAGTAGGGCTATAAGAATTGCCCTCATTGCCAAGAATAAAATTGGCTTTGTTGATGGAAAGATCAAAGTGCCAGAAGCAGAAGACGAGAAGTATTCTATTTGGGAACGGAGTAATCACATGGTACTATCATGGATACTTAATTTAATACATCCAGATATTGCTGAAAGTGTCATATACTCTGAATCTGCCACAGAAGTATGGAACGACCTACGAGATCGATTTTTTCAAGGTAATGATGCGCGAATATATCAGATTCGCCAAGAGATTGTTGAGTATCGACAAGAAAATCAATTGGTGTCAGCTTATTACACCAAATTAAAGGGACATGGGATGAATTGGGTTCTTATCACAACCCACTTGGATGTACCTGTGGAAATCTTAAGGCACTGGTGAAAGGGATGAGAAGGAGAAGGCCATACAATTCTTGATGGGGTTGAATGATTCTTATTCTATAGTTCGTAGAAACATACTTATGATGAGCCCTTCCCAGATACTAGAAAAGTTTACGCTATTTTAATGCAACATGAAAGAAAAGTTGATGTTGCAACAAATCGTGAAGGAAAACATTCAATCAATTGGGAGAAATCGAACCGAAAAAGTGACAATCGGCCCAACCGGTCGATCGATTCATCCTACCGGCCGATCGTTTCGACGAAAATCGATGTAAACAATTGCACCCAATCTGGGGGATGATTGGCCACGTTGTTGATACCTGCTATTTCATCCATGCTTTTCCCCTGGGCACAAGTTTTATGGGAAGGACGTGAAGTCACAAAACAAACGAATCACAAACACTGCTACCACTTCTACACCTGACCCAAAGGAAGGAAAAACCCTCACAGCCAAGGAATACGAGCAGATCATGACGCTTCTAAACAGCAAGACGGGTAATGATAAGTCTCATATTAATACCTCAGGTATCAATTCCTCTACTACCTCTTTGAGTAATTCATGGATTATTGATAGTGGGGCCACTGACCATGTGACGAAAGATGGGATCGTTGAGAATAAATCCATGCCAAAGCACAAAACTGTTCAATTACCGGATGGGGGTCATGCCCTTATTAAATCTATTGGTGCCGTTAACTTAGGTAAATAATATGACTGTTGATAATGTGCTTTATGTCCCTAACTTCAAAGTTAATCTATTATCTATCAATAAACTTACTAGAGGGTTAGGTTGCTATGTGACATTTTCCCCGATTTTTGTGTCATGCATGATTTGACTACGAAGAAGACGATTGGCTTGGGAAGGCAGAGTAATGGTCTATATTATCTTTCACAAAGACCGCAAATACATCATACTGCCACTGGATCAACCAATCTATGGCATAGACGTCCTAGGCACCCTTCAGCCTCACCTTTTCAATTCCTAGCACAAAGTGTTTTAGATATTAGTTTTGATTCCCACGATATTTGTGATGTTTGTCATTTGGCAAAACAATCTAGATTACCCTTTAAAGTTAGCCAAATTTCTAGCAATAAACCATTTGATTTGATTCATTGTGATATATGGGGACCTCATAGAATTTATTCTTATTCTGGTGCTAGATATTTCCTTACAATCGTTGATGATTTCTCTCGCTATACTTGGGTACACCTTATGCGTCACAAATTTGAAACTCAAGGCATAATTAAGAATTTCTTTGCTTGGGTTAAAACCCAACACAACCTGACCATAAAAGTCCAACGGTCTGACAATGGTCAAGAGTTCTTATCCTTGCAAACATTCCTAGATGAAAATGGTACCATTTTTCATAGATCATGCCATTATACCCCTCAACAAAATAGAGTAGTGGAGAGAAAACACCGCCACCTCCTTAATGTGGCTCGTGCCATTAGATTTCAAGCCAAATCTCCTGTTAAAATTTGGGAGAACATATCAAAACAGCTTGTTACCTTATCAATTTGATACCTTCGCCATTGCTCTCACACAAAACACCATACGAACAATTGCACAAGAAACCACCACCTTATTCTCATTTACGTGTCTATGGTTGCTTGTGTTTTACCACCAACCTCAAACCCAGCCATAAATTTGACATACGAGCTCGACGATGTGTGTTTCTTGGATACCCCCCAGGACAAAAAAGATACCTCTTAAATGACTTAACCTACAGAAAGCTAGTGGTGTCATGAGACGTCGTGTTCCATTAAACCACTTTTCCATATGCCTCCGAGCAAAATGATGAAACCAACTCCATCCCGTTGCCACAATCTATGCCTCTGGATGTTGAAATGCCACATTTACCATATTCTGAGGACCAACATATAGCAGAACCAGAAAGCTTGCATGAAGGTCCCAGACACTGGTCAACCGGTCGACTGGATAGTCCATCCGTTCCAATAGAGAACATAATCGGTCGACCTTCTGGTCAATCCGATTTCCTTATCCATTTCAACAGAGAGCTCAAACGGTCGACCGCCTTCACCTACCGATCGACCGGTTGAGCAGTTTTTCCACCTTCACTGACAGCCAGCCAGACCAACCTCCTATAGTACCAAATGACCAAATTCGACGTTCCACAAGATCAGTTCAAACCCCAATTCGCGCGAAAGATTACTATGTCAATCATGCTCGCTGCTCAAAATTTGGGTCTCTTCCGGACAAATCCGATTTTCGACATCCTATATCAAGGTATGTATCATATAGCAATCTTTCTTCTATTCATCGTGCTTTTACATACAATGTTTCTCGTATCATTGAGCCAGCTACATATGAGGCCGCATGTCAGGATCCCAAATGGGTAGTTGCTATGAATGATGAAATTCGTGCCTTGGAAGAAAACAATACTTGGTCACTTGTCTCGCTTCCTCCATGTCATCATCCTATTGGTAGTAAGTGAGTGTTCAAGGTCAAATTTCATTCTGATGGTACAGTTGAACGATACAAAGCACGGTTGGTGGCAAAGGGGTTTACACAGTGAGAATGGATTGATTATAATGAAACTTTCACTCCAGTTGCAATAACAACAGTCAAATGGTTACTTGCTATCGCCTCTATTCGCAACTGGACACTTCATCAGATAGATGTACAAAATGCCTTTCTTCATGGTGATCTTGATGAAGAGGTCTATATGACTTTCCTACCTGGATTTCGTCGACAAGGAGAGCCACTAGTATGTCGACTCCATAAATCTTTATATGGATTGAAACAGGCATCTCGTTCTTGGTTTCAAATATTTGTATCTGCTGCTATTCAGTTTGGATTCAAACAGTCACATGCAGATTACTCACTCTTTACCAAGGTCGGTGGTGATTCATTTACAGCTATTTTATTATATGTGGATGATATGATCATCACAGGAAATGATAAAGAAGAAATTTCTTCTACAAAGACGTTCCTTGCAACTCAATTCAAGTTGAAGGACCTTGGCACATTAAAATACTTTCTTGGAGTAGAAATTGCTCACTCAAGATTAGGGATTTAAATAAATCAAAGGAAGTATACTCTTGACATTCTCCAAGAGGCAGGATTACTTGGAGCAAAACCTGCAGCATTTTCCATAGAGCAGTCATTAAAATTTAATTTGACAGATGAAAAGTTGTTGAAAGATCCCACATATTATCGACGTTTGGTAGGAAAGCTCATTTATCTCACCATTACTAGACCAGAAATCTCATATTCGGTCAACACACTCAGTCAGTTCATGCAGACACATAGGCAACCCCATCTTCATGCAGTTCACCGATTGCTTCAATACTTGAAAGGGGCACTAGGACGAGGATTATATTTCCCATCAAGTGGAAAATTGTAGCTAGCAGGATTTTGTGATGCGATTGATGGAGATATTACTACACGACGGTCGATTCACGAGATATTGTATATTTTTGGGAAAGGCACTCATATCATAGAAAAGTAAGAAGCAAACGACTGTGTCCAAATCCTCAGCAGAAGCAGAGTATAGGGCGATGGCTTCTATTACTTGTGAGCTTACATGGTTGAGACAGGTTTTGACGAGACTTGTGTGGATCACCCACAAGCAAAGAACCTTATATTATGACAATCAAGCGAAGAATACACATTTCAGCTAATCCAATATATCATGAGAGGACAAAGCACATTGAAATAGATTGTCATATTATTCGTGAACGAATCATTATGGGAGAGATCAAGACTGCCTATGTTCCAATAAGCAATCAGATTGCAGATTTATTTACTAAAGCACTAGGCAATGAGGCATTTCACAGTTTCACTCGCAAGTTGGGCACTTTTGACATACATGCTCCAACTTGAGGGGGAGTATTAACAAATATTTACTTACCTTATTTATTATTTACCTTGTTGGTAGAATTGTATTTATAGTAAGATATCATTTATGTAATATTTCTATTTTAGGTAGAATTCTTTTTCTATTAGTATATATATACCTTGTACTCTTATATAATTTATTATTCAATTGAATCAATAGAGAGAATTATTTTTCCACATATATTTTCTCTCATATTTCTATATCCTTCAATTTATGTGTTATTTGTATTGTGATTCTAGTATGGACACGTTGTTTTCGTGAATCTGTGCTACTTGTTAGTGTTATGGTGCTTGCATCTTTGCCGTGACTATCATGGTGAATTAATTGTATCATTTTTCCTGCCTTGAATGGAAGTGATACTGGTGTATTTTGAATTAGGTAATCTTCTTTTGGACATGGTGTTTTGGTTATTTAGTGGTTGCAACTATGCAGTTAATTCGATTGCGTTAAAATTGAATCTGCATTTTTTGGCTTTCATTTTCTTGTGTATTGTTCAGATTGATTTGAACAATGTCTTCAATGTCTTTGGGTGAGATATTTTAACATTAAAGAAAATAGTTGTTGATTCATATATTTTGTAAACCACGAAGAGTGTTATAATGTGCTATAATATTTTTTGCATTAAAAAACTTTCATTTTATCAGTTGGTATTGCAACTGGAGCTCATGAATGGAAATATAAAAAAAATTACTCGTACAAGTTAAGGTTGTGCATAGAGAGTTAAGGTTGTGAACTTTTGTGTTTAACAAATCACTTTAAAGAAAGTGTTTTACATTTTCCATTTTTTCCTCCAAAATGATGTTAAAAAAATATATTTCCATCAGTGAATTGTGAACTGATGTACTGATGTAAGAACAAAAAAATACACTCGATAAGTGTATTTTATACACTTATTTAATTTCTTTTGATTTAACTTTTAATATATATTTTGACTAAAATTAAACACCCTTTCTGCTAATTATATCCAAAAACTCTTCTTTGTCACGTGATTCTTCTAACTTGTTTCTTGCCGCCGTCCTCCTTTAATTCGACCTAAATTCGGTCTTTATATAGTGTTTTATCAATTTTGAAACTTGTGTACGTGAAAAGATGGAAAAGGTCTCGACTTAGAGTTAAAATAAGCCAAAAAATGTTCAGACGGGCCGCGGTTTACTTGTCGCGGCCAATAACAGAGAAATTTTAATTGCCACGGTCAACTGCGGTGATATTTAAGATGAAATAAATTTTATTTAATTAATCCAACAAGAACAAACCATGAAAGTTAAAGCCCGAAAATGGAAATAAAATGATAAAAAGATAATCACTTTGTTTAAACAAGATTTTATAGTCTACCTTGGCTCAAGAAAATTAGAATAACATAATTAAATTAAAAACAAAAGATTTGATAGAACACGACATGGATTGAAGGAGAAGAAATCTTCCAAAAACTCTTATTCGCCTCATGATTCTTTTCTCTTGTTTCTTGTCGTCGTCCTCCTTTAATTCGACATAAATTCAATCTTTATATAGTGTTTTATCAATTTTGAAACTCGTGTATGTGAAAAGATGAAAAGGTCTCGACTTAGAGTTAAAAATGAGCCAAAAAATGTCCAGATAGGCCGCGGTTTGCTTGCCGCGGCCAATACGCAGTTAACAGAGAAATTTTAACTTCTGCAGTTTGACCGCGGCAAACAATATGTTTTGCTACAAATTGTATTTCAATTTCTTATTTGCACACTTGGTCCTCAACGTTTTGACATGTATATGATTTGGTCCCCACTTCAAGTTTTACTTGCAATTTTAGTCATTTTACTCCAAAGCTTTAAGTTTGGTCCCATACTTTCAAAAACTTCCATCTTGGTTTCCAAATCTTCATAGTTGTTCACAATATGTCCTAATTCAAATAAGATATTAATTAGTACTTTATCAACGAATAATTAATAACAAAATAAGATAAGTGGGTAACATGTATACTAAATTTACGTTAATCGCTCCACATGCAAACTCTCTTATGGAGAAATGTCTAGAACAGAGAGCCCAAGTCATACACTCAGTTGGTAGATCTAATCGAGTGAGAGATACACTCCAAAGAGACCATCGAAAATAAAGAGAAGGCTGAAAGGAAAATGCTATCATTGTGAAGACAACGCTCTCTTAAACTTTATAACAATCCTTACAGAAGGTTCAATCAGACCGAGATAGTCCTGAGACACCTTCCCTAGACAACCAGTGGTCATACCCCCACCGCCAATTCTTCCTCCCATGTTCTGCCATATCCATTGAACTCAGAATCATAACACGAAAGATTACCCGAAGGTGTATGAACTAATTGATCGAGAAAATCAACAATAGGAGAAGGGACGTTGGTCAACACGAAGAAGGCGATGACCACCCAATCATGGGCGAGGGCCTCACCTTGGCGCAAGGACGACCATCTTCACTATGACGACAGAAGAAATGATAGGAACATGGACCTGCTTAGACAAGATGGACCAGTGAGAGCCCCTCCTATCCGTGAGATCAACACGATAATTGGATGGCCCTAATATTGGAGGCCACATGATGAACTCACGACAAAATTAAGCTAAAGCAATAAAGAGAAAACAAGTAGAAAACTAGCAAGTTTATGGGCACCGACCCAGGGCCCCACGTATCACATTTACAAAGGAGGAAAGGATGAGGTTGGTGTCCATTACCCACACTGCGACGCCCTAGTAATACGCACCATTGTCGCCAGAAACGGACTAGGAAGAATGTTAGTCTTCGTTGGCAGCGCTATAAATATCCTATTTAGCAGCGCCTTCGATCAAATAGAAGTAGACAATGAGCTAACAGCTATCTCAGAACCACTATTCAGTTTTACAGCTGACAACCTTATCCCATAGGAAAGGATTATCCTCGTCGTAGATTTTAGAGAGCTCATGTGCCACGTGATGACGTTCATAGAATTCTTAGTGAATGACACTCTGTTCTGCTTATCACGGGGTCCTCGGCAGGCCCATGCTTAAAGATTTTCATGTAGTCACCTCTATCCACCACTTAGCAATGAAATTACCAACATCAGGTGGAGTCGCCAAAGTTCGAGATAGTCAAACAGAGGCAAGTGTGTGATACATGAACGCACTTTTTAATGCGGCAACACGCGATGATGCTACCTCCTCGGTCATGACGATACGGACAAAGGCAATGGACATTAAGCAAGAGAATGGTGAAGAGGATATGGTCCTCGACGAGGGCATCAACCCACTAATCATGGGCTCAGATTCTCTAACTTCGCCAGTAGAAGAATAGAAACATTCTCAGTAAGTCCATCGGATTCCTCACGAGTACAACAGTTGGGACAAATGCTAGAAGAAGAGATAAAGAAAATACTAAAAAGTTCTTGCAATAGAACATAGACGTTTTTGCTTGGAAGCATTGTGATATGGTGGAGAAAAGCCCATCCATAGCTTGCTATGCCCTGAAAGTGGATCTGAAAATGTGCTCCAAGATTCAGAAGAGAAGACCATTGAGCACTGAAAGGTATGGTGACCCAAAGGAGAAAGTGAATAAGTTGCTAGCCAACGGATTCATCAGAGAAGCACTCTATCCGCAATGGGTATCCCATCCTGTTTTGGTGAAGAAGAACAATAACAAATAGAGGGTGTACATAGACTTCTCCAATTTGAATCAAACATGCCCCAAAGACAGCCTTTTCTTGCCTTGCATCGACCAATTGGTCAATGCCACCATCGACTATAAACTATTTAGCTTCATGGATGCCTACTCGATCTAATTAATTGGTCGATGCCACCATCGACTATAAACTATTTAGCTTCATAGATGCCTACTTGATATAATTAGATCTCATGTTCAATGGAGACGATGAACAACTTGGATCATAACGGATCGAGGTTTATACTGTTACAAGATGATGCTATTTGGCCTGAAAATTGCCAGAGCTACTTATCAATAGCTAGCAAACCGTATGTTTGCAAAACATATTGGAAGCACCATGGAGGTCTATGTCAACGACATGCTCATAAAGAGCGTGGATGCCAAAGACCACATCACGTAAATACCAGATAAAGCTCAACCCCTTGAAATGCACTTTGGAGTTACATCTGGAAAGTTCTTGGGCTATATGGTGAATCAGCCTACGGAATATGGGCTAATCTTGAGAAAATCAGAGAACTCATCGACATGAGCTCTCCATCCTGGTCCAAGGAGTTCCAGAGCCTTATAGGGAGGTTGGCGACTTTAAACCGATTTATATCAAAGGAAACTAATCGGTGCCAACCTTTCTTCCAGACCATCAAAGGAAGAAGAAGTTTAAATGGACAGATAAAAGTGAATGCACCTTTTGGGAGCTCAAGGACCTCCTTGGCAGAGCCTTGTTACTATCTAAACTATAGTCTGGAGAAAGACTATTGGTCTACCTAGCTGTATCTGAGAAAGTACAGTAAGCTCATTATTAATTTGTGAAGAATATAGAGATCCCAGTCTACTACGTTTTTAAGGCCCTGCAAGATGTCGAAACGAGATACTTAGATATGGAGAAGTTGGTCTTATCCTTGGTATATGCATCAAAGAAACTTCGGCCATACTTCTAGGTGCATAGCATTGATGTCCTCATGAACATCTCACTGAGATAGATTCTCCAAAAGTCAGACACATCTGAGAAGATGATGAAATGGTCTATAGAGCTCAGCTAGTTTGAGATCTCCTACAAGTTTATGCCGTCGATAAAGGGTCAGGCATTAGTAGATTTTATAGTCGAATTCGCCCACGTCCCAGAAAGACTATTCAAAGTCTAGCCTAAGGAAGTACCAACATGAAAATTATATGTTGATGGATCCTCGTGTCGACACCCGAACTGGAGCTGAGTCCTACTAATCAGGCCTAACTTCGCTTGGAGTTGAAATCTTCAAACAATGCAGCTGAGTATGAGGTACTCCTCGCATGCTTGATGTTAGCACGCGAGATGAGGGCCAGAAGAATCTAGATCTTTAGTGACTTATAGTTGGTGGTTAGTCAAGTCAATGGAGACTTCACGGCTCGTGAGCAAACAATGGTAACCTACTTGAAGAAGGTAAATGACTTCCTATTGCATTTCGAAGAGTTTGAACTCCTCTAAATTCCCAAGATTGAGAATAGTTATGCGGATGCTCTCTTCAAGTTGGTAACCTGCAAAGACTCAGACTTGATAAAGGCCATACCAGTTGAGCGGCTCAGTCGACCCACAATTGGGAGGTCCAGAGCAAACATCAATGTCGATTAGTGAGCATCTTGGATGGATAAGGGAAATCATCGCATACCTAACCAATCAGGTGCTGCCAGTGTAATAGTTCAATCAAACTAAAATTTCTTGGTCAATTTTGTCATGCTAAGTTTCAAAAAAAAAAAAAAAAAAAGAAAGATAATGATGAGTTAGGCGGTGGATGGATTTGGAAAGCAAATCTATTTTTTTTTTCTCATTTTAACATTTCAACAAACAAAAGGAAGAAACAATCGTTCCATTCTCTCTTTCTTTTTTACTCGTCCCTTAATTCATATTACAAATTTTGGAATCAAGGAGAAAAATAGAAAAGTGGGAAAGTAATAGAAAACTTCCAACTTGGTGGAATTAATTCTTTTCCTTGGCTACAATACGAGGTAAGAAGAGAAATTTTGATTTTAAGAATTGGTTTAATTGTGTGCTTATAGTAGGTTAAGAATTAGCAATTCAATTTCTAGCTTTAATTATTGGATTTTATGAAAAGAAGAATTATAAGTGATATCAATTAACTACAATTAAAGGAGAAACAAGTTTGGCTTCTATTTTAATTATTTTATTATTCTACAAAGACAGCCAAGTGGAATTACATAAGTAAATTTTGATTTGGATAATTCTATTGTTATCTCAAGAAGCGACTCAAATATTGAGACAGTCTATCAGCCGATTTAATCTCCAATAAATAACTCTGTGAGTGGAAAAAAAATTAAATATTTCTAAAAAATGACAATTAATTATACTATTATGGTACGTGTGATTTTAAGAACTTATTTGTCATTTTACGTGATTATAATTAAATGTTTATCACGTATAGTATTTGTGAAAATATAAAGATTGTAAATTGATTACTTGTAAAATGGATGTAAGAAATATGTGATATTGAAAAATATTAGAAAAATGCCCATGATTTTATCTATTTTAGTGCATTGAGGAGTCTTAGCCGTGTTCTATATTACACTAAGGTGTCTAATTGGCCGTGTACATATAGTTCAATGAGGGGTATTGATCGTGTACTATGATGTATTATTAGATGATGTTGGGACCCGAGCCAGACACTTCGAGGGGCCTTAGCCCGTGTGTAGGGGGTACCTAGCTTTTGGGATAGTTTACACATGCATGACTATAGTACATACTTTAATTAGAAGGTAAATTTTGGTGAGATTTTTCATTATGCTGTGATATGATGAAGTGATGATAAATATTTTAGCTGATGAATATTCTACGAATATGAGTTGATATTACTTGTTTGAATTTAATGTGATGTAAATGTTGGTTTAGATTTTGGGCTCATTTATGTTATGAAAATGTCTCTCAATCTTTATTATTATTATGAGATGTTATAATGTGAATTGTTAAATGAAGTGAGCTCGCTTTCGATAATATCTATAAATAAAAAGAGTATAATTATTTTCAAAGTTCTCCACTCACTGAGCCTATCAACTCATGTATTTTCCAACGATGATTTTTCTTATCAGACAATGGTTGAGTTTTTGGGCAGCTTTTGAAGATAAAGCTTTGAGTTCGGAGTCAAAGCAACACAACAGAGCTAGTTAGTATGACTCGTTTCATAGAGCATGTTCATTTTGGATATTATTTTGCATCACTTGTAAATAGTTAGGTGGGCTCACTATGTATTTTGTATCCATATGTATAGTTTATGTTAATTAAATAGTAAAAGTTTTATGATTCGGCTAGTCTTTACCGCGTTGTTTTGTTGTGGGTATTTGATTGGCAAATGGTCCCATTTAGTTGTGAATAAGGTTGTTGGGATTTGTGGTATTTTATTCCAGGTTAGCTAATCCAAATTACAGAGGATATTATGTCAAAATTTTCATAAAAATAAGACATAATGAGTGTAACTGTAGTAGCCTTGATGGTGGGTCCAATATTTAGTTGGTATTATCGATACACGTCACGTCTCGGGTATATAAATATTGTCTATGACAGGTCATGTCAACCAAATAATAAGGACGAAGCTCGAAAGCTTCGTGGAAGGGCCACGAAGTTCATTCTACAAGGTGGAATTCTATATAAGCGGGGATTCAGTTCGCCACTTCTACGATGTGTTACCAATGACGAAGCCGACTATATTATGCAGGAAATCTACGAAGGAGTTTGCAGCAATTATGCTTGGGGCATGGTCCTGGCACAAAAGGCCTTGAAGTAATGATACAATCGGCCAACCATGAAGAAAAAATCCTATGGCTTTATGAAGGAATAGACAAGTGCCAAAGGTTTGATGTTGTTCTAAAGCTCCCACTCAAGATATTTCCCCTGTTACCAGCCTATGACCTTACGCCAAATGGGAGGATTGACTTCATCGATCCCATCCCAATGGGCATGGGTGGTGTCAAATTTGCGATAGTGGCTGTAGACTACTTCACCAAATGATGCGAAGCCAAGCCCTTAGCCAAGATGATAGAGACAAACACGTGGAAGTTCGTGTGGAAGAATATATTATGCCGTTTTGGGATCCGGTACTCCCTAGTCTCAGATAATGAGACCCAGTTTGTAGGAAAAAGGTTCAACTCGAACTGTGAAGAGCTTGGAGTTATGAGAGATTTTTCCACCCCCCCTACTATCCACAATCCAACGGCCAGGTGGAGGCCGTTAACAAAATTATCAAGCACACTCTAAAGAGGAAGATTGAATCTGCCAAAGGAGAATGGGCAAAAGAACTTCCCGAGGTCCTCTGGTTGTATTGGACTACTTCTCGAGCTATATTTGGTTAACCCCATTTGCTATGGTGTATGGGGCAGAGACGATGATCCTTGTCAAAGTAGGGATGCCTTTCCCAAGGCGCTTGCATTTTGATGAAATAGCCAACGAAGATCTACATAAGGCAAGCCTCGACTTATAGAGAAAAGGCATATGAGTTCACAGCTTCGCTTAGCCGTTTATCAAATGAAGATGGCTAGATACTACACATCTAAAGTCAGGAACATGAGCTTCCAAGTTAATGATTGGGTCATAAAAAAGGTTTTCCTTGCTAACAGAGAGATCGGAACTGAACCCTTGGGCCCACTTGGGAAGGACCATATAAGTTCATTGAAGTAATTCGGCCTGGAACTTACAAGTTAGATTATTCTAATGGAAAGAAAACAAAACACCCGTGGAACATCACACACATTCGTTCGTACTATCAGTAGTTCTTATTAATAAGCGCCAAGTAGTCTATCAGTTGGTTTTTATTCATTTTTGAAATTCAAGGATAATCTATTCAAAGTTTAGCTGGTTTTCAAATCAAAGTTCTCTCATCAAGATTACAGTCTTCGACAAACAAAGCAGCGATGGGGTGTGGTTCGCGGCCAACTCTTTAACTCGTTGGGTAATCTACTTAATGCGTACAAATTACAAGTCAAACAAATGAAGTTCGCGACCAACACCTTACGCTGGGTAATCTACTTAAAGCGTTCAAATTACAAGTCAAACAAACAAAGCAGTGATTGAGTGTAGTTTGCTGCCAACTCTTTAACTCGCTGGGTAAACTATTTAACACGTACAAATTATAAATCAGACAAATAAATTAGCGAGAGAGTGTGGTTCACGGCCAACTCCTTAACTCGCTGGGTAAATTGCCTAACATGTATAATCACAAGTCAAACAAACGAAGCAGCATGGGAGTGTGGTTCGCAGCTAACTCCTCAACTCACCAGATAAATTACTTAACGCGAAGAGGTTCAAGATAGACAAATGTTGGGTAAATAACTAAACTCATACATCTCCTAATTTGTTGCACAAGTAATGGCACACAACGAAGCTAAAACACTTATTTCACTGAATTATTGTCAAACTTAGCAGTTTAGTTCACAACGTTTTAGATCATTTTCATAGATAACTAGCATAGAAACAGGCTTGCCGAAAACGAAGATAGCAAGTATAGAAACGAAGTACTAATACTTAAAACAAAAAAAAAGATCATCTTGATTAATGAAATTTTCATTACACAAAATGGAGAAAAGAAATACAAAAGACATCCTACGACCCTGCTGCCTCTTTAAGGTCGGTACAAGAAGGGGCTTTGCTAGGAAGACTAGAGGAAGTAGCTTCAGCTGGGGATGGGAGAGCAAGAGCAGTAGCCTCGAAAGGTGGAGTAGCCATGGAAAGAAGTAAGGAAATATCCCATTCAAGATGGACCTCCCGAATCCTTTATGTGAGTTGATCCCCCCGACTTCGATAAAGTGGGTAGCGAGGTGAGCATACTCCAGAGTCAAGGAAAATTATTCTAGTAGAGTCTCACAGTGTTCGCCACCATCTATGTGACAAAGGCCCTCACAGCGGCCAACTCCCCCTTAGCACTTTCCACCTCTGTCCTAGCCTCGATCAACTGCTTGTCCTTTTTCTGGACCATAGCATCAAAATCACAATTGACTGAGGCAATAGTGTTCTCGACCGCATCAATCCTCTCATCGTCCCACCTTCAGGCACTCTCGACGGCCTTCTTAAGACTTTAGGCTGCCAATACCCTTTTCTCCGCTTGCCGAACATCCTCGAAAATAGCCTCTAGCTTCGTTTTCAAGATAGTTTCGACCAAAGCCAAAGTCTTCACCTTGGACCGGAGAGCTTCGGAGCCCAACCTTGTGTTCACGGAGTACATTGCCTTCAAATCCTCAGTGAACTTCTTTGACTTGGCCTTAGCCTTGTCGAACTTCCACTCGAAGCAGGTTAAAACGATGTAGAGTTCGTTGTTCGTAACCGAAGCCCCAGTAGTGTTCATCACCACCATCTTAATCAACTTTGCCAAATTGGCCTATTTGATGCCCTTCTCCCTAGTCGACGTCCAATACTTGTACACTTTGGCCACCGCCACTACAAAGAATGATGGGAGCATCTGTCAAAGTGGCCTGTTTGACGACCTTCTCCCTAGTCTAACTCATCACAGCGCGACCTGATGTTGACATACTCAGTTCTACCGAAATATGTGGTACAAGGCCTCACGGTCGAAGCGCCCTAGGAGGAGTTAGACCTAGAGCGACGAGTCTCCTCAGTTCGCCTGGCCTGACGAGCATCCCTCATCAGGCCTTCCCCAGTTTTGGGGTTGCTCTTCTTTTCTGATTGTGGGTCTCTACGACTCCTTGTCCTTGTCCTTGTCCTGCTAGTAGTCTTAGAAAAAGATGGCCAAGGTCCTTGAGGAAGTGGAGGTACGGGTTCAGGTGATGGTGAGACGGTCACACTTGGGACCAGAGTAAGAGCCAGTGGAGCTGGAGCTGGAGCTAGAGCTGGAGATCGGGCGGTACTACCTAAAGAGGCACTGCGACATAAATCTCAGTTGGTGATGAAGAATGGACCGCGGCGCTCGCCTCATTTTCGTCCTCGTCAACATTGAAGACAGGAATAAACTTAAAGGTATATTTGGCTACACAACACTAGAAAGATCAATACAAAGGAAAAGTTATAAAACATTCCTAAAGATTAGGTAAACATCTTCAAAAGGTAAATTCACCCATCAAACCAAAACAAATTAAAAGGCTGTCGTCCCTGAGTAGGTTGCCGATGCTTCTAAAGTCACTTCTAAGCTAGCAAACCCTAGCCCACCTCGACCTCAATCTACGTGCTCCCTCTTCAAATCAACAGCTTCTTGTAAACTACAAAGGCAATAAAAGGATTAAGTCAGGAATGAAATGGACGAACCACAAAACAGAAACAAAGCATACTAAGTTCTCCAAAGCAACAAGGTCCGAAAACATTGGGAAGGAGATACTCCGGCCTAAACTCTCAGTCATTCCAAACAAAAAAGAAGGCCCCCTTCTAGTTGTAGACTTTGTTTGGGCTATCGGTAGAGGTCCTCCATTTTGACCCAACCTAGGAGACATGTTAAACTAGCCCCCAAACCTACATGGCCGGTAGATTCTATCAAAGTCCCTCGTCGACAAGTCATCGCCAACCCTAGCAATTCTCCATAAGAGAAACGCGACCACCATCTAACCCCTTCCGTTAGGTGTACTTTGGCATGGGGCTAGGTTGAAATCACATAGAACCTCACGGAAGAAATGGTGAATGGACAGGCGAATGCCTTACTGCATTATCGGCTCATAGATCACAACAGACCTATCAGGAGAATCGTCAGCTCGTTCATTTAGGCTGGGAACCTGGAGTAAAATGGAGTCCAGGACAACGTACACCAAGCTAATCACCTCCAGATTTGCCTATCTAATTTTTGGAGCGAACCAATGAGGCAACAGTGGCAGAGGCTGTTAACTCTTTGTTTTACTACTGAGCTGCTGGGGCATCTCGCTTGTCTAACGAGGTCCTCATTTCTAGACCCCAGTACCTCGTTGTTTTTTTTTTGCCTTCGCCTTTGCTGTAGCCCTCAGATTTGTTTCCTTTCCACTAGTAGATGCAAGGGAGTAATAAACAATCGTTGGTTCATGCCCAACCTCATCCTGCCCCTCTGACGAATACGAGGCATCCCCTTTAACCTCTGTGTCAGTACGAAGGTCAGATTGGTTTTGAGAATCGTCATTTTTAGAAGACATTTTCCCTAACATCATCTAAGGTAAATGGTGGTTCACTAAGGTACTTTAGTAGGCCGGATGACGATAAACACAAATCGACACAAAATGCTCAAGAAAAATACAAATGAAATTCCTCTTTTTACCTAAGAACAGTGGCCTAAAGTGTAAATGTGGACTTCGAATGAAAACAGACACCAGAAATGCTTAGAAGATCACCGAAAAACTCTAAAAGGTGCTAGAGAATAGTTTGCTTTTGCCAAAAGTAAAAAGAAACCCAAAGAGGGCAAAGGCTTAAACAGACGAAGCCCCTTGAATCTAGACCGTTGATTTTAAATCCTCAGATCAAGTCCGTTAGGCAGAAACACATGGCATTCAAATGTTGGAAGGCGGGAGATGAAAACACACAAACATTAAATTTTGGGGGCAGACATGCCCCACGCGCCTCCCAAGCACATCACCCAAACGACTACTGCAATGATGGCTCTCTATAACGACTGGGATCCCTCTAATTGGGATCTTACCCCTAGCCGTACTCATCCATAATGTCTGCTTTGGGAGAGCCTAGGCCCATCTTACTCCATCACAGATTTCTTTCGTGTCCACAACGATTCAAATCCAAGACCTCTACCTTATGAGATACTTAAATCGAATGCTTGTACCAATTGGGTAATATGTGGATACAAAAGGTGGAGGTCTTGGGTTCGAATCACTGTAGACGCAAAAGAAATCTGTGGAGGGTAAGATGAGCATAGGCTCTCTCCAAGCGGATAGTATAGATGACTGCGGTTGGGGGTAAGATCCCGATTAGAGAGATCCAAGTCGTAACACTCTCCCTTTTTCGATTTTGAAACAACAGTGCCGTTGCATACCACCTTTTGTGATTCTGAAACAACATCGCCATAATTACTCAACTCCAATCAAGCTACGTGACCCTACACAATTTTAGAAATTCACAAGTCAAAGCCCTTGCTTGTTATGAATAAACAAGCCTTGGGCTTGGAGAACTGTATATATCTATGAAGGACTCCCTCGGCATATTAGCTTCAACAAGTGTCAACTCATACACCCATATGAAACAATGCGAAGGCCTCTCCTACCAGTCAAGTTTCGGCAATTGTTCGCAAGTGGAAGAACATAACACCTTCGTCCTCGCAAAAAATAAATATAAAATAAAACAAACACAAACACACTTTCTTAAGTCCAACGCGTAGCATAAATATTAAACTTGGACTTTTGGGACTATTGTTACCACCTAAATTTAGTAAGGCTTTCAGGTCAGCAGAGATGGACCCAGCGAGGGCTTCATAGGTCCTCACCTCAACCTTCCATGGCATTCAAAATTCCAAATTAGGATAAAAGATCTTGGCACGCTAACGCCTTGTCAAAACGAAGCCCATAAAGATGTTTGTACATCCTCACTAACACGGGGTCCCTCGCCAACTACTCACACCTGCGGAATCCCATAAGCAATCAATCTAAAATTTTGGGACAGCTAAAGAGATATTTTAAAAAAAATTGTATTTGATTATCATACATACTCTTACAAGCAATCTCCTAATAACTAGCAACGTAATACTAGAAATTAACTCGGATTAGGACTTAAATGTAAGAGATTGCATTCACACTCAATTATTCCGTATCCCATAAGGAAGGAGAATCTCACCAGAGGTCTAATTGATCGCTTCCCTAAATCAATTAGAACTCTCCTTTATAAATACGAGGTCCTCATTCTAAGGTACATATTATTCTCTACCCTTAAACTTTGCTCAAATTTATGTCTGTTTGTCTCTACTACATCCAAATATTCTTCATATACTTTGTACCGACTGTTGACTTAATCGTCGGACTACCTATGATCACTGACCCCTTTTTTTCCTAGTGATCTTGGTACTTAACGCACTACAAGAAAGAAGACCTTTACCGACTAAACTATTAGTCGGCAATATTGTAAACTCCGTCGGCAAATATTATCGCCGACTAAAATATTTTGGTCGGCATGGTAGTCGGTGAAAGCTTTGTTGGCGAATCCAATACCGACTACAATATTTTCTAGTTGGTAAAATCATATATTCGCCGACTAAAAATTTTTTGGTCCGTAAAATTCATCACGACTAAAAATCTTTGGTCTCAGAAAATTCATCACCGACCAATTAATTCTAGTCGGTAAATATTATATATTCACCGACTAAAAAAATCTTTAGTCTCAGAAATTCATCCGACTAAAAAAATCTTTGTCTGCATGAAATTCATCATGACCAAAATTTATCCGGTCGGTGTTATGTTCACGACTAACATTTAATATAGTAGGCAAAAATCTTCTCGGACCAAAAGAATTTTGGTCGGGGTTAATTTCGCCGACTAATAATAACGTTAGTCGACGAAATGTATCTCGGACCAAAACTTGTTAGTCGGCAATTTATTTACTGAGTTTTTTTAATAATTAATTTTATTATAATTATCCAAAGCTGTTACAATTTATATCTACAATAAATGTTAAATTTGAAAATATAAATTAACAATTTTTGTATTGCCACATAAAAAAGAACCTGCACCTACACAAAAAGTGTTTTAACATCAAATCAAAAAGAAAAAACAACGGTGCATGTTTCCCTTTCAAAATAGCTACAGACATGTGCATGTATTTACAAGAGAAAAGCTAAACAAAAGTTTATCAAAAAAGATATTCATTTAATCTATTAACTCATCGCTCTTGTGATGATAATCATGGATCGACCATGTTAGGGGTGGGCTAAATTTGATGAGTGAGTGTGGTAAGTTTTCAAAGACAGACTGTGCATGAGCCGATCGAGAAGAGCAATAATGACATTGTTTTGCCTCTCTAAAATTCCAATCTTCTCTCTAGCAAAGGTGAGCTGATTTTGTTGTATTTGGACCATCCGACGAAGTTCAACATTCTCGTGTTGGGTGGAAGAAGCTCGACATGTCTTCTTTGGAGCTTTGGGCCCTGCCTAATCTAATATAATAGTTAGAGCGGGTGCCAAGAATCTCATTAGCTACATCATCAGCAGTAAGAACTTGTGGTCGATCACTCCCATCATCACTCTGACCTTCATTGTCGGTATGCTGTTGTGAAGATAAAAGCATGACCATATCATCCTACAAGAAAAAGTATAAATGAGTTAATGACATAATTTGAAACAATTCATTAAGTTTAAATTGAAAGTAAAGTTACATATTTCTTTTCAGCAATTGGAGCTATCCATCCTTTGCCGACTTTGTAGTGGGTGGTCTTCCATAAATCTATCATGTCTGGTCTACCATTGCCTGTGTCCTGAACAAATGGATAATAAGATCCACTAAATAGGCAATTTTTAAAGAAATATGTTATTGGTAATACATGAAACAACACATAAATGGGTATACATTTCATTCCCAAATGTCAACTAGATAGTTTAAATTATATTGGATTTTTTTTGATCGACTTCGAAACATAAATACCTCCAAATGGACTGTAGTCAGTTGGATAACAATCGTTGCTAACGTGTTGTACATATCAAAAACAAGAACATAATAGGATACGAGATAATAGTTAAGTAAATATATTCTCAAGATGTTCCACCATTTTAAAGAGTTTGTATAAGCAAGCATCTACAAAAGGTAAGCACACATATCTTCCTTAACATGACTTGTTTTACTCACAGATAAGCATTCCCCAAAGAAATCTTACGGGAAGATTCTCTTCTAATTTTAATTCAAAAGCTTAACATATTTTTGGTTTAGTACATCTCTCCCCACTTCATCAACAGCTTTCTAACTTAAGGTAGGTGGCAATGTGAAAGAACCAAGTCCAGCCAAGGAGTTTGGAACTCATCAAAGGTTAAAGAATAAATGGACAATTTTTGAGCGAATGGATAAAATATTTTGATGAACAATAATCCTCCATTGTATAACCTCAATTATCATAATCCTCGGATGAAAATATTTTGATGAACAATAATCCTCCATTGCAAATATTTTGATGAAAACCAATCTAAAAATAACATGCACCCATATAGAAGAAAAAAAATGTACAAAGCATAACTTGTTGTAATATTGTTCAAATTATATAATAAGAAGTGATTTGGAATCCTAAGATAACAATTAGGTGGAAAAACAAAACCCGGAAAACAAAAGAAAAAAAATTCTTCTTGAATTTGTAAGTCAAGCGAACGCCAGACTTTAAGACTCGGGCGTCGCCTGAGGCCTTATCTGGCGATCGAGGCCAATCAGTATGGCACCGGACGAACGCCCAAGATTTTACTTGGGCGTTCGCCCGAGGCAAATTTTTTTCTCGCCATTGGTTTTGAAATTTTGACAAAGATTTGAAGAATTTTTGGAATGAATCAGTAAGCCACGCATTGCAACATCTAATTCCTATTCAATCACTCTTATGATTAGCAGATAAACTCAATTCACAAATACAGGATTCAGCAAGCATAATTACATAAAGAGCCCACATTTAATCATCAAAATATCCAAAATCAACATATAGAAAAGTAATAAGCTTACAACTTAAAAGATTCAAACCCCATATTGATATAAAACTGATCATGCCAGCAAGCAGCTTTCAAATTTTTAGTTTGTTAATCACTTCGTCTTGTACAAAAAGTTTTTGACATTAACAGGGTACAGAGAGAGCTTTTGAGGATCACTGAAGGTCTTCAAATGAATAAGAACACAACTTAGAACTTACTTGTACAAATAGGTCGCAATTCCCGAATTATACACAAAGAAATGATGTCAATACGTAAATTTCGACTAGATCTCAGCTGGAACAAAACAAAAATCCATTAAATCCAATTAGGTTGAAGAAATACATTGAGAGGCACAGCTAAGTTATAAAAGCAAATCAAAATTGAAGGGGTACATCTCAATCACCTGATTAACAGTGTCCTTCAGTCGGACGTTGGTATTCTTGAGGTTAGATGTTGCCTTGTCCACCTGTAAGTAACATAACAGCTTAGAAATCTCTTTAACAACATCATGAATACTGTTTAATACCAACAAGCATGGGACCAAATCATGCACTTGCTGTCCACAAGTACTTTGGCCGTCTTAAGCCACTACAAAAATGCAGCTCTATGCAATAAACACTTCGATGAGAAAGTTTTAGTGAACAATCTGTCATGTTATTAGACATGATTATATTTGTTGTTTTTTGTTTTCAGGAAACTTCTCGTTTTGCTCTAACAGTATGTATTTGAAGTATACTATTTGAGACATGTTCAAAAACGCGTAATTGGGTATTGAGGCATTTTTCCTTCGTGAGGAGAGGCATAAACCTCGAGGTGTTTTGAGACTTAAGCCTCAATGTAAACATAGAAACTGTCAAAAAATTATTAAAATGCAAAATACGCACATAATAAATCATAATAAACTTCAAAATTCGTGATAGAGCAATTTAAAGTGTGCAAATAAACAAAATAAAAATCTACAAAGTAACGAGAAAGAAACTATTACTTAGTTGGTAGGCAATGGACTCTTTCCAAAGGGGGCCTACTGAGATACACAATTTTTTTTTATATTTTAGCAATAGTTGATTCTCAAGGTAGGTCAATCATAAAACACAATTTTTTAATGTTTTAGTAATAGCTAGTGGGGTAGTAGGCTATTCCCAAAGTCTCGGTCAATCGAATTTTTAATGTTTTGTGGGCTCATGCCTAAACAAAGTAAATAGGTTTAGAGAATTAAGGAGGCACAGCCTCACAAGCCTTGAGGCATGTGCCTCACTTAGTTGAGGCGTGCGCTTCCAAAGACCGCATCATAATCGGTAGCTTTGAGGCATTTTTGTTGGCCTCGCCTCAGAACGAGCCTTAGGCATGGCATCAATTGGGATATTTTAAACAATGACTTGAGAAGTAATGTTTATGGAATTCACATTCATATCACAACATGCATAAATATATATTCATCATACTAACATGTGGTATTAATTAGCACGGTGCATTTGCAATAAAAGATAAAACAATTGCAAAAACGAGACATCAATTGATGAGACAAAAACACCAAGACAAAAAATATAAGTACTCCCGCATTTACTTTAAAATTACAAGATAATGAGAAAGTCCTACCTTGGTGTCAATCTCATCCATAAGAGGAACTTGCCTATCGAATTCTCGTGCGAATCATAGCATTGGAAGTTACTATCCATGAATATCGAGAACAACAAATAAAAAGTGTAAGCCAAAACGAAAAATGTAAATATAACGTAAGAAAGAATACCTCATTCATGTCATGGGCCATGCTTTTTAATGTATCTAAACCTTCGCTATCACGTCCAAACCTTGGTCCCGCATCAAGATGACATCACATCACAAACAAGACCAGGTAACAATGACAATTCACCCATTACAAATAATTAAAATTGCCAAAAGCATCCCCTAATAAGTTTGCATTATACTATTTCACTAAAGAACATGCTGTTTCATTTTCCGCATTTCATACTCTTGCTCGAATTGACTTGACCCTTCATTTCTTTGAAAGTATTCATCATCAAACCGTCCATCTAGAATTCAAGTTCAATGGATAAGATAAAACAAAGCAATAGACCAAGCTTCTTCATAAAAAAAGTTTAACATTTACGACAAGATCAAACTAATGAACCACGTGATATCAAACAATAACTTGAATCAAATTTGATTTACGTATGAGGAGCGGAAGATCCCCACCCCAGATTGTTTGGGTGCATTGCACCACCATCCGGTATGGCTTGAATCCTATCGGTAATGCAAGTACCAAATCATTACGTGCAAAGAAGTTCTTCCATTGAAAGTCCTTTAACTCGTAATTTAAAATATTGTCATCACGAGTTTAACTCCAAAAAGTCATATTATTACTCACTTATTTAAGGACTAAACACACGAAACAACATAGACAACACCCATGGCAAGAAAAACCACATCTTGTTCATCGATCTCACAATGGAAAGAGTTTTATCAAAATTCAAGGACAACAGTGGCGTAAGCATCACTAGATAGCAAAGTTTATCTAGCAACATGCTTACTCCATCTAACCATTGACATTGAAGGAGCAAGCTGAAATACCATAGTCAGTCAACAAGTTATCTCAAAATACCAAGCAAAAGCACCATCCTGGTTAAATCAAACAGCCTCCAAAAATTAAACTATTCACCGACTTGTAAGCAGCACTTGGTTTCAAAATCTTCCCTAAAGTCAACCATCCTACACCCTTTTCTGGTTGAGAATACAATTAGCATACTCTTCCCAGGATTTAGTTCAAAAAAATGTTAGTCAAATCTACTTTCACGGCATAGAGTTCAAAGACGAACTGAAATCATAATTGCAATAGCTATTTGATATATCTAGTTTGCTTGTAATGCAAAATCGGAAGCTTTGGAGCAATTCTCTGTCTTTATCATTGCCATAAGACACTGCACCATCAAATATCACATGCTCAAAAAAGTGATTAATACCATTGATACATAAAAAGCACATGAAGTTATGTGTATCTGTAAGAAGCCAGGACGCAAACCTTTTTGATTCCTTCAAGTGTTGCAACTTCCGCAATACATGGACCAATGTTAATTTTCATGGATCTGGGTTTATCAAATTTTTAAGTTAAACCATCCATAATCACAATCCACGGTGGTTAGGCCTCCTCTTAAGTAACTCCACTCCTTACCATGGTACGAAGGAAGCTTTTTCTCATGACGATGATGGTGCAAGTAAGTGACCAAGTCCAACCACATGATGAATATCACATAGGGAACCCCGTAGAGCTTTAGCACCAGGGATGGTCCAAATCTGATATATAGGTAAATTAGGAAAGCAACAATTGCAGCCCAACAGATTGTTGATGTGAGCACAAGTTACCTCTCACTGCTTTTGAACAACTCACTATAAGGATTGAAATGTAAACTTTTTTTCCCTGGACTCCTATACCTCAGATACATGGGATGTGCAAACAAGGGAAAATGGATTTTGTATCTCATGAATTTGGATGACAAATCCAACTTCATGTAGATCTTCTCAGGTAACAGTACCCATGATTCATCAATTTCAACATGTCCATGCTTTTCATGGTTAGTCCTGTGGCTGATTCTCCATCCATGGTACAGTATGAAAATGGAAGAATGCAAGATATGTCCCACAATATTATTGAGATTGGGGTTGTTGGAGAAGCTCCCATGGCCACAATCATGGCCAAGAACAAAAATTGTCCAGTAAGAAAATAACTAAATTAAAGTATAACTAATACCCAATCAAATGTTATGCAGCAAAACCCAATCAAAAACAAAACAAGAAATCATAACATAAACTTAGAGAATTGAAACAGCAAGGAAGAACCCGTACAGTAAAAAGAAAAAAAGAAAATCCCCAAATTGAGAGAGAAATTACCTTGAACAAATGAGTGAAGCAACAATGGAGAGTCCGGCCGACCAGCGATAAGGATGAGGAGACTGAGACCGGCGATGGCTGTGGACAAAGTACAATACCACTTATGGGTTTGAACAAATATAAGCAAAAATTGAAATGGGGAATGAAATTGTAGAGACAAAGTAAAAGATTGACTTCATCGTGATTAAAGAAAATTGGTTGGAGATAGAAGATGACAATGGAGAGACAATGAAATGTGAGATAGATGGAGCAGAAATTGGTTGGAGATGGCAATGGAGAGAGAATGAACGTGAAATAGGTTGAATATGTAATTGCATTACAGAGATTAAATGGGCATGCCAAAAAATTTATTGAGCCCGCCAACAATTCCCACCAAAACATGGGCCGACTAAATTTTATATGGTCGGCCCATTAATTACCCACCAAAGATATTTAGTCGGCCAAAATACCTTTACCGACCCAAACTTAGTCAGACATTGTGCCCCGCCAATTTGTCAAACACGGGAAAACCTCCCGCGTAAGTTTTGGCCGACTAAAGAATTCTAGTCGGTAAAAACAACACCTTCGCCGACTAAATAATTTTAGTCGGTAAAAACAACACCTTCGCCGACCAGATATTTGGTCGATGAATCCTTCCTTGGGTTGGCCAACCGAGCTACTAATGTTTAGGCGACTATAAAATAATTATAGTCGGTAAAAACAACACCTTTTCTGACTAAAAAATTCTAGTCGGTAAAAAACAACACCTTCGCCGACTAGATAAATGTAGTCGGTAAAAAACAACACCTTCGCCGACTAGATAATTTTAGTCGGTAAAAACAACACTTTCGCCGACTACATATTTGGTGATGAATCCTTCCATGGGTTGGCCAACCGAGCCACTAATGTTTAGGCGACCATAAAAAATTGTCGTCGGGTAAAAAAAAATTTACCGACCATAAAATAATGTAGTCGGTAAAAACAATTTTTACCGACCACAAATTTTTAGTTATTAAAATTTAGTCGGTGAAAACCTTATTCCTTGTAGTGACGGTTGTCCAAGTGTGCATGTAACATACAGGCTAAAGCAGAGGATTGATTGAAAATCTGTTGACACATGGATAGTACAAATTTCAAGGTCAACAGAATGATTGATCAATGTTTGAGCGCGTATGAGACTTGTTTTTTGTTTTCGGGAAGTTCAAAATAAATGAGCTTGCTATGGTTTTAAATGCCAAGTCCAATAGAAATTAAAAATAATTTCATATGCTTGGTGCAATCAAAGTAGATAATCTTGAGGTTGAAAGCATTTTTTGTATATTCGAAATCAAAAATAGGAATATTTTACTTCTCGAAAGAGATTACTAGATAATTTAATATTATCGATTGTCTTTGTTAACACAAATTGGATTAGAAAGTTGAGACTTGGGGATTAAAATGAATATTGACAGTGGTCGGATTTCTAGCATAACGTCTATTTGAATTTTTCTTCAATAATCAGTATGTGCATTTCACTCAACTAGTTATGTTAGTTTAATTTTATAAAATCACCAATTGATCACGTGTTTATTCAACGAAAGCTAGAATTGATTTAATTTAAATGAAAAGAAATCGAAGTCTTTGTGGGAACGACATCTCTTAACTCATCTTACTATTACTTGTCAAGATCATGTACGCTTACAAGATTTGATCGAAAAATTTTTGGAGCCGTTACCAGAGATTGAGATAATTAGCTCAAAATTTAGCTTAAGTTCAATTTTTTTTTTTTTTTTTTTTTTGCTTATATTTCTTTTAATTTTCTTGTGATTATTTTACCACACTTAGTTTGATCTTTTCAGGCGGTTGCATTTGGTATATGCAAAACTTAGAGGATTTTGATCTCGTCCCATTTGAGCCCGAGATCGAAAAGACTTTCGAAAAACCCAAGAGAAGAGAAGAATAAACGAAATAAAGAACAAGAAAATACAATGGCAGACACCCATATTCAATTTCCACAACCAGTTTTGGTTGATGAAGAAGACCTACTAGTTGGGAGATTCATGACCCAACAGTCGTTCAGAATCAATCAAGCATAGCATATCCGCCAAATGGACAGCCAAATTTTCAACTACGCCCAGATGTGATAAATCTATACCGAATCATCTGCAATTCTATAAGAAATTGAATAAAAATTCACACGGCAATATTTCCCATTTTCTGGAGGTTTATAGTAATTTCACTTATCAAGGGAATGATGCATCAGAATGAGACTCTTTCCGCATACGCTGAGAGATGGGACAAGAGAGTGGTTAGACGATCTAATCCTGCCGGCAATATTAGAATGTGGAACCACTTCGTTCAAAAATTTACCACAAAATACTTCCATCAAATTCTGGTGAAGGGAATTAATTTTAAATTTTCGCTGTGCGTGTATAGTTAATTCTAAATAGTTCCATCTTAAAAGGGGAATAACCCGAGCCTTTGTATGATATTTATAATTTAGATATTTAATTGATGTAGGATTTCTACCTTCCTACACAACTTGTTCGGATATCTCCATTTCTATATCTTCAAGAAGAAGATAGAGAGAACACTAGCAGGTTAATGGACGGATAACTTATTCAGTGAGGAATAAGTATTGTTCCATTTGATGAATAAATGTACATAGATTCCTGTTATATAAGAATATTTCACTACTTGAAAAGCTACCTGTAATTTGTAATGGATTAAGCATTCAGTATATAATGTGGATAAACGAGGGAATATCTCATCAATCAATTCTGGAAGCGTTCAAATAAATCTTCTGGATGTGTCTAGTAAATGTATACCAAAACGTGTTGAGAAAAAAATTATGTAAATAAATATGCTGACATCTTTAGTGTTCAGAAAATGTGATTCGATATATTCAAGCTTCTTCAGCACCTATTTATTAAAGTTGTGCACGTGTCTGACCTTGAAGAAAAATTGAATCCGACTTGTACTTAGGAGGACGTGTCCTCTCTTTGACATCTTAAGTTTTTAGATTTAAAAACCCAGTGTGCTTATCACAGCATCTTTCCTCCAGGATGCTATTTCCTAATATTCTCCTTTTTCATCAGCTGATGTAATGTGCATACCATTCTAGAGGTTATATACATAAATGCAACATATTCACAAACAGCAACCTGCATTTTAGTTTAGCTATTTGTCCAAAAACTCAGTAGTGATGGCATCAAAAGTAACAATCTGCCAATTTCCAGGTTCTTTTGGCCCAAAAATTACATGGAACAAAAATGACAGTGCTACTGGATTTTCCAGGAGTGAGTTATTAATTGATCAGGAGATGATGTTTACATATTTTTACTGCTTTTTTTACATAAATGTGAATTATAAATTACAGTTGATATTTTACTGTTTCTTCCCTCTGTATCAGCTTTGAAATCGAAGCAGATTCCTGTTAAAACAGCTAGTTTTAAGCTCAGTTTTTCTCGAAAGCAAAAGTTCAAGTTTTGTCTCCAGATATGGTGGCTCCAGAGTTATCAGTTGAATTACTGGATGGATGGAATGATGAATACAATGGGGTTGTGATTGAACCCACAAGCTTACCCTCAACTGCAAATGCTTTTGCATCTGCACTTAGGGCTTCTTTGTCCACCTGGAAGTACAAGGTTTTATACACGAATCGAATCAACTCATCTAGAAGGCCTAAAATATTTATTTGAATGCATGCGGAGTGAATTTATTTTTTCATCAAAAGACCTAAATCATGCACAAATTTTGTAAATAATTGTTGGCTAGAATATCTGTTCAAATGAGGCCTTCTCTCGGGTTGCAGGTTTGGGGAATAAATAAATATGAATGGCTGAAAACACGATACTGATAGCCCTTATGTGTTTGGAAGAATCGAAACAAACAAGTTTAGAACCAAAATATCATTATCGCAAGGCCTTTATCCCTTTAGCACTTTTGTCTTAAGATTTGTTTCTTGACGTTATTATCACCAACCTTCCAATTTTAAGTAGTACGCATGTTAGCAGAATTTTTGGGCCGAAACTGTGACTAGGTCACCTAAAAATAGAAGGGTAAGAATTAGAAATTGAGGACGGTAGCTGCAATTTATACTTTTTGTAATTATTTTAATTTCAAATTGTGTTCTCCTAATGCACAGGGGAAAAGAGGGATATGGCTGAAATTGTTGGAAGAGCAAGCAGATCTTGTTCCACTAGCTATTAAGGTTGTTCCATATACATTATATGCATCAAACTGATCTTCTTGTTATATATATGCATCAATAAGTTCATAATTGCAGGAAGGTTTTATCTACCACCATGCTGAACCTGGATATGTTATGCTTACCTACTGGATTCCTGATGAGCCCTGCATGCTCCCTTCTGGCCCGTCCCATCAGATCGGCATTGCAGGATTTGTGATCAACGACAACAAGGAGGTATATGCACACGATTGAATTATAATTTTTTTTTCTTGGCTCTAATATTTTCTATCATTGTTTGATTCCACACCTAAATGAAATATTTATGGCATCAGATCCTAGTAGTGAAAGAAAAATGCTCTTGTAGTTGCTCTGGAGTGTGGAAGTTGCCAACTGGTTATATCAACAAGGTATTTGTACTCTACTTTTAGGTAATAAGTAAATGCCTAGACAAGGCTACCTATCAAACTACTACATCTAAATCTAAAAGTGTCAACTTTTATAGTGGGATCGAATTTATTTATTATTAACTTTTGTCTTTAATACAATCCATCCGTTTTAATCAACTGATACACGAACAATATTTATTAATGAGTAGCAATGAGACTTGAACTTACGAAAGATTAAAAGTTTTTATAGTCTCGTTCTGTATTTCCTTCTTCCCAATGTTGCAAGTAATAATTTATTTATTTTTTCACTTTTGTTTGATCTTAGTCTGAAGAATTGTTCTCAGGAGCTGTAAGAGAAGTGAAGGAAGAAACTGGTGTAAGGACAAAAATTTTATTTCCATTTTCAATATGATTAAGGTTTCATGACATTACAGCTTCAAGGTAATAATAATTCCAAATTTTCTTCATCTGTTTCCCATTACAGATTGACACAACATTCCTGGAACTGGTTGCTTTCAGGTAAATAATCCATTTTTTTTTTAGTTTCTTTTTTTCGTAGTACTAAACAGTATTAAGAAAGAAAGATATTTGATAAAAATTAGAGATTTTCTATTTCGTCTGGTGTGACAGTTTTCCACTTGTTGCAAATGTCACAGACATGTGCACCGAGTGGCTTTTGAGAAATCAGACTTGCTGTTCGTGTGCATGCTTGAGCCATTATCTTTCAATATCAAGATTGATGAAAACGAAATACAGGATGCCAAGGTAACTGACTTATATAGATTATAGCTTGCAAGAATTTTTTTTTTTTTTGTGTGAAAATGACAATTTTGGTTTGCGAAAATGTTATGTACATTCAGTGGATAACTCTAGACGAACTCCTAAGTCAGCAATTTTACAAAGAAGATCAGATGTTGAAAAGGGTAATCGAGATTTGTATGGCAACATATGAAAATCGTTACAGTGGATTCATTTCGCATCTGTTGACGTCGAAATTTGATGGGAAACTATCCTACTTGTACCACAACAATGTGAACCCTATTTAGGGCATCAGATGTATGAACTTCAGAAATGGAAATTTATGTTACATATTTAAGCATACAGAATGTAAAAGTAGTGACATATGTTCTACTAAAGAACAGTATAATTAATTATGATGATTATTATAATAATAAAAATGATATTATACCAACTTATAAGTGTTTATAAGTACCAAACATGTTACAAGGAATTAGACAACTTTTATTTAATGGACAAATCAAAGATCAAAATCAGTTTTAATGTTCACAACCTAGATATCCATTTAAATACGAAATATGAGTTTTCACATTAGCATTGAATCTATTCTAATAAAGCTTTTCTAGAGGAATGAAAAATAAAGTTTTGTTTTTTTGCTCCTTTATGTAAAATACATAAAACTTGTTTAACATGTTGTTTTTTAAAATGTATTTTTTAAAAATAAGGTAAAACTTATAACATAAAACTCAAAACAAATTTTGATGTAAAAAACGTGTTTTCTAGTTTTTTGTTTTGATAAATAATTTTTCATAATGCCAAACCAAACACATTTTCAGCAATATTAAAACATAGTCTCAAAACAAAAACAAAAAAAATGAAAAAGAATTCAAAACTCAATTAAAAACTAAAATGCAACAAGAATTAATAATTTTTTTTAAAAAAAAATCTATCGTCTCCAAAAATGTGGTTAGGCATTTAAAAACATTTTACTCAAATTCAAAAGATAAATATGATCTAATTGATAACCTCGTACTTGAATGTCTTCCATCTTGTCATTCTGCAAAACAACAACTAGGCACCATTTAGACTCTTTAATACTATTAAATTAAATTCTCTAATGACCCGTTTGATATATTCTCTAATGACCTGTTTGATATATGAACAAAAGTTATAGATAATGTATAAAATTTGTGTTATTCGATTTGTACAAAATTGAAATCTTGATAAACTTTTATCCAAATAATAATTTAAGTAAAAAACGAAGATAAATTTTATCATTGAAAAGAGGAGAACAAAATTTTTTATTCGGGATAATGATTTACTCATTTTTTAAAAATACAAACGTACCACTTATAATATAGGGAAAAAAATCTTATTTTGAACATCCATAACCTAGGATAATCACTGACATCTGCCCGTTGCCTAAGAATGACAAAATACCCAGCCCAGCCCAATGTGTCCCGCTCGAATTCACCAAACCCACCCTGAATCTCTTATTATTTTGTTTTATATTTATATTTTAAAATTAATATCGTATTTAAAAAATAAGAAAATAATATTAACAATTAATTAATGGCGGTAAATAGGAATTTTTTAAACCCCACCCCCACTCTGCATTCAAAAATCTCCGAACGGGGCGGGGATGGTAATGATCGCGCCTGCTGCCGCCGCCGCCTCTCGCCACCGACCTCTCCGCATCGCCACCACCCACCATCCTCCGCCACTACTACTGGCCAATGCCCGCCCGCACAATGGCCGCTTCGGCCGTGCCTCGTTGCCGCTGCCATCGCCACCACCCTCTGTCGCTTCACCTATTTATTTCTCTTTTAATTTTTTTTATTTACTTTATTCCATTTAATTAAAAATAATGGTAAAATTATATTTTTAATCAAAAACTGACTTTTTAATGGTGACTTTTTTTATTTTTATACTTAGTTGAATCAAACAAGATAATAATAAACATGTTATTCGGATAACTCTTATCCATATAACTTTTATCCAGATAAATAGTTTTATCCACAAACCAAATGAGATTTAAGGGACAATTTTGTTTTCAGAATGTAATTAAATATTAAATTTAGAAACAATTGATAAGATTGTTGGTGACACAAATCAGTACATGCACCGGGACATCCGAACTATATATACTAACACTTCAGTATCACCATCTTCATCTACCCATCCCAACAAATTATTAAAATGAATAAAAACAAAGTATATAAGAGTGTAAACTAAGAACAAATCAACACAATGTATACTGAGGCCTGCTACAAACATCACCAAAATAAAAGAACAAAAGGAGAGCAATCCACCAACATGTAGGGACAACAATAGTGGAAACTTTGGACACCAAACAGTTTGCAACCCAATTACCCTCTCGATAGATGTGAGTTACAAAAAATCCGTTTTTGAGAGCAAGTCCAAACACCTATCCCAACTCGGATGTCAACGCCATGAAAGTTTATGAGCATTGGAACTCAGAATGGCCAACCACATATGCCGAATCATTCTCCAACCATAGACTCCTCCAACCATAAGTCGAAGCATAATCAATCACATAAATTGAAGCAACCAACTAAGTCTCGGAAGCTTAAAAAGGGGGAAAAAAAAGATCAACCTTAAAAAAACAAAAATAAATAAACTCAGCAATTATGAAATACTATTCTAACTTGGGCTACCAAAAGCTACCCCATCCGTGTTAACTTTAAGATAACCTGGCGGAGGAGGACACCCAATAACTTCTAAAATACAAAGAGTCCTAGATGAATGACAAGTAATATTAAGCCTCATAAGAGTCATAAACTTTCCTCGAATTACTCATCATGCCATATTGAAGTGAGTTGGTCTCATAGATAAAGCGCTAAACTAACGATAAAACTTTAGCAAATACAAGCTTTTTCTCCTCGAAGGTAGCCTTGTTCCGAAGAAACCACACCATATAGAAAACTAAAACAATAGATGCCCACCAAAAAGCTTTCAACTATGTGCTAAGAAAAACTTTCATCACCTTCTGATACGATGCCCAAACACAGAAGACAATGTATCCCACATCCCGAGAGCAAAATGACAGTCCAAAAGATATGCCTCAAACACTCTTCCACGGCTCAACAAAGAGGATAGTGAGAAGACAAATAAAACCATGAGAAATAAATGATCTAGAAGGGTAAATAAATGTCACCCATATCTATTTTTCCCAACTAACTGAACTCCCAGCCTTTAGAGACTTAGGCACCCGCACAAGAAATGTCTCCATCTAAGGAACAAGTCAAAGCTAATGAATCATGATCTAACTCACTACCACTATCTCAATATTTGAAGTAAGAGCCGAGTAGCATAAGCGAAAAGTCTAGGAAAGGGTCCTTCATCATATATATATCTGAATAAATATCTCCAACTAGAGTCAGTTGTAGAGGAGATTGCAACAAAGAATGATCATCCACAAATTCTATCAAATGAGTGTCCAACCAATTATATAACCAGAAACGAACTTTGGAATGACAACCTATCAACTACCTAGACTCAAGCACCAAAGGTGCATAATGAGACTTCAAACATGGAAAGATTGGAGAGCAGACATTCCACGTTCTTGGTCTATGATCATGATAAAGCATCAATAAAGAAGATAATTAAAAACTATAGAATTGTTAGTCAATATCCTTCTAATGAAGTTTTTAAACATGGCTCTATTAAGAATACATAAATCTTTAACTCCAAGACTATCCACTTCCTTTGGCTTACAATAAGACTTATAGGCCACCTGAATGGGTTCCAAAACAATTCTGAATAGCAGCATTCAAAGTCTTGAAAATAGAGGGTAGCCAATGGTAAATCTAAAAATAATGCAAAAATGAACAAAGGATCACCGAGTTAATATGGCCCATCATAGATATAATAAGGTCCTTCTAGGATTTCAACTTGCATTTGTTCATGTCCATCCAATGAAGAAAGAGCCTTTAGTGGTTAGAAATTTTATGGAATTTTTTATCATTGATAGAAGGTCTTCCTACAACGGATCTTAGGTCACCCCGCATTGAAACAGCTAATGGTCGTTATGTTGATCCATCATCTCACTATGAAAATTATGACTCCTACAGGAATTGCTATTGTAAAGGGCAACCAGGAGTCAGCCTGCAAATGTTATCTAAACACCTTAAGAAAAGAGGCTCCTGAGCCCCCATTGCTAATACAATTATGATGGTTGATATGGCAATATCTGAGGCGAAGGTGGAGGAACAGATTCACATGGATATAACCCTCGACCCCCACATCCTTGAGTCAAATTCCGAAGCTACCACTGCAGAAGAGCTTGAAGAATTTCCAATTAGCGAGATATAGTCAGTGTATTGTTGTGTTTAGCTGCAAGTTTGGATTGACCATTACAACAGTTCGATGTAAAGAATGCTTTTATAAAAGGTGAATTATTTGAAAAAGTCTACATGGATCTTCTACCAGGGTGCATCATACCCAAAAGATATGTAGGCTAAAAAATCATTGTATGGATTGAAACAATATCCGAGAGCGTGGTTTAAAAGGTTCACAAAATCTATGTTAGCCTTCGACTACCATCAAAGCAACTCAGATCATACTCTTTTCCTTAAAAAAATGGCAATATAAGATTACAACACTCATTATATATGTGGATGATATAGTGGTTACAGGGAATGATCCTAAAGAAATGGGGACTTACAGAATTACTTGTCCAAAGAGTTTGAAATAAAAGATCTAGGTCTTCTGAAATATTTTCTTGGAATTGAAGTATCCCGATCTAATAAACAAATAGGTCTGTCTTAAAGAAAATATCCCTTATATATATTACAAGAGACTGGTATGTCAGCATGTCAACCAATTGATACACTAATAGAAGAAAGTCTAAAGCTATTTGTTGAATCTAACCAAGTACTAGTTGACAAAGAAATATACCAAAGACTTGTAGGGAGATTGATGTACTTATCTCATACTAGACCATATCTGGCTAATACTTTGAGTATTGTCAGCCAGTTTATGTATAATCTTGGAGAACAACATATGCAGGAAGTTATTTGCATTTTAAAGTATTGGAAGTCTGCTCGAGGAAAGGGAATATTATTCACTAAAAACATAGACTATCAATTCATACAAGCATTTACTGATGCTGATTGAGCTGGTGATGTGGGTGGTAACATGCAATCTACTTTTGGTAACTTTACTTTGTAGGAGGTAATCTTGTGACATGGAGAACCAAGAAACAAAATGTTGTAGCTCGCTCAAGTGCAAAAGCTGAATTCAAAGGTTTGGCAAACGTACTTTTGAGGCATTATGACTAAGACTCCTCTTACAGGATTTTGGGTTATCTATATGAACAACCTATCCAACTATTTTGTGACAATAAAGCAGCATGTGACATCGCACATAATCTAGCTCAACATAATTGTACAAAGCATGTCGAGATTAGACAGATTTTTCATTAAGGAAAAATTGGATGGAAAATTATGGAATTATCTAAGATTCAATTAGATGACCAATTGGCTGACATCCTTACCAAAGAAGTCATAGAGATGTATTATGAATGAGAAACATAATTCATCAATATTAACAAAAGAGCAAAACATTCTAGAGTATGTTTGTTTTCCAAAAAAATACCCAAAAATTTTCTGCATGAAATCCTTGGAATTCGATCAATTTGATATATAACAAACCCAGACAAAGAGTAATCAAAAACCAAATGAAAAAGCTCCAATCCTTGCAAAAAGAAACCCAAAACACAGATAGGATGAGTGAAAATAAAAGGCACAAGCATATTAGATAATTTAGAGATTTTCTTACAAATTACAGACCTTGTCTCTAAAGGTAACCAAAATCTACAATGAATTGAAGAAAAATAAGTCATTCCATACAAAAAAGAAATCTATTGAACCCAAACATAAGAAAGAAAATAAAAAATCAAATTAAAACCAACATAATATATATGAACCATGCCAAAAACACAATTTCATATAATTTTCCAAAAAAAAAAAAATAAAACCTTAGAAAAACAATCTTGGCACAAATGACATCCCACTAGAAATCTTATCACCATCGTCGCCAATAAGTGTATTTCATCTTCTCTTTTGTTTTTTTTTTTTCAATTTTGTTCTCTGATTTTCAGTGGATGGTGAGAGAATTGAAGCCAAATTCTTGAATGTTTGCTTGAGAGAGAGAGAGAGAGAGAGAGAGAGAGCTATGTTGTTGATGATGGAGTGAAAATGGGTGAAAAGAGAATGCAAAAATGACGTTGTTCGACCAAAAGTGAGGTCCTTGATTTGTGTTTGCATAGGCACAAAAAAAAAATTGAAATCATTGACATGTTAACAAAACAATGTCGTTGTGGTAAAAAATCTGAACAATAAATCTCAAAATTGGCAGTTATATATTGTAAGAATTTTTATTGTTCAAGAAATATGTTGTTTGGCATCTCAAATCCAATACTGTGTTTTAACCCTAATAGTGTATTGTAACTATTAATATAATTATGTAGTATTTCTTCATAAATAAGATTCGTATTTAACTAATAAATTATAAATATCTAGATGATCTAATACACAAATGGAATACTATCTTTTCTATCTAGGTTTATTCAAATCATATTTTATAAATTAAAATAAAATAGATTTTATATTTAACTTATGGCTAAAACAAAAAAAAAATATTAATTTGAAATTTTTATCATTTAAATAATTTTTAATCTTCTGATATTCAAATTATTTAATATCAACACTATTTATTTTTATTAAATTTCAATTCACTACAAGAAAGGAGGTCTATAATTCGTCGCTAAAATACAAATTGTCGTCATTTTAACTATATGGTGACGACAATGTCGTCGCTGTATGTCGTCTCAATAGATTAGTTCGTCTAGGTCAGTGGCGAAGACGTATTATCGTCGCTATAAACATAAGAATCTATAGCGAAGGCATAGGCGTCGCTACAGTGTCGTGCTTTATTTCTCGAAATTAGAGAAATTATGAGACAAAGTCGTCGCAAATGTTGTCGCTGTTATCTAAAATAGTAGCGACGTTTAAATTGTCGTCACAAACGTTTTGATACCTTACTTAATTGCGACGATAATGTCATTGCTATTTATATAATATATATAGAGACGACAGAGTTGTCACTAATAGTCATAAATATTTTTTATTATAGTGACGACATTGTCGCCGCTATAAACACTATAAATTTTTTTAAATTTTTTTTATATTTTAAATAATATAAACATTATACATAAAATCTAAATATCTCCCAAACCCCACCGTCGTCCCCGTCCTTGTTTATTTCCTCCTCTGGCACAACCCCCGGTAATCTATGCTTCAGATTCGCTGTAAGACGTTGAATTGTCCTCTTCTTTTCGACGCAGCTGAGCCTCATACAAAGCAAACCGAGCATCATCATTCTGAGGATCTCCAAGGCGATTGGATGTTCTCCATGTCGCTTTCGATGCAGCAGTCGAATCTAGGGAGTGAGAGGTGTCCTTCGAACCCATCCAACCCCATGGACGTGTCCTCGTCGTTCTTCGAGAACTCATTTGCAATAGCACGCTCTTCTACCGACGCGCCATTGGAGGCGACCTATGTCTATTGAGTCTGTCTCAATTCAACAAGTTTATCCTGTTTAGTGAGAAAAAAATAATAATAATATAATGTCAAATAAAATTAACAACATTTAAAAATAAAAATATGTCCTCACGTAGTCACCAGCCGCCTGCAGGTTCACCCAATTGCCATCCCGGAAGGTGTGGAAAGTTCGAACGACTCAATAATACCCAGCCACTGTCTGGGTCTCGGGGTCCCGCTACAATAATTTAAGCGTGAAATGTAGTTAAAAAACATGCATATGTAATGCATTTAAGATTTATTTAATGATATTGAAATATTACTTGTACCTCATCGAAATGCGTGGCAGTGAAGCTTTTCGACCCTTGCATGCTCGGGTATTTAGACTTACTCCAATTGGCCTTGTTTTTTGTTGACCGTTCTTGAAGACATAAAAAATAATTGATTAGCAAAAAACTTTATAGTAATAAAAATATTAACATAAAAACGTAAAACTGTAATGATAATATGTACCACGAAAGTAGGACTTGTGAAGAAGTCAATGCACTTATGCTAGTCTTCGGTAGACAACTCATTGTATGGACAACTCGGTCCGCGCGCTTTCAAGTGATTATGCACTTTAAGTTTGTAATATCGATAACGATCGGTTGCCAGGCGATCTATAGTGGCACAGACTGCCAAGTACTCGTCGCCGATCGCTCAAGATCAAAGTAGTTTTACAACATATAAAAAATACCCGTTAATGTAT
The DNA here is from genome assembly GCA_023638005.1 of Forsythia suspensa. NCBI lineage: Eukaryota > Viridiplantae > Streptophyta > Magnoliopsida > Lamiales > Oleaceae > Forsythia > Forsythia suspensa. Next base: position 9,810,006 of record CM042668.1, read on the forward strand.
ATTACATGGAACAATTATTTAGAAAATGCGTTAATGCAAAAACTTTTGTAAGTCAATACCTCGATGATGCTACGTAACCGTGTCCGCTGCTCCTCTGGAACCTCTGTCCATGAAGGGTAGCAAGGGGGCACGGTGAACCTCATTTGGTTCCCAACCAAGCACATGAAATATTTCATGTTATTCTCGATCGGCTGTATTGTATGTTCGACATTGTCGAATGCGATGGAAAGTGGCCTCTTCTCGTCTGCCTGCCACACCTTCTCAAGGTTAATACCTTGAAAGATACCTGACGCTCAGACGAGGGCGCTGAAAAAGAACAAATACGAACCGTATGATACGAAATTCAACAATTATTGTAAAATACAAAAAAAATGGTTTTAATGAAAATTATTACCGGACTCACAGGCCAAATCGAGCCGGCGAGGTGGCTAATGTGGAGGATCGCCTGCACCATCACCTCTGTGTGATATCATGTCAACCATACTAACACATGACAACATCGAACATTAATTAGTGTGGAAAAGGTCCCTACACTTAGTTTATTACATATGAGTCCCTAAATTATTCTAGTTTTTGTACAATTGATACATAACATTTTTTGTGAAATTGATCCCGTTTTATTTTACTGCTTAATTGGTCCCTAACTTAGTTTTTTTAGAAATGAGTCCCTAAACTAAGTTTTTAGTGAAATTGATCCCTAACTTTTATGTTACTTATGAATTTGTCCCTAAACTTAGTTTATTTCAAATAATCAACTACATTTTGGGTTTTTGTGAAATTGATCCCTAACTTTTATTTTACTGCTTAATTGGTCCCTAACTTGGTTTATTTCAAATAAGTCCTTAAACTTTTAGTTTTTGTTAAATTTGTAATAACTTTTAGGAATAATTGCATCAAAGGTCCCCAACGTTTCAAAATCATTGGAGATATGCTCCTAACCTAAAATAATAGCACCAAACGTCCCCAACGTTTGAAGAAATAGGCATGGGAGGTCCCTCTTCACACTTTCCATCAAATTTCTCCGTTAAAACCAAATTGTGGAGTGCACGCTCGTTCTCTTTCCAAAAAAGGCAAGTGGAATTTCCTCCTTCCATGCTTTCTCTTTCATTTTTTTGTGTTGGGTTTGTTTTTTGTGTTGGGTTTGTTTTTTACGTGGTGGCGGAGACACCCACTCTGCAGCTTGTAGAGAAGGAAGGGCCGCCGTGACCCAAAACCTAAGGTGGAGAAGGTTGGGAAACCGGTCTTTGAAGGTGAGAAAGAGGCACGGTCAAGAGTCAATCAGATTCCTTTAAGGAAAGAAAAGAATCAAAGAAGAGGCAGAAAAGCCAAAACTCAAATCCCCGGTGGAGAAAAATGAAGAAGAGAAAACCAAGAAGGAAGAAAATTCTCGCCTGAATCCCGACGCAGCTCTCGACTCCACTTAATCGGTGTTTGTCTAAAACCAAGAAAAACTAAGTCCCCAAAATTCAAAACCACAATCAAACAAAATCTTCATCTCTTCTTGCTACTACCCTCTCCAATTTCAAATCTAGAATATTGAAAATGGTCGGTAATGTTGATGCTAATCCTTCAAGAAGGGAACGCAAGTGGAAGTGAGCTTGGAGGACGACGGTTTCCGGGTCCCGGTATACAACCACCATCGTCGCCCATTTCCAAGAAAACCCACAAAATTCATCTCGAGTTTCACACACTCACGTCCGGCGACAACTCGCTAAGTCGCTAAGGGAGGCGGTGGACCCACTGTCCGTCCCCATCCCGCCACACGAGGCAAATCGGCGCTTTAATGTCGATGAGGACGTTGATGCCTTATACTGATAACAAATGGTGGGAGGCATTGTCATTCTTGTCCTCGACGACGGTTGCTATTCCGTCTTCTTCCAGAGTTCTCGTGAGCAGATTGAGGTTGACGAATCCCAACTCCACCTCCATCGTGAGTAGGTCTATGGAAAGTGGACAAAATGTAAAATTTTAAATCCGCCATTTTCGGCCTCGTTTTTGGAGAATTGTAGCGCGTCAATTCCACAATTTGGTTTTAACGGAGAAATTTGACTGGAAAGTGTGAAGAGGGACCTCCCATGCCTATTTCTTCAAACGTTGGGGACACTATTATTTTAGGTTAGGGCATATCCCCAACGATTTTGAAACGTTTGGGACCTTTGATGCAATTATCCCTAACTAACTTTTATTTTACTAATGAATTGATTCCTAAACTTATTTTATTTCAAATAAGTCCCTAAAATTTGAGTTTTTGTTAAATTTGTAATAAATTTTATTTTATTGATGAATTGGTCCCTAAACTTATTTTATTTCAAATAAGTCCCTGAAATTTGAGTTTTTGTTAAATTTGTATTAACTTTTATTTTACTGATGAATTGGTCCCTAAACTTATTTTATTTCAAATAAGTCACTACGCTTTGGGTTTTTGTGAAATTGATCCATAACTTACATTTTATTGATGAATTGGTCCCTAACTTAGTTTTATACAAATGAGTTCCTAAACTTTGAGTTTGTAGTGAAATGATCCATAACTTTTATGTTACTGATGAATTTGTTTCTAAACTTATTTTATTTCAAATAAGTCCTTACATTTTGAGTAACAACAAAAAATGATCCCTAAATTTCATTTTACCTAGTAAAATTGATTCCTAACTTTCTTAAATTACCGATTTCATCAAACAAATCCACATTTAAGCTAAAATCATTCAAATTAACACCTCATTCACAGTTAACATTGTGTAAAATTCATTCCATCTGATTACAAAATTCAACCTCATACATCCTTCATCCACAGTAAAATGAATTAATGTAATTATCAACCTCATACAACCTCATTCATAGACTGCCAACAAAATAAAGGCAAAAAACTGAAAAAAAAATGAAGACAAAAACAGTCCCAAAATAAAACCAACCGAAAGCAAAATTAATCATGTAATTATCAATTAAATTTGTAATTCCAACATAAAGATGTTTCTAGATGATTATTTAACCAATTAAAAAGGAAAATTAAGCAATTATGGCTTCTATAATAATACTTTTTTTTTTTTTGCAAAGAATTTTCATGATAAAATGGCGGCAAAGAGAACATACCTAGATGATGCTCACGGTGGAAGGTAGATGACGGCGTTGGGAAGAAGGCGGCAGAGAGAACACCGGCGGCATTGGGAAGAAAGCGACACCGACGGAAAAATAGGTAAAGAAGCTCCAGTCTAGTGTTTTTGCGAAATGGAGAAGATGAAGTGTTTTCGCGTTTTTTTTAGATGATTAACTCTGTAGCGATGACATGTGTATATAATTTTTTGGTTCACACGCTGAAAACGTGCCGCCAAATTTTTTGGAACATATAGCGATGACGTGTCATCACTATATATGTCGTCTCTGTTTGTTATTTGCAGTTAGGTCCCTCAACTTTAAATATTTTTCATTTTGGTCCTTATATTTTCTCTTTTATTTCAATTTTATCCTCTATTATTTGCAATAAGTCCTTCAAATTTTACAAGTTTAGGTATATAGTCCCCATTACCATGTTTTTGTACAATTGCAGTCCTTTTTATCCTATATTCTGTCCAAAAATATTGGGATTCCATCCAAACTTGCATTTGATAGTATGAATGAAAAACATTCAAGCCGAAAACAGTAACAACAACAACAATGAATTTTTATAAATTTATTTCATAAATTTTAGTAACACACAACAACATTCAATATGATTCACTATCATGATACGATTGATCCTCATCATCGTCACTTTCGTCCTCATTGATTTCACTCGATGTTTCGTTATCCTCGTATTCTTCATGTGTGTTGTCTTCCATATCATCGTCATTAATAAACGAAGTATCTCTTGAATTAGATAGGCTCTCTTGATAACCGGCTCCTATCTCATCGATTCACATCATCCTCGATGCTATGTCCTCTATCTCAATGATCAAAGATAAACCAAGAGTTGAAATTGTGGAGTAGGTCTAACTCTGTGATGTTAGATTCCATCATATCCCACGTCCTCCTGTGATGGACTACTTGTACTATTCACCAGTTCGGACCATGGGAAGGATCTTCAATGAAGAACACTTGTTGTGCTTGGCTAGCAAGTATGAATTGATCATCCTTGAATGCCTCTCAGCACGATGCAATACCGCATCGTTATTCTCGCCACCATCCGTCTCCCATCATACCTAAACCATTTGTATCGAAACAGAAAAATTGAAAGTTTTGGTCCGAACTATAGCTCTAGTATCTCTTATAGCTTCCCATAGTAAACCTCACCCCCACAGTCCCCGAAGACGGATACACCACCTCTATTCGAAGTTTTTCTTTGAATATCACGATCATATGTTAAGAAGCGAACTCCTTTCACAACACAAGTCGTGTAGGACATAACAGCCTAGTAACATCACCGCCAACAAAACACATCGCATTGCACATTGCATATACCGCATGACGGGATTATTCAATGTTATTGAAATGAAGAATGTGGACATATTTGAAATGTATTCACCATTGTTCATTTACCTTCTTATAGAACCAACCGTGAAAGTCTCTTCTATGGACAAATTCGATGTTTGGGCAGTCATTGTTCAGTAGCTACTGCCTATGTTCCCTATACAAGACATATAAGATCAACTAACTAGTTCGGTTAACATGACAAAGTTCATTCGAGATAAATGAATAATATTTAAGAACGAAGTCTTACTACAAGAATGGCTCAATTTTAGAACAATTGTTCAAGACGTAAAATATCGCTTGATTTCAAACATGAGTGGGAAAACGTTGTTGGTGACTTCTTTCCAATTGGGCGACACTGCGATTGAAAAATAGAAAGTTGTGTTCACAGAACACTAGCATCCTCATTTCTATCTGGTCGGTTGAACCTTGTTTCTATGTCCTCAAAGTACCTCGAACAAAAAGTCAATGTCTTGTCCACAACATACACTTTAGCTATTAAACCCTCGGGCCGAACTCGATTTATGACGTAGTGCTTCAATTTCTTTAGGTATCACTCGAACGGATACATCCATCTCATGTGCACCGGACCTCCAAGGATTGCCTCTTTTGGCAAATGTATTACGAGGTGAATCATGATATTGAAGAAGGCTGGTGGAAAGATTTGTTCCAACTTGCAGAGGATGAGTACCATGTGATCGTGGGAAGCCATCATGTCGCTAATCTTTAGTGTTCTTGAACAAAGCTGCTTGAAGAACATGCACAGTTCAATAATAGTAATGGAAATAGTTTTATTCGAGAACGCCCGACATCCGACTGGCAATAATCGTTGCATGATAATGTGGCAATCATGTGACTTCCACCCAATAATGTAGCTGTTATTATGAGCAATATTCTTCCGAAGATTAGAGGTAAAGCTATCTGGAAAACTCAACCGATCAGATGAATTTCAAAAATTTTGACGATTTATAGACGACATGGTGTAACATGCGGCATACTTTATACACCTATTCCCGTTCTAATACAAGTGCAACTCTCTTTTGATCCCTAATTGTATCAGATCGCGCTTGGCATTAACTGTGCTCTTTAATTTGAATGGATCGTCCAGACTGTGCGAAGCAAGTCATCATAAACATTCTTCTCTATGTGCATGACATCGATGTTATTTTTGAGCTCTGTAGAAGACCAATACGGGAACTCATAGAAAATGCTCATTTTTCTCCAATTCAGCTCGTCATCACTTCTCCTCTTTCTAGCACCCCTGTAGTTAGGGTGGTTTCTCAAAAACACGGTTTAATTGTACTAAAATGTTTATAGGCGATAACCGACGTGGAGGTGGTCGCCTCTCCGTCCTCTCGTCAAAGTCTAAATTGCTCCGAAAATGATACCTGGACGGCAGGAACTCGACGGTCATCCACATAACTATCTTACCTATCACATGGACTAAATGAGTCTTCTCGTTACTCGTAGGACATGCCATGTACCCTTGACTGCTCCAACCCGACAAACTACTCCTTACTGAAAAATCGTTAACAGTTTACAACAACAATGCACGCAAAAATTTTGAAGACCGACATGTTATTGGTTCCAGCTTCACGCGTGTCAATCCCATCAGCCCACAACTCCTTCAACTCTTCCACTAATGGTCGTAAGAATACATTAATGTCCTTACCCGGTGCTTTAGGACCAGTATCAACAGAGTAAGCATGATGTATTCAGGTTTTATGCATAACTAATGTAGCAAGTTGTAAACTATTACAATTACTGGCCACATGTTGTATGCCAGACTCATGTCACCGAATGGATTGAATTCGTCTACGGCCAAACCTAACCTGACATTCTAGAACTCACTTGCGAACAATGGATGTTTCATGTCAGAATCCCGCCATGCCTTTCTGTTAAAGGGATGCTGCATTTCATCAACATCCCTAGACCTTTCTATATTGTGCCACCGCTTGAATTTTGCAGTATCCTTCGTCGCGAACATACATTTTAGTCTGGGGGCCAAGGAAAAATAGTGCAACACCTTATGCGAAACATTCTTCCTGTTCACTTTCCCAGAAGTGTGTACCCAAACTCTTTTCTGGAAAATTGGAAAAATTTATCTATCAGCATGCTCACCCGAAAACCAAAAGCAATTGCACGATTGTTCTTGCAGGCGTGAATGGATTTGTAACCCAAATCAAGCTTCGTCATCATCTTCTTAGCTTCGTAGTGAAGTCCACCAGGTTCATGTTTAGGAAAGCTAACTTCAGCAATTTCAAAAGATCATCGATAGACTTGTTTGTCCATTTGTTCACAACCTTAATATGCATCAACTTCACTAAAAAATTTAAGGACGAAAATGATGAAACTCTTGATAAGTGCATTTTATGCACTTATTTTGGCCTTTTAATTAATCATTTATGTCGTCATATAGTTGCTTTTCTACTTAATCTAGTTTATTATTGTTTTATTTCAGTTTTGGACTTGTTGGTGAACAATTGGAGAAGTTTGAGCAAAAGAGCAATGATTTAGAAGATATCTCATAAGTTCGAGGACTCAATTGCACTCAACCCAAAGTTGAGGGACCAAACTGGAGATAATGTAAAGTTGAAGGACCAAATGGGATGTTATGAAAAGTTGGAGGACTGAAATGACCAAGACCCAAAGTTGAAGGACCAATGTGGTGACTGTTGAAACAAAAGGGACCGGATTGCAAATTAACATAATAACAAGTCAAGCACTTTCCCAGATTTGTCTTCGAAGCGAGCGCCCAACACTTAAAACCAAAAGCGTAACCCAAACAACTTGCTCGGGCGATCGCTAGGGAATAGCACAGGCGATCGCCTGTGCCAATCCGGCTACGAAATTTTGGTTTGATTTTCTTTCCTTTTTTGAGTCCCAATTCAACTAGGAAACGTTTTGGACGAATTTTTAGGTCTTCTTGGGATATTTTGTGGGACAATAAGAGTAGTATAAATATGAGATACATTCTCATAACACGGGGAGAAATTTTGGGAGCCGAATCAAGGGAAGACGAAAAGAAAATAAGAGAAGACAACTGATTGACAATCAAGAGTTTTTGAAGATTTCTTCTCCTTCAATCCATGCCGGGTTCTATCAATTCTTGTATTTTTAATTTAATTATGTTCTTCTAATTTTCTTTAGCCAAGGTAGACGATGAAACCTTGTTTTAATTAAGTAATTATTTCATTATTCGCTTAATTCCTTTTTAGGGTTTTAACGTTCATGGTTCGTTTTAACTAGATTAATTAAACATAATTTCTTTCATCTTAAATATCATGTATTTTTGATAGTTAGATATTGGTTTAATTAATCCATGCTTGATGCTTAAATAAGTTTTATTAATTGCTTTTGATTTTCATCTTCTTTTATTCTTATTGGGATACATAGAATGCTTAGGTAATCTTTGATTCTTTGTCTTCTTTCAATGGAATTTGATATGAAAATGCTTAAGTAATTTATGTTTGAAGCATAAGTGGAGCCTATATTTGATTCTCTTCTTTTGGACTTAATTGATAAATCTTTAGGGACGACAATAGATTGATTTCGTGTTTCGTCGTATGTGTTTTCTTTTGGAATTAATGAATGATTAGATGATTGCTAAGTTAGACAATGGTGGATTCCGAAACCTTGGTGTTTTACACTTCTTGATTATTCAATCTCATTATTTTCGCATAATTAGTTATTCTTTAAATTAAATGATTTCAACAAAACTCTCTTCGACTCAACTAGCTTAGAATAACAGCTTAATTTGGATTAAATTACACCTTCCTCATAGCAGGTCCCCCTGGATCGACCTCGCTTTTACTTATCTATATTCCGGTGAGATTCAGACACTTGCGAGTTAATTAAAATTTGACATCAACTCTCAGGTATAGTTCTGAATGCAAAGCCTCAAACAATTCGTCATAGTAACTATCGGTGCTTGTACCAACATGCTCATCACCGACTATGTCGTCCATGACATCCATCATCTCATCATCCACACATGCTCTCTCATGATGTCTATACACATTCACAGACTAAACCTCGGTCTCACCATGGTATATCCATGTTATATAACTTTCTGCGAAACCATGATGAAATTTGTGAGCCTCGACAATTTCCAATGGATGTGTGAGACCGTTTAAACATCTTGTACACGTACATTTAATCCTTCTCCTATCATTTACGTATGGCCTAGCCATGTTTATAAATACTTTCAAACTGTTCCAAAATTTGACGATTTTGTGCGATTCTAATTTTTGTCCAATTTTTATCAATATCCATACTTGAAAAATACTCATTTTTCCACAAATGTAGTAAGGATAGTAGATGGAGATGGAGAAATGAAATGGAAAGAAGATGGTTATGGAGAAAAAAGATGGAGTTTGAGAAGAATTATAGAGCCGGAAATGAAAAAATTGTAGAAACACATTACAGCAATGCGGGGATGGTGAGCTGAAAAATAGAATCTATAGCGACACATATCGTCCCCACAGATAGATAATATGTCGTCGCTATATACTACATTACATATTACGAAAAAATTAATAACTCACATGACTGACAAAATAATCTATATATTTATTACGACGACGGCTATTGTCGCTACAGATAAGAATTGGGTGCCAAATTTCCCGCCAATTTTGATATAGGTCTATAGCGGCGATAATTGTCGTCGCAATAGACTACATTACATGTTACGAGAAAAATCATGATTGACGTGACTAACAGCATCATCTACATATCTATTGCGACGACAAATGTCATCGCTATTGGCACAAAAAAATAGCGCAATTTGTTCCCGCCGTTTGGAAAAGTAATTAGCAACTACATAAAAAGTCGTCGTTATAAATGACACATAATAGCGACGATTAGTTAGATAGAACGACGACTTATGTCGTCGCTATATATTTTGACGTTATTGCGACAACATTTCTTTGTCGTCTCCATTGTCCAGTGCTAATAGATGCGACATTTTGTCTTCGTAATATGTATAGTTGCTATAGACACATTTTCTTATAGTGATTATATTGTCCTTTAAAACAATAAAAAAACACATAAATTTGATATGGAATATTTTCTAATATTTGTAAATTTATTTATTTAAATAACAAGTTTTTATGTTTAGGTTTAATATTCAATAACTTAGTTATTTTAAAATTTATATATACTCCTCCGTCTCATCAATATATGTCTACTACTTTTTTCACATAGATTAATAAATTTTATTATTATAGTTGGAACAATAAATTTTACTTATTTTTTTTATAATATAATCTTACATTAAAATAGTGGTAGTCCTTATTTGTTGATAACAAAACACTAATATTGGAGGTATATTAGAAAACTAAGAAATTAACTATATTATCAACAAAAAAATAAATTATAATTTGAAATAAATAAATAAATAAAGTGAGATCATATCTTTATGGGATAGAGGAAATATTATTCAAGCAATAATGACCTTCTACCCTAAAAATTATAGCGTCCTACCATAACCCATGGATCCACCTAGTTCATTCCCTTACACGTCGCAGTATTATTAGACATGGAATAAAAACCATTTGGCTTGAAGACAGAGATAAGAAGATATAAAAGTCATGGCAATGAATTGTGTACATGTTTGGTCACATGTACCAAACACATTACTTCAATTACTAATTTGGATGTATAATGCTATTTATTACCATTGGTGATCACTAGTCTAGGTAGAATGTTATGTGACATTAAATAATAGAGATATTGAAATTTAGAGTTATGAGATCCAATTTATTATCTATATCATTAATTCCACATAACATGATGATCATCACTAGTAGTGATTAACAACATTAGTCAATTTGAACAAGTACATTAATTATCAACTAACTTGTGGACGGAAGAATACATGAATCATCAACCACCTAGTTAGTCATGTCCATGTGAGTCAATTTGATTGATCAATGTTGGCGAACCCCTACTAAGTCATTGTCTATCAAGTTTAGTGGTCATACACACCCTTAATAGACAAGCAACTGAATGGGAATATCAATGCATATGAAATGACGTTTAACATTTTTCAATAGTCTTGCTCATTCCCTGAACCATAGCGTACTTTAGTAGTAGTTCCAACGAGAGATGTTTTTAGATCCCATGTTGAAAAAATCCTTCTATGTATTGTAATATATAAGGATCGTGCATGCACATAGACATGTACTTAAAGACTACTTATAGTTGTATGCAAAATCTTTAATTCAAGTTGAAATTAATTTAGGTGGTCTAACTCGTGCTAATTCGAGCTAACAAAGATCAAATTAAATATGATCATATAATGATGTGTTATGCATAAGCATCTATCCAACCCAATCTCCTAGCATGCATAACGATTCTCATTAAAACACTTTATATTGATGTCAACTTCACACTTGAAATTAAGCATCTAAGCACAGTAAATCACAAGACTTCAACAATAACTCGAACGTCAAAGTATTTAGGTGGGGATGATCTCCTACCCATGGTGGGTAGGAGTTATAATGCCCACTGTTGAGGTAGTAACACATGATTGGAAATTCATAGCTACACACTCATTATTTTTTTCAATCATGTGTTGTCACCTAGCAGTGGGCATTATAACTCCTACCCACCATGGGTAGGATATCATCCTCCGTATTTTGGCTAGGTACCAAACATGTTCGAGCTACTTCAGCATGAAATAATATGAAGCATCTAGTAATAGATTTTGACACTTACAATTATGGGTTGTCTATGTGAAGTAAACTTTTATCCCTTTTTACATTCACAATAAGAAAAAAGCTTGTAATCTGCATTTGCTATTTTATTAGAAGGTCCTCATCAATGAGCTCTACAACTCGTCGTGATCAACCTCACGCACGAGTGAACAACTCTAAATAATGTTATGTAATAGTGTTAGACCAACAAAATCTTCATAAATATCCAATAAACTATAGAACTAGTGATTGTCATGACCGTAACTATTCCACTAAAGTGAAAACTCTTTTCCACCTAAGCAATCTCCACTCCTATAAATTCAGCGCCATAGATTAAGTATCCAAAAATTTAATCACCTTAGCGATATGGATTAAATAATACACCATTTTCAAGACCATTTTTATAAGAAAGTCTGATAACGATTGATATATCTAAACATCAATAGTGTGGATGCATAGAAACAATACTAACATGAAAATGTTGGCTTGGTGTTAGTGCCATATTCCTTGTTGCAATGAAAAATATGGTCGGTTGTTCTTAGACATTGTTGCGATGGGAATGGCACGATCACCGAGCTAACGCTTGCATGTTGGTATTAATGATAATGTTGAATGTAGACGAAATTATATATGGATGATGAAATACGCAAATAGAACTAAATGTTGAATACTAAAAAGTTTAATTTTAAGTTTGAGGAAAAAATTGCTACTAGAGGTGCTAAATATTGGCAGCTAACTAATTTTCCTAGAAGTGCTAAATGTTGGCAGCTAACTAAAAATTTCCTAAAAGCAAAGCAGAAATTGAAAATGTCATCAAACCATCTGTTAATATATCAATTTAAAATCGTTTAAAATAGTTATAAGTGGAAAATAGAATACAAAATTATATTTAAAAATTTATTTGAAAAATAAATCTAACAGCTATTTAAAAAAATTGACCAAGGTCATTTAGCACTTATCCCACCAGAAATTACACCGGACCGGCGGACCCAACATTCTATATTAATCCCTTTTACAATTGAAATAAAATAGGATAAAGACCAAAATTCGAAAAATATATTAAAAAAAAAAAATCGAAAATTGATTTTATTTCGTCTCGAGTCGAGAGACCTTCAACAACGGCTATATTATTTATTCCCTTATTCAACGGCTATATTGTTCGATCCCTTCTTCAATGGCCATATTATATATTAATCTCCTTAGTCAACGGCAAGTTAGGGTTGGTGCACTGGTGGAGGGCGGTGATGGCCGTGGCCCGTGTGCGGTGGTGACTTGGGGGAGTCTTTCCGTTTTGCTTCTCCCTTTTATTTTCTTTGTTTTCATTTTTCATTTTTATGTTTTGTGTTTGACTGTTTTCTCATCTGTTTTCTCTGATTTTGTTTTTTGGGTTTTTGGTTTTCCGATTTGCTTGTCGGTTGTCCGGTTTTCCTCCTTCAACGGTTATATTATATAGTAATCCCGTTCCACAACGTTTATATTGTGAAATTTAGGCGGTGGTCAGCTGTTGGATTGGAGGCGTCGGCGGTGGTGGGCTTAGGGACTAGGGAGGGAGGCTTTCTGTTTAAAAAAAACTCTTTTATTTTTCGCCGTTTCTTTCTTTTTTATTTTGTTTTGTTTTTCTGTTTTCATGTTTCGATTTTTGGTTTTTGGTTTTTGTTTTTCAGATTTCCATTCTTTTTGTCTTTCTGTTTTAATTTATCTCTTGTATTTTTTGCTGTTTCTTTTTTTTCTTCTTTTTTCTGTTTTCATGTTTCAAGTTTTTGTTTTTGTTTTCAGATTTCCATTCCTTATTTTTTTTTTTTACTCTTTGCTTTCTTTTTCTTTTTGTTTTTTTCTTTTAATTTCTTTCTTCTTTCTTTTTGTTTTGTTTTCTGTTTTAAAATTTCATTTTCAGGTTTTCGTTCCTTTTTCCTTTTTATTTTTCTCTTTTACATGTTGCTGTTTTTGCAATTTTTTTTTATGTTTTGATGTTTCTGTCTTTTTTTTTTTTTTTGGTTCTATTTTTCCCTGTTTTTACTTTTTTTTTCTTCTTCTGATGTATTATCTGTTTTTTGCTGTTGTCATTTGAATGGTGAATGTTATGGGGCCTCCATTTGAATGCTCTACTCGTAACTCGTCACCTATATTTAGTTGCTATTCTATGTTTCACCGAGTTTACATCAACAGATCATTGTTGTTGGGGAGAGCTCTACCCCTTGTTGTTGAGCAGTAATTAGCAGAGCAGCTGATACAGTTGCTAATCTTGCTCATGAGAATAGCAGCATTAAAACTTTTGTTTGGTTGGTTGGTTTTCTTTCACAGTGCTGGGTTGGGTTGGATATTGTACTATTGTCTGTTTTTAACACACTGATATGAGTTCAGGATCCAGGGATGTATCCATCTTCTTGTTAAACTGCTTGAGTTCAGTGATGCAAAAGTTCAGATGGCATCGGCCCGGCCTTACGTACTTGCCTTGGAAAATGATGTGAACAAGAAGAATCAGGTTATTTAGCTAAATTACAAAATTTCGCTCCTCCTCTTTTACCCTTTTAAGAATGATTACTAATGCTGCAGTCTGAGGTTGCTGCCACACACTGAAATCAATTTTCTCTTTTCTCTTTTATAATTTCGCTTGTCCTATTTTTGTATTTTTCTGTTTTCACCGTTTTTTTCTTCCTTTTTCTGTTCGATTTTCATTTTTCTATTTTTGGTTTATTTTGTTTTCATGTATTGTTTTCCTTTTCTCTTTTCTGTTTTCGGTTTTCAAGTTTCTATGGTGTTCTTGTATTCAATTTTCAATTTTAGTTTTATGGATGTAGGGAGATTTATAACTATTTTATGTTTTATGTTTATTTTTCATTTTTCTCTTTTTATCTTTTCGCTTGTATGTTTTTGCTTTTCATTTATCTGTTTTTGTTTTCAGCTTTCATTTTATGTTTTTAGTTTTGAATTCTGTTTTTGGTTTTGATGTTTTTGTTTTCTTTTACGTTAAACCTGTTTTTCATTTTTGATTTTCACTTTTCATGTTTTTATTTCCAGGCTTTTTCACTTTCTGTTTTTCCGTTTTTCGATTTTCTGCTTTCTTCTATTTTTGGCTTTTCGCCTCCATCTTTAGTTTTCAATTTTTCGGTGTATGCTTTTCATTTTACATAGCAGGGTGATCTACTCCCACAAGTGGGGAGCTTATCTCCCCATTTGTCCACTGTCCAACATTGGTTGGACAAGACATAAAGTCTACTCCCCATTAGTGGGGGAGCTTATCTTCACTGAAACATTGCTCAACATCGTTGGTTGAATGACGTAAAGTTAACTTTATCTTGTCCAACCAATGTTGAAGCAATGAACAATCAGGGCAAGCATAATCCCACTTGTGGGGAGGAGATCAAGGGTCTTTTACATAGATCGGCAATTTGACAAGGCCCATTATGCAGCAAGTGGGTAGAAAATCATGGAGAGTGTTTCTTTGTTGTTCGTGATCTTAATGCAAATAAGTGTCATGGCCGAGCTGGGCCCACCTGTCATGGAGCAATAGCAAATCATGGAGAGTGGAGAGTTTCTTTGTTGTTCGTCATCTTAATGCAAATAAGTGTAAAACCAATTCGAGATCTTCTAGACGCAAAATCTAGGCTTGTGTTTGGTTTAGATTAAAACTGCAGTTTTGGTTTTTTTTCATTTTCTTATTTTTGACTTTTCAACCCATTTTTAACATAAAAAGTCAACAATTTCAACTCAAATAAACTACTTTTGGTTTATAAACCTGTTTATAATCTCTATCAAACGCTTGCTTCTAGAATCACTTGGAATAAAAAATACGAAATGAATCCTAGATGCAAATACAAAATCCTCGAGATAAATCCCAAAAACTATTGAAAGATAGCGTTGTTTGATCAATAAGTCACGTTGGTATTCCTATGATTCAAATAAAGGTCAATCTAGAAAATTGGATGGTGTTCCAAGTTTTACCGTAATTTCGGTAAATTGTTTGATCAACATGATTCCATTCAAGTCGGTGGTCCCAAAAACTAGAAAGACAACTAGCTCTTCGGATAACATTGTTTGATCAACATGATTCCAAGTCATGTTGGTGTTCCCATAATTTAAAATAAAGATCAATCTAGAAAATTGGACAACGTTCCAAGTTTTTACTGTAATTCGGGTAATTGGTCCCATAATTCAGTGGTATCGTGGTCATTAAATTTTATGCTATCTATGTGTTATTATTAAGACTTAAAAAGCGTCCAATTTTCTAGATTGACCTTTATTTTGCCAAGGTAGTTAGAAAACTGCAAGAAGGTTCCTCCCTCCCCAAAGAGAGGGTATCAAAGACAACCAAGTGGTGTAGAAAGAGCTGAAATTCAGCCATGGTGTAGAACCAGATTCCATATATGGGCGGGATGAGGAGAATACTTCGTTTATGACTCGGCTTATAATTGACCACCGGTTTTAGAGTCAAGAGGCAAGCAGCTCACATAGAACCCTTTGCCTGCCTTCGACAAGTTCTTATAATAGAATGATAGAGGCTAATCTTGAAATCCCTCAAAGGTCAAATGAGGTACAGAGAGCCTTAGACAAGTACTTATAATAAATGATAGACGCTGAAATAATACACGGTGGAGGATGGTTAGAGGTGTTTCGACATCGCGTTCTTTGGTTGCTCCGATACGAAAAGAGGCGGGGAACTCTCCCGGTTTATCCTCCAAGTGAAAGTTAGATTTTGAGGAAAAGAATGGGCGGAATAGAGTGGAATACGATAATAGCAAAATGTGTGATTTTTTTGTGTTCTTTACCGATTTACCTTCCGAGGTATTTATAGGTGGCGCTTTCCCTCCAGCGCGAGCGGTTTTCTCAGAGCGCTTTCGGCGGTTGTTGTCCACGTTCGGACGGTTACCATCACGTGGCGGCGGTTGGATAATCGCTAATTGGCTTCGGGGCGTGGGGCGATTAGTTTATCATTCACATAACCGTTATTTAATAACGTGAATCGTCCATTGATGTTGTCAATGGCGCCCCTCTCGGTGGTTGGCGGTCCACTAGTTCGATGCCATAATCGGTCGATTGCTATTTGTTATAACAACGATCGATTGCCTGCCGCCAAGAGTAGGCGCGCCGCCCAGGTAGTCAACTTGATCGCCACTCACATAGAGGCGTGTTGAGTCGCGCACCATTTGAGTCAGTCTATTTCTAGTATAGCATCATTAGCCCCTCTACCTCTTAAAGATTTTTGTCATTAAGAGGTGGCGAGATTCTCTTCCATTCTTGAAAGAATCGAATACTGTTTTCTTTTTTTTTTTTTTTTTTTCGGTTGTTTTAACGAGTTTTGATCGCATTTGGAATCGAGTTCACGTGTTGGATTTCAAAATTTTGGAGGTAAAAATCCTCCAAAAACCACCTCTATATAAAGAGGTGTAAAAGCCATTCATTTCATTTTCCACTTTCCTTGAGCAAATCGAAGGTAATCCTCCCTAATCTTTCTTTTTTAGAGAATGCCTAGAGTTATAAGTTCATCTACTAGTCAAGAAAATTCCTCACCTTCTTCAAATTTTTCACTTTGAATCGAGTGGAGGTGTCGACCGCCCATTTGGGGTGGTCGGCCGCCTATGGAGGAGGCGGTCGACCGCCCCGTGGGAGCGGTCGGTTGATCGCTCCCAAGGAGCGATCGACCGCTCTAAAAAGAAAGATTAGGGAGGATTACCTCGATTTGCTCAAGGAAAGTGAGAGACCTATGACAAGGGAAAAGGGAAAATGAAATGAATGGCCTTTACACCTCTTTATATAGAGGTGGTTTTGGAGGTTTTTACCTCAAAAATTTTGAAATCCAATACGTGAATTCGATTCAAAATGCGATCAAAACTCGTTAAAACAACCTGAAAAAAAAAAAAAAAACAGTATTCGATTCTTTCAAGAATGGAAGAAAATATCGCTACCTCTTAATGACAAAAATCTTTAAGAGGTAGAGGTACTAGAAATAGACTGAGACTCAAATGGTGCCGCACTCAATACGCCTCTCTGCGAGTGGCGTCAACAAGTCGACTACCTCAGGCGGCGGCGTCGGCGATCTACCTTGGGCGGCGGGCGGTCGATCGGTGTTATAACAAATAGCGAATGATCGATTATGGCATCGAACTAGTGGACCGCCAACCACCGAGAGGCGTCGATTGACAACATCAATGGACGATTCACCGATATTAAACAACGGTTATGTGAATGATAAACTAACCGCCCCCACGCCCCGGCCAATGCGCGTGATTATCGAACCACCGCCACGTGATGGTAACCGTCGAACGTGAACAACAACGCCGAAAGGCCTGAGAAAACCGTCTGCAGCGAGGGAAAGCGCCCACCTATAAATACCTCGAAGGTAACCGTGTAAAGGATGACAAAAATCACACATTTTGCTATTATCGTATTCCACTCTATTCCGTCCCATTCTTTTCCTCAAAATCTAACTTTCACGCCGGAGGATAAACCGGGAGAGTCCTCCGCGCCTTTTCGTGTATCGGAGCAACCAAAGAACGCGATGTTGTCACCTCTAACCATCCTCCACTGATCGGCGTCGAAATGGCGGTTACAAGCGGAAAGTGCGAGAATATTTCAACCGACGAGTAAAATCAAGGGCGTTTCAACTGGCGATTTGGTGCTTTCGAAGTCTCTTTGCATGGTGGCGTCCACCATCCAAGCTTGGGCGAATTGGGAAGGACCATATGAAGTGATCGAAGCACGGGAAAGGGAGCCTACGGTCTTAAAGATCTAAAAGGAAGCCACGTGGTAGACCATGGAACGCCGGCATCTCAAAAAATACTACCAATAGAAAAGAAAAAGCATGATGAAGTTGGTTAAGACTTTTACTATTTTTCCTTTCGTTTGTTATTTTAGAGTTCTTGTTGTTTTTCCTCAATGTAACGCCGATTGTTAGTCCTCCTAAAGGATATCGGTGCTTTCTATTTTCTAGAATCGTTTATGCTCATTTTCTTTTTTTGTAATCTTGTTTTCTTGGACGCGTTTGTGGTCCTAAGAAATGTTTAATGAAAAGTCTGAGACGGCGGCGATGATGAGGGTGCTAAGGAAGGGCGGCTTAGGCTGGGACGTCCCGATGCGCGCCTTGAGTCCACCAATCCGGACAATCTTTTGTATGAACAAATCATCTTGATCTACGAGCCGTCGAAACAAACATCTTGGCGGTGAGCAATAAAACCAAAATTTGGTTAAGTCTCTAAATCGCCTTACGCTTAGACGGTGAGTCACGAAGTGGTCTACTATACAACAAGCGACTTAGGCGGTGAGCAATAAAACCAAAATTTGGTTAAGTCTCTTTGACGGTGAGCAATAAAACCAAAATTTATAAAGCTTCTTGAATACCGGCCAAGACTTGTGACGCATCTGAGTTTGAGTCTATGAGCGCTTCCATTTTATTGACCAAAGAGGATATCAACCGAGCACCCGTGTTAACCCCGGGGCTTTGACCGTTTCTTGGCTCGGCGACGAGATTTGGAGCAAAATTTCTTTGGCGGGGACAGCCCATCGAGTGATGGGGTAGATGATCGAGCACGATCCTCTTCATGATGGAGATGGTGCTTCTCGGTTGGATTGATTTAGCATGTCGCTATTTTTGTTTTAGTCTAGACAAACTTTCGGCTTTTTCGATCGACATTTTGTCTCACTAGTCCGAGATGTGGGCTAGACTTATCTTTTATAACTTGACTTTGGCATTTTCCTTAGATTTTCACTTGTTTCTGAAGCGACCCCTAGCACTTGAACGACTTTATTTTGTTTTTGTATGGTTGCGTTTAATGCGATTAAATCAACATTTTCTCTAACAACAATTTATCTTTTCAATTGATCGACCATGTGACACAATCGACTACCAACGTATGCGAAATAGCATCGTGGTGAGCTTTTATCGCATAATTTTGGGCAATCCAAATCATGTAAAGCGATTTTAAGATTTAACCAAATTTTGGCTTAATCGCTTAGTGCTAAGCCTTTAGGGGCGTGGTTTGTAGACCATCTTGTGGTCACCGCTCTAGCTATAAAGGCGATTTAGAGACTTAACCAAATTTTGGTTTTATTGCTCACCGCTGGTGCTTGTTGTATAGTAGACCACCGTGACTACTGCTCTAGTTGTAAAGGCGATTTAGAGACTTAACCAAATTTTGGTTTTATTGCTCACCGCCAAAGAGACTTAACAAATTTTGGTTTTATTGCTCACCGTCGAAGAGACTTAACCAAATTTTGGTTTTATTGCTCACCGCCAAAGAGACTTAACCAAATTTTGGTTTTATTGCTCACCGTCGAAAGAGACTTAACCAAATTTTGGTTTTATTGCTCACCGCTTAGTCGCTGCTTGTTGTATAGTAGACCACTTCGTGACTCTGAGTCTAATCGTAAAGCGATTTAGAGACTTAACCAAATTTTGGTTTTATTGCTCACCGCCAAGATGTTTGTTTCGACGACTCGTAGATCAAGATGATTTGTTCATACAAAAGATTGTCCTGACCGGTGGACTCGGTGGGCGCCGGACGTCCTTAGCACCCTCATCATCTGCCGCCGTCTAGACTTTTCATTAAACATTTCTTAGGACCACAAACGTGTCCAAGAAAACAACATTACAAAAAGAAAATGAGCATAAGCGATTCTAGAAAATAGAAAGCACCGATATCCTTTAGGAGGACTAACAATCGGCGTTACATTGAGGAAAAAACAACAAGAACTCTAAAATAACAAACTGAAGGAAAAATAGTAAAAGTCTTAACCAACTTCATCATGCGTTTTTCTTTTCTATTGGTAGTATTTTTGAGATGCTCGGCGTTCCATGGTCTACTCATCGGCTTCCTTTTAGATCTTTAAGGCATGAGGCTCCCTTTCCCAAGCTTCTGATCACTTCATATGGTCCTTCCCAATTCGGCCCAAGCTTGGATGGTGGACGCCCAGCTGCAGCAGCACTTCTGAGCACCAAATCGCCAGGTTGAAACGTCCTTGATTTTACTCGTCGGTTGAAATATTCTGCAGCTTTCCGCTTGTAAACTGCCATTTTGACTGCTGATCTCTCTCGGACCCCTTCGAGGAGGTCGAGCTCAGAGTAAGTCGCTCTTGGGTCGAGCCGCTCGACATTCGACCGCCACCTACCGATCTGTTAAGGATTTCCACCGTGCATTGCTTCCATCCCAAAAAGACATTTTGAAAGGTGTCTCTCTCATTTGGCTCTCTGGGGGTTGTATGGTATGCCCATGTCGTTGGGTAACTCGTCGCCCATGATCCCTTTTCTTTATCTAGTCTTGTTTGAGATCCCAAAGTATTGTCCAGATTCATTACTTGACTGCCCATTTGATTGCGGGTGCGCCACCGAAGTCAAACGGTGATTGATGTTATAACTTTCATAAAAGCTTTGAAACTATGATTGTCAAATTGTGCGCCATTGTCGGTCACGATCACCCCGGTATCCCAAATCGCAAATTATACTTTTCCATACAAAACCTTGGATTTTAGCGTGGTTATCGTTGCCAAAGGCTCGCTTCTACCCATTTGGTGAAGTAGTCAATGGAGACTAGCAAGAATTTCCTTTGATCCTGGCGATTGGAAAAGGTCCAAGGATATCCATTCCCCATTGGAAAAAGGACAAACTCCGAAAATGGCACACCGCTTGCTTTCGGTGGTACATGAATTAAGTTTCCATAGCGTTGACAAGCATCACATTTTTCACCAAGTCTCTAGCATCTTCTTTCATGGTAGGCCATAATAATATCCTTGCCGCAAATGCCTTGAACGCAAGAGTCGTGGCTCCACGGTGATTACCGCAAATCCCATGTATTTCAAACAACACTTCCTTGGCTTCGGTTGGCGCAAGCATTTCAAATAAGGCATAGTAAAGCCCGCTTATACAAGCTGTCTCACGATCATGGTGAACATGGTGATCTAACCTTAATTCTCTTTGCTTGATCGGGTTTTACGGCAATGCGTCTTTGACAAGATAATTCATTATCGGATCAACCCAACTTGTTTCAAATTCAATGTCTCGCAATTTCTATCATATTCATTATGCTCGGTTTGCTTCACCGTTTGTACGCTTGTTGTGCTAGGCGGGTTTCTCGTGTTCTGATGCTAACTTTGATAGCGTCGCTTTCGTGAATTATCTTTTCTTGGGACTTTGGTTATTTTGAAGTTGGAGAATTTTCTTTGTAAATCTCTCACCTTCATTAAATACGCGACCATTTACTATCTTTTGCTTGAAATCACCGGTTATTTGTCCAACCACTAGTTTGTGAGTCACTACATATTTCAACAGATGACACCCCGGTCCCGACAAAATGATTTAATCCTGTGATTCTTTGCTTCATACTCGGCGTCATTGTTTGTGGTGAGAACTCAAAGCGGAGAGTATTCTAGTTCTTGGACTGCGGCCTATCATGATGATCCCCGCTCCGGATCCTTCACTATGTGATGAACCATCCACAAAATTTTCCGATCTGTCATCACGTCGTCGGTATGCTAGGCGGCATGGTAAGCTCTTCGATGAAGTGCGCGAATACTGCGCCTTTATTGCATCCCTGGCTTAAACTCGATATCAAACTCGCTTAGCTCGATTGCCCATTTGAGCATCCTTCCGGCGTCTACGGGCGATGGAGGATCCGCTTGATAGGTTGATTAGTCATGACTTGCGGTATGAGATTGGAAGTATGGTCTCAACTTTCGGACGGCCACTATCGAGCAAACACCAATTGTTCCGCTAAGTCAGTGGCGGGTCTCTCGCTCCTTTTAACACCGACTTACATAGTAAACCGGTCTCTGAATTTTGTAAATTCTCTTATCAACATCACTGACGACGGCCGGGGTAATCTTGCCAAGTATAAAGATAACACATCCGGGTTGAGGTCGAGTTAGGATTGGAGGCTCTGTGGCGATTGTTTTAACGATTCGAGCGACTCTCGCATTCCCTAGTCCATTCAAAGTTGTTTGAACCCCCAATTGCCTTAAAAAAGTGATAGCATTTGTCAGCTGCTCTACTCATAAATCGATTTAGGGCGGCTACCCGTCCAGTTAACCTTTGTACCTCTTTTTTCGTAGTCGGGCTTTTCATCTCTAAGATTGCTCGAATCTTGTCTGGGTTGGCCTCGATTCCTCTCTGCGTGATCATGAATCCCAGGAATTTTCCACCAGCCGTTCCAAATACACACTTCTCTGGGTTGAATTTTAACTTGTTCTGCCTGGCGACGTCAAACACTTGCTGCAAGTCAGATACATGATCGCTTGTCTTAGCACTTTTGACTACCATATCATCAACATAGGCTTCAATTATGTTTCCTATCAGATTACCAAAAACTTTATTTACCATCCTCTGGTAAGTCGCCCCGCATTTTTCAAATGAATGGCATGGCATAGCGTGTGCGATGCGTGCGAAATCGGTAATGAATGATGTTTTTCCCGATCCGATTCTCGCCATGGAGATTTGATGATATCCACGAGAATGCGTCGAGAAAGTCGAGTCGCTCGTGGCGGATGTGGCATCTACCGGTGATCAATACGGGGAAGTGGATAGGAATCTTTTGGACGAGCCTTGTTCAACCCAGATGTAGTCCACACATATGCGCCACTTTCCATTCGACTTTTTTACCAAAACGATATTTGCTAGCCACTCAGGGTACTGAACCTCTCGAATGAAGCCTGCCTTTAGCAACTTTTCGACCTCTTCTTTTGCGGCGGCTTGTCTGTCTGGAGCGAAGTTTCTTTTCTTTTGCTTAACTGGTTTGGCTTCTGGCAAGGTACCCAATCGGTGCTGAGCGACTGACGAACTGATCCCAGGAATATCACTAGGATTCCAGGCGAATACATCCATGTTGTCCATCAGACACTTTATCAAATCCGCCCTTTGCTCCGGTGGTAAATCTGTCCCAATGTTAAACTCTTTTCCATCCGTCGCTTGGATTTTCTCGGTCATATCCAGTGGTTCAATCCTTCCTATTGGTTGCTCGAAGTCCAACATCAAAATCGCTGAAGTATTTCTGATTTGAAAATTTTCAACATAGCACTTTCGGGAGGCGTTCTGGTCTCCCTTATACATCCAATCCCTCTCTTTGGTAGGAAATTTTAACACCGTGATAAGTAGAAGCGACCGCTCGGCGACAAGATTCAAGATAGGTCGTCCATATATTGCATTGTAAGACATGGAGGCTTTGACTACCAAGAAGCTTGCCATAATAACCACGCTTGTCGGATAAGTCCCTAATGTCACCGGTAACTCTACGGTTCCTTCGGGACTACGATAGCTCCTCAAAACCCACCAAGGGTGTATTCACCGATTTCGATTGACTTGGGGAGATTTTTAAGCCCAAAAGGCATCCCAACCGAGGACATCTGCTGCACTACCCCAACACACCAATACCGCCGGCGTCGAAATCGCAATATCGCCTACCACCACAAGAGCATCATCGTGGGGGCATTGCACGCCTACCAGGTCCTCCTTGCCAAAAATGATGTCTTGATCGAACCTTTCTTTCCTCTGTATCGAGCAGACTCCAGTCGAACGGGCATAAATTTTTCTGGCAGAGTTGGAATCTCCGCCTGCTGCTGTTCCGCCGATGATCATATTAATTACTCCCGCTCGAGGCTGGGGATGTTCCTCTACCTTTTCTTTACCACGATCATTTCTCACATATTTTGATAAAGATCCTCTTTTTAACAACCGTTCGATCTCCTCTTTTAGTTGCATACAATCTTCATGTCATGCCCGTGATCTTTATGAAATTGACAATATTTTCTCTTATCTCTTTTCATGGCGAGCACGGCCATTGGTTTAAACCATTCGAGGTCTTTCATATTTCGTATTTCCATCAACACTTTTATACGTGGAGTGTTGGGGGGTATAAATTCGGTATCCTCATACTTGGTCTAGTCGATCGGTCCGGATCTTTGTCTTTACTTGTATGTACCACTCTTTGTTTTCCTTTATCGATCATCTTTCGGTCATCATGAGATTTCCGCTTGTGAGTATCGACTCCTTCCTTCCCGCAAAGCTTTTGGTTACTACGTGCGCCTCTTACTGCGTCTACGTACTTATCTCCTTTTTCAACGGTCATGCATTGACTGGAGGATTTTTGAGAGAGACATTTTGAAGGCCACTGTTTAGGTGTACCATTCATGATAGCCGTGACAACAAAGCGGACATTTGGAGATCTTTGATGCCGAGAGTGGCTCTGCTTGAACCTTGCCAAGTATTCTGCAGATGTTTCATCCTTCTCTTGGAGTACTTGCATTAGGTAGATGGCGGTTTTCTCTTTCTTTTGCTACTCAAGAAGTAAGCCACAAAGCTTCGAGAAAGTTCATCAAATGTTTTGATAGACCGCGGAGCGAGAGTGGCTACCAGATCTCTAGCTTCTCTCCTCAAGCGTTGGCGGAAAGGACCGGCACATTCTGCGTCTGGCGCCGCATCTGACCTCATCGGTCTACAAAAGTCCGCAAGTGATCTAAAGGGTCTGTTGCTCCATCGTATGCTTCTATCATCGGTTGCTTAAAACCTTTTGGCGGGGGACCGCCATAATTTACAGTGCAACGGGTCCTCTTCCAAAACCATACGCCTCGTCGATCCTTTCTTTTGACAAGGCATCGTCAATCTTTTAACGCCATCATCTCTTCCATTTTCTTTTCCAAACTTACCATTGGTCGTATCCCATGCGGATCGCCTCTCCATAAACCGTTCTCGGGTGTAGCTGCTGGCCCCATTTGTGGTATGGCGTCGGTGGAGAGAATCCTTGGCCCATCCAGTTGGTTGAATACACGGTGGTGCATTTTGATGCTCCACCAACTGCGGCGACCCGTTGTGATTTTCCCGATTTGGGAGCCAGCTTCGCGGCCTTTGAGTTTGATTGTGCAAAAAGGCCATAAGAGTTTCTATCTTTGTTTCCAATGAGTTGAACTGCGTTTGAGTAACGTGTCGGGAGGCGGTGGCGGTTGGTCATCTCGAGCCACGAGACTCCGATTCCGCCGTGGTTCTTTGTCATTCGTGTTCCACTTCTAGTTTGTCTACCCGTCATAGCTTTTATGTCAAATCAATTCCACAGACGGCGCCATGAAATAATACCGGTGGAGGATGGTTAGAGGTGTTTCGACGATCGCGTTCTTTGGTTGCTCCGAGCACGAAAAGAGGCGCGGGAACTCTCCCGGTTTATCCTCCGTGAAAGTTAGATTTTGAGGGAAAAGAATGGACGAATAGAGTGGAATCGATAATAGCAAAATGTGTGATTTTTTGTGTTCTTTTACGATTACCTTCCGAGGTATTTATAGGTGGGCGCTTTCCTCCAGCATGAGACGGTTTTCTCCAGATCGCTTCGGCGGTTGTTGTCCACGTTCGGACGGTTACCATCACGTGGCGGCGGTTCCGATAATCGCTAATTGGCTTCGGGCGTGGGGCGGTTAGTTTATCATTCACATAACCGTTATTTAATAACGTGAATCGTCCGTTGATGTTGTCAACCCGCCGCCCTCTCGGTGGTTGGCGGTCCACTAGTTCGATGCCATAATCGGTCGATTGCTATTTGTTATAACATCGATCGACCGCCGCCCAAGGTAGGCGCTGCCGCCCAGGTAGTCAACTTGACCGCCACTCACATAGAGAGCGTGTTGAGTGCGGCACCATTTGAGTCTAGTCTATTTCTAGTATAGCATCAGACGCTAATCTTGAAATCCTCAAAGGTCAAATGAGGTACGAGCTAAGACTGGGAGGGATTGCAACCCTAAGTCGCTTTGTTTCTAAGTGAAAGCTTTCTTCAAAACAGTTAAACAAGGGAAAAGAAGTTCGAATGGACTAGAATGTGAAGAGGATTTCAGAGTGCTAAAGGAACACCTCAACTGCATATCCAATAGTCAAACCGTTGCTAATTTCATGGCAGAATTCATTGAGGGCCATATACTATGGATGTGGAGGAGCCCAAACCTTCTTCTGAATCATCCGAACCGAAGCTAAAGGTTCTATTCATTGACAAGTCATCTGAAAAGACCAGATTATTTTGACAAGAGGCGATGAATTGATTTTTACAATTTCTTTTTTTTTTTTTTGAAAAACAAAGCAGATTTTGGGGGTTAACCAAAAGCTATTTATTATTGGGGTTCGCGATGGTGGAGGAACTCGATTGGAAAAAAAGAGAATTTGGATCAAATCAGACATCGCAGTATACTAGGCACAAATGTTCAATTTTCATGAGATCTTCTTGACTGGGGCGTCCGGTTGCCAAAAAGTCATTTGAATGGGTAAGTCGCCAATCTCGGAGATTTTTCCTAGAGATCGATAAGATATCTCTTTTCTATTAGACAGGAAGGGCTGTAGCACAAAATTAGGTACAAACGAATCGAAATTGATCGATAGATTTCTTGAAATAAAGGAAAGATGAAAATCATGATGGATAAACCTCTCGGGGACTTTCTTAAAGAGGAACCACATGTATTTGCCATGGAATAAGGTTTGATCTTAACCTATTCCATTCCATCAAGTAATAAGTTTAAAAAGCAAACGATATGTTTATGGAAGTGATCCAAACCAACGATCTACGTCTCCCGTTATCAAGACGTCACGAGCAAGGCCTTTTAGTGAATACAAGGTGAAATAAAGAATCCTAACAACGCTTTATGGGACCTCAATATAACCTAAATGATATAAAGGAATTGATTTATAATAGTTTTCTCTCTTAATAAATAATAGATACAAATTAAGTACCAAGTGTTAGGAAGAAACTTTGATGAAAAATGATGTATTATTAAAAGCATTGAAAGTTCCATGATTATTCTCAAGATATTATTCTATTTTTTGCTCTTGTCTATGTTATAGAGAGCAATTTTTAGAACTTTCTGTCAAGTTGGATGATAGGTTGGTACTACATAAGTTTGGATGATCAAAAAAGTAGTCGTTTGAATTGTACAAGGTTAGCTAATCAGAACGATCAAATTTTTTGAACGTTGGTATGAACGGTAGACCTATGTTCAAGTCGGTTTACCGGTCGACCTTCTTTGAGGTCATGGTCTAGTAATCCGTCAACGATGGAAGTGATCTTCGAAGAAGGTAAAGTCGGATGAGGAGGAGATGATGGGAAACTTGATCGAGGCGTGTCATGAGTCCAAGTACATCTTCTTCTTTTGTTAATCACGCCCAAGGTCTTGACGGGGAATATCCAAGTGGGCTTTTGGCTAATGAAGACTTTCATTACTCATAAGAATTTCAAAATGATGGAAGATTTTTTGTAAGGTACCATAGGGCCACCGTGATCCTACATGCCAAGTGGACATGATTCATGTGATTTAAAGTATCAAAGAAGAAAAACATCAATTTTTTGGTTGACTTAGGAAGGAATCAAGAAGATAAATATCAAAGAGAGTTATCCCATCAAGGTGACCTTTCTAGGGACTATCATCGTGCAATAATGTTGTGCCAAGTTTGGTGGCATTTTGGTACGGTTTTCCGGTGACGTGACTACATGCTTCAACCGGATAAATAGATGCGATTTTCACAATCTTCTAGTTAAAAGAAGGGAACGTACTTTCTTGTAATTTTGATTTTTTTCCTTTAACCGAACATTGAATTCCCGTTCCCAGAACATAAATCATATTTTTGTAAAAACTTTTCGTAAGGAGTAAAGTAGGCTTTTTCTGTAAAGTGGCAACCCATGGCTAAAAAGAGTTAGTCTATGTGGATGGGGTGTCAAATGTAAAGGAAGAGAATCGATGCTCTTACCAATAAAAATTGGGCATTTGTCGACCCAATTTTTTTGACAATGGGTTCTGATGACGGTATAGTGGCAATTGGTAGAGGAAGTCATCTTAGAAGCTTTAGGGTTCAGATTATCGACTTAGCTTTTGAAGTTTTGGTGGATGAAAAATTAGGGATTTTGCAAAATTTAGAATGTCATTATATGAAAAGGGTTTTTGATTTTGAATGAAAATCTTAAAGGTTTGGAGATGAATTTGTGAATGTAAGAAGATTTTTAGAGAGAAACTGTGAGAAATGAGGGTTTGAAGAAAATGGGAAATTTTGAACTAAAAATTCTGATTCCACATATTGTCCATCGATCTACGTCTCTGGACAGTTGACCTAACTTTTCAGTGAATTTAAATGGAAATAACTTGTTCGGATGACCTTAGGTCAATCGATTTAAGAGGAAATTGTCGTTTGAATTTTTTTGGAAGATCATCCAAGCTTGATAATGGTCGACCGACTCACCAGTTTTTTGATAACGTTTCTATCACATAAATTTCAATTAATACACTAAATTTATTCCTAAACTTCTTCGAATATATGAGAATCTTTCAAGTGCTAGATGTTTGTGAAAATGTGCCGCCCAATTGAGATTAGAAACTAATGTCTAATCTCAATGTGCTTTATCCAAGTTTATAGAACTAGTGTTATCACACATGATATGTATATATTTAAAAGATATATGATAATCACTTATGGTTTGTTTCATCCATAGAATTTGAGCACAACATATAGCGGCCAAGATATATTCGTCTTCGGTATATAAAGCAACATAATTTTGTTTCTTACTTTTTGCCTAGAAAGTGACAAGTTCTGCTATGCTTTTACGGTCAATTGTGTAAGCTCAATCGACATCCGAATAACTAAGTAAATCATCTAGTGCCACTTAGATCTAAAAATGTGTTTGACGGCACTAAGATGACAATTCTTAAGATTAGATTGATATCTTGTTAAGACACACAATAAACATAATATCGGGTCTACTAGCGGTTAAGTATAGACAAGGAATCCGATAAATTGGACAAATATGATCTTGCACTTAACACACAATAAACATAATACGAGATATTTGTTAATACATATTGAAGTAAATCATATTTGTCCAATTTGATTTAGAGGTGTCAATCCGGGTCAGGCGGGCTGGGTCGGCCCGCTTCCGATGAAGCCCGGTGACGACCCGCCTCCGATGAAGCCCGGTGATGGCCCGCATTAAAAAAAGCCCGCGCTATATTTTTTTATTTACATATTTAAAGACTAAAACATCACGCATCTGTCAAATATTTCACTTTAAACGACTCTCTGCCATTTTTTTAATTTTTTTTTAATATCATTTCAAATATGAAATTTTGAATTTTCTGCCCTTTTTTTAAAAAAAAAAAAAATCAAAGCGGGTCACGGGCCGGCCCGCAGTTCTGCCTCTTCAGCCCGTGAACGGCCCGCGGTTCGGCCTCCTTGGCCCGTGAACGACCTGCTTTCGGTTCACGGGTCGATGCAATGGTTACGGGTCGAGGCGGGTGGGCGATGCGAGTTCGGCCCGGCCCGCCTGCCTTGACACCTCTAATTTAATTGATGAGCTCATTGGACTATTCATTGGTTTTTTTAACTCTTCCATTAGCACATCCAAAATGTAAAACTAATGAATATCATAATCTATTTGATTTGGAGTCTAAGGAAGAACTTGAGTTCTATCATCATGCTCATCTCAAGTTCCTTGCTCATACATTTTGAAAATTCGTCCCAAAGTTAGCACCAAATATGATATCATCAACAAAAATTTGTACATACCTTTTGGTTTTTATAAAAAGTGTAGTAAGACTTTACCAATAGAAAACCCATTTGATAGAAGAGATTTGCTTAATCTTTCGTAATGTGCTCTAGAAGCTTGTTTTAAACAAAGGTAAAATAGCACTAAGGGTCCTTAACCTTTGAACATTATAACGATTGGGACTTGATGACACATTTTTTATTATTTTAAATGAATATCTATAAAAAAAAAATAAAAAAGTTTAGAATTTATTTGTACTTTTGAAAAGGTTTAGGGGTTCAATTGAAATTTTTTTATTGTATTTTTTTCTATCATTTTAATTTATTTAAGTCAGGAGTATAATTGTCAAAAAAGTCATTTGTGGACTATCTGTACTAATAAATGGAATATGTGGATGATATCTACTAAAAAATTGAATGATGATAATATTATTATAAACATGAAAGAATGGTCTCATTAGTATAGTTAACCATTTTTTTAAAAGATGAACAAACATCTAGAACATAGTTGGATTGTCTATTGTCGAATTCAACAACAGTTTATCAGCACTATATGGATATGAATGGTTGCAAAGTGCACAACAAGGTGAAAATTATGAATAATTAAGACAAGTGGAATTGCATCAAGTGGTGCATTAAGGGCCACATATTATTTAAGAAATTTCAAAATGACTTCTATGCCTGTAGCCTTACAGGGATAAATAAGGGCTTCCAGTTCATTTTGAAAATAATCTAGGTTTGAAAAATGCAATTTATCTTTAAGTAATTATTTTAAATACATTTAAATAAGTAAAAATAGTAAAAAGACCGTATAAAGAATTTCGACATAGAATTGCACATATAACATACAAAAACCGGCATGGACTGAGATTAGACACCCTTATGCTTAGGTGTCCACACCCAAGTCTTTGGGTTTATACCCTTCCTCCTATTTAGTGCTTTTTTGCCCCGATGACCCCACTTTTGATGGCAATTGAACCTAAATATGATTTATAGGATAAATATTGATCGCTTCAAGTAAATGATCTATATGAGATGTGGAGGAAACGAGATCTTAGAATCCTAGGATAAGCAATAAGAAAGGTAAGTAATAGTTCACTATAATACAAAATAATATAATTAATATTATAATGTCTTCCTATATATTTACACGGGATGTAATGTTGATGCTATGTACATGTATATGTCACATGGAATATAATGTTGTTGTTAAATATCTATATATGGTTGGAGTACTTGATATAATTTGATAATATGATGTTATTATCAATAGTGTACATGGATTTATATATTGAAATAGCGTGTCATGTGGCATTATGATCATACCTGGTGCACGGATATATTATGGTATTCATGTGCACATGCATTGCATATGCGTGGATCTAATAGAAATGGTCATTTATAACCCGTAAAGGAAAAAATAACTAGAATAAATCAGATATGCCATTCGAAAAAAGACAACAACATTGAATATGATGGAATCGACCATGTGCACGATACAATTCTCCGTGTCCAGGTAAATATATCGTTTGAGGCTCCCAATGGTCATTAACAATAGTCGATAATGGGGTGTTGGCGGTCCAGCATCGATACAACATGTGGTGCCTATAGGTCCTAGGATCGCCCTGAACTGTAGTGGCACGACAAGCATTGTATGCATACACTAAGCCTAATTTGTATATGTTATATTGCCTAGTGTTGTATCTTGAGTCTTGGTAGGCAAATATTGATTTTTTTTTTTAATCATAAAGCAATTATGGGTGATTCTCAATTAGACATGTAACATATTAAGATGCTACTTATTGGGTGAATTTTTTTTTCTTACTTGCATATATGGCTGACCACTTCTTTCATGATTTTCTACCATGTAAGGGGTTGTCTAATAGTAAAAATACGGGAGAGGAGGGGGGGGGGGACAAATATGTACGATGGTATTGTTGCATTTCTGCCTCTTATGTGAATATGGTGTGTAACATATTGCAATACAGTGGTTTGATGTTATCACTTGATTATGCCATATGCTTACCAAATATATAGACATGTGGATGAAGAAAACACGTACTACTCTGGAATGCTTTTTTATTTTTGAATAAGGTAAGATAAAATGTGATCTTAATAAGGTAAGATAAAATGTGATCTTTATAAAGCTAAAAGTAATAAAAGACAATACTGGTCAAATGAAAACAATACAAATTAAATAGAAGATAGTGATGGTCAAAGAGGAAACAATACAAATTCTAATTTGAAAAAGGACCATTAGTATTCACCATATTGGTTGGACTTTAGCAAAAGATAATTCAATTACATACTTTAAAAAGTGTCGGCCATTTTTCTAATGAGAGCACGGACATATTCTTCAAAGGATTCTAACTGTGATATTCAACAAAACAAAAGTTATCATGTAGTTGTTGATTTATGTGTTGTTGATTAAATTAATAGACTGACAAGCAAAACAAGTTCAATGGAGGTGTATCATCATGCATTACAATAAGTAGACAAGAGGCAAAATTAAATAAAGATAGACACTATAATGTAGTCAAAAATCACTTGTTGCGAATGATGCCTTTGTACATCATTTGGGTCATGGCTCGTGAACACTGAAGTCATCATATTTGTTAGTCTGCACATGAGTTTGAATTTCACTATTAGAAAATGAATAAGGGAAAGCATCATTATCATCATACATTTTTTGTTTGTCTTTTTGGTTTTGATCAAACTCGATTCTTGGCATAAATATAGACTGTCGTACTAGAATAGCAACATATTTACTCTTTTCTTCATTGGAGAATTTTGTTTATAGCATACAAAAGATTCTCAACACAACTGCTTTCTCTATTTGAAGCCATCTCTGGAACAGATATTGGATGAAGGCTGAATACAACTCCATACTTGATTCGGCCGACACTTAGGTCTGTGGTCAAAGCCTCTACATATAAAATGTAATCTTCATCGGTTGTGGTGCGTCAGATTTGCATCCTACAAGCACAAATATATTATTATTATTATTATTATTATTATTATTATTATTATTATTATTATTATTATTATTATTATTATTATTATTAATGATTATTAATATGTGCATAAGGAAAAAAATATGGAGTTGTTTTTGAGTATTGCTCATACCTCTTCCATTAATTTGTGTGCCTGCTCTATTTTACAAAAATTCTCGATAGATAAGCCGATGATGGTTGCATTGGTGGACCAACCAAATCCCTTAATTCCACATAAGTTCTAGCCCTAATAATTAGAATGGGAAAACTCTGAATAAGTAATATAAAAACTCCGACCCCTCCTCCCCGGTGTTGTGAAGCCCTGAATGGGACGAGAAATCCTTACCTGTTTAGGTAATCGGGGTGAAACGTGGATCATGGTCTTACCCCCAAATTCTTGAACTTATCTAAATTATTTTATTTTATTTTATTTTTATGTTTTAAAATTGGGTTAATTTCACCAACAGTCACTTGAAGTTACCTTAAAATTATAAAATGGTCACTGAAGTTCAAAAGTTTCAGTGGTTGTCACTTATGTTAGAAATCATTTCACTAATGGTCACTCCATAAAATTTCTAATTTAAAATGATGATGTGGCATTTATTTATTGCATGGTAGTCTATGTACTTTATATAATATTCACTTTAGTCCCTATATTTCAATTAAGTCATTCAAAAATTGCATCTTAGGTCTTTAAATCTTTTACATCTTTACACTCTGGTCTCCAAAATTTCAATTATCTTTCAGTTAAGTCCTCCAAAAATTATAT
This sequence comes from Forsythia suspensa, assembly GCA_023638005.1. NCBI lineage: Eukaryota > Viridiplantae > Streptophyta > Magnoliopsida > Lamiales > Oleaceae > Forsythia > Forsythia suspensa. The sequence goes on from CM042668.1 coordinate 9,843,378, forward strand.
TTTAGGTCCTTCAACTCTTTACATATTTACACTTTGGTCTCCAAATTTTTAGTTATCTTTCAATTAAGTTATCTAAAAATTGCATATTAGATCCTTCAACTTTATACATCTTCAAACTTTGGTCCTCCAAATCCTTGATTTTAGTGGCCAAAATAAGTGTAATTTTAGTAGTCAAAATAAATGTACTTTCAATTAAATCCTTGACTTTACACTCGAATTTTCGCCTAAACGAACAAAATAATATAGAGACTAAAGTGAATATTATATAAAGTACATGGACTTCTATGCAATAAATAAATACCACATCATCATGCCACATCACCCTTTTAAATTAGAAATTTAATGGAGTGACCATTAGTGAAAGAATTTCTAATTGCAATGACCACTACTGAAATTTTTGAATTTCAGTGACCATTTTGTAATTTGAAGATAACTTCAGTGACCGTTGGTGAAATTAACCCTTTAAAATTTAAATCATATTTGAAAAATAAAAAATAATATTAAAAAATAATTATTAATTAAATAGAACGATAAATGAGGATATTTTAATTTTTGTCTCACACCCCGCCTTCGAAAAATTCTTGACCGGGTGGAAATGATAAGAGCCGCTCTCTTCCCATCCTTTCATCCCTAGTTTCTATCCTTTATCAAGAAAATAACATGTTGGAGTTTCCTCTTTTGATTGTTCCATCATCTAGAGGAAGAATTAGGAAAAACTTTAGTGTATAGACATTATCCTAATTTTTTGTCCAAGTGTTTTTCCAAAGATTTTGTCTTTACGGTTCAATTTTTAAGTAGCGATTCATGTGCCCAATATTTCATGTACTTGTTTGGCAATTTTTTAAAAATAATTATAAAGTATGAAAAAAAAAATTGTAGATTCTATTTAACGTGATTGAAAAGTCAATTAGTCTGGTATAATAGTTGCATTAAATTTGTCATTGGGGGTGATGACTTTAGATTATATTAGATTAGTGTAGTTTAGGATACTGATTATATAGTCCCTTACTTCAGTGCCAGTTAATCTGAAATTCACCTCGTATTCTAAAATTTTGGAAATTCATACTTATCCTGTTGTTGTGTTAATTACAAATATTATTGTAAAATATTTGTAAATTTTCCCAATTTTCAATTTTTCTTGTTTTCACATTTTCACCTTGTTCGATTCCAATTTTTCCAAAAAAAAAAAATCCATTTTTTACTTACTTTTTTTTATTCAATTTTTTACGCAATAACGAAGTTTAAATAGTCAAAAAAAATGGGCAAAAAAATTGATATTTTGAAAAACAATCTGTACCGGACAAGCCCGTTAGGTTGCGTGGGCAAATTATAAAAACGCAAAGTTTTGTGGTCAAATTGAAACCGATGCCAACAATTAGGGGCCTGAACTGAAAATTGCATTTACATTAACAGAAGCAAATCGATCAGGTCGAGGAGATCTGTAGAAAGCACAAAATTTAGAAGACAAGAGAGAAAAATCAAATAAAATGGGAATCAGATTCGTTCTGATGGTGAACAAGCAAGGGCAGACCCGTTTAGCACAATACTATGAATATCTAACCCTAGAAGAACGCCGAGCACTTGAAGGTGAAATCGTCCGCAAATGCCTTGCCCGCAATGAGCAACAGGTGTGCGTTTATTCCATGTGATGTGAAAAATGTAAATTATGTTTACTGTCGCTGCTTCGAACTGACATATAATTCTGTGCAAAAGATCAGTTTTTTTTTTTCCTGAAAGATTTCTTGTTCGTGGTGTAAATTATGATATCCCGTTAAATTAAATGAACACGTGTTCGTGAATTTTAAATTTATGTGAAATTAGTTTGGTGATAAATTGTAGGAAGTCGGTGGATCGAATTGTTGGTTTTACGGCTGCCCTCAATTCGATCTCACTCATAATTTTGTGCAAACAAGCAGATTTTGTTTTTTGGAAGAAAGTTTCTTGTTCGTGGGTTTAAATTATGATATCCTGTTGATTAGATTAGTAATATGAACAAGAGTTAGTGAATTTTTAATTTATGCAAAACGGGTATACTTTAATTTGGTGATAAATTATAGGATCTCGGTGGATTAAATTGTTGATTCTATAGCTTCCCTGAATTCGATCTCATTCAGAATCCTGTGCTAAATGGGGTTTTTTTTTTTTTTTTTTTTATTGCTGAAATTTTCTTGTTCGTGTGTAAATTATAATATCCCGTTGTTTAGACAAGTAATATGAACATGAGTCGGTGAATTTTTAATTTATGTGAAACAGGTATATTTTATTTTGGTGATAAGCTGTAGGAACTCTTTGGATCAAATTGTCGATTGTATAGATTTAAAATTGCAGCGTGTATGGGAAAACATTGATATCCAACATAAAAAATACTAGTCCTAAACCATACGAACTCAAATTGTTCGTAACGAAAAGTGAAAAAAGATAGAAAGGAATATAAAAAATTATTAGGTTATTTCGAGGAAACTTGTAGACCTCCCAAGTTACTGAGTTTTCGAGGAAACCTATAGACCTCCCAAGTTATTGAGTTTTTGAGGAGCCAATCACTGGACAACAAAAAGTTGCAAATAATCATCTACCTGGTATTCATTGACAGCATAGAACTTAAATACAAGATAAATCATACAAATTTACCTCAAAGTACGGAACACTAGTTGGTTCGTATCCCCCACTAATAACAAAAACCACTACTTATAACCACCTAGACTAATTCTAACATAGTAAAACTTAAGAAATACAAATAAAATAAAATACAATATATGGGTTCGTAACATTCCTTCCCCTTAAAATTACCCATGTCCTCAAGGTAGACTTTTCTTAAAACAATTCGTCTTCTCTTTTGTTTTCAATTTATCATTAGATATGACAATACTTTGACAACTTCATCATCAATAAGAATGAGAGGATCATAACTTCCAAAACAGGGAAATAGCAACTCTATTAAAATAGTGTCTTGGACCAAAGCTATGCGTATGAAACATGGGAGCATTAGGAATGAAAGATTATACGTGAGATGTGAGGGACCCCAGGCATTGACTTTAAAAGTTGGAGTATGCCAAACGTGGCCTTCTACATGCTTGAAGAAACTTGGTTTCCTACCCAACAAAACCACACTTCAATTTCTGGGTGGCAAAAAAACCCGACCCAACCCGAATACCTTGAACCCTCATCGAATCTTTTTATATTTTAAAATATAAATCGTATTTTAAAAAATAAAAAATGATATTAAAAATTAATTATTTAATTAAACGAGACGATAAATGGAGATTTTTCAATACTGGCCCCGCCTAGCTTCCCTAAAATCCCTGACGGGGCAGGGATGGTATTGGCCGCCCAGCCCGTTGCCATTCTCTAGTTGAAGTGACGAAGGATGCTGCTGTTTTATGGAATGTCCATCCAATAATAGTAATGATTTTTCTTCTTCAAATCCTTGGGTGCAAGTAGCCACTTGCTTTCTTACGTGCGCAGGCTCATCATAAATCAACAAAGGTGTCTGGATTGAAGAAAGCAAAATCATTATTGTATGACTCTATTGTGCATGCATCAAAACCCATGAATTTTCAACTGCAGAATTGCTAAATCTGTCGCTCGAAGAAGATTGTAATTTCACATCTAACATATCAAAGAACTTGTTGAGCTTGCACCTAATTTCGTTTTGGCAACTTTCACAATCTTCTCCAATTGTTCCATTCATTGCTCCAGCGACGAATCCACGTCCGGCTTTGATACCAAATGTTGCGAACTCAAATTGTTTGTAATGAAAAGGGAAAGAGATAGACACGAATATAGAATATTATTAGGTTATTTCGAGGAAACCTATAGACCTCCCAAATTATTGGTTTTTGAGGAATCAATCACCTCCAAAAGACAACACACAGTTGCAAATAATAATCTACTATTCATTGACGACTTAAGTTTAAATACGAGATAAAACATACATGTTTACCTAAAAGTGAGGAACACTAATTGGTTCGACATTCCCCACTAATAACAAAATACACTTATAACCACTCTAGACTAATTCTAACTAAGTAAAACATAAGAGATACAAATAAAATAAAAACAATATATGGGTTCGTAACACTATATATCTGGAGTTTCCTAATTTTTTTCTCAAAAAATCAATTGGAATTTAAATTGAAGCCCAACCATGGCGTCAAATGGAGAGTGACTGCATGGCAAACCATATGCAGAAATGCAATGGTTCCCCTTCTGAGAAAGGGGCTGTCAGAGCTGGTAATTTCTATCCAAAATAGCCATACTGAAATTCCTTGCCAAAAAGTGATGATCATTAGTGATGTTTAACCTTTACAGTTAACATTTTTTTCATAAGGAAGTTTTCTCTAATCGCTACAATCTCAGTAAGTTTTCTAATTTCTACCATCCTAGGTTGAGTCTACATGGTTTGAGAAGTTGTGCTGTATTCATGTTGAGAATAAAGATTTAGAACCTTGACTAGTGGACCTAACAGATTGTGTACTCACCGTTGCTCTGATTTTGTTGATAGAGCTCTGCTCATAAGTTGTATATTATTCTAAAAGTCCTTAACTGAAATATTATTCCCTCTAGTTGCAAAGTTAAATGGACAATCTGAAAACTATTGCTTTTAGTTTTTGGGAAAACCTATGCTAAAACTGAATCAATTTATGCTATTACAAGGCTATGGCTTTTTGTCCTTTCTTCTCATTCATACAACTCGTCTCTCTACAATTTTTCTGTAGTATTTGCTTAATTTGAATGGTGGAAAGCTTGGGGACATTTAGACAACCAGTTGGTGGCCTTTTTCTTTTATAGAAAATGCTAAGCTGTTTGTGGTTTATGACGTTTTATTTTGATTACTAGCTTATTCTTTGCATTAACGTTGAACAGTGTTCATTTGTCGAGCATCGGAACTACAAAATTGTTTATAGGCGTTACGCATCATTATTTTTCTTGGTTGGAGTAGACAATGAAGAAGTAAGTCCTCCTATCTTGAGATATCCACCATAACTCAAATCTCCTACATCTTCCATCATCAGTTAACTTGTATATTGTTGGAAACTACAAATTGCATGCTTAAAATGAAATTTACCCAACAAGTTTTTGGTCCTCACTTGTTTATTTTGGGTCAAGCACTCTGTTAGACCACTCAGCTGGACTGTAAATATCTTTCACTCCATTCAATTTTAAGACAGTAATCTAATTTAAAAAAATGGGAAATGAAATGCTTAAGACATTGTAAATAGCATTGCAGCTTTCAAGGATATAACCCACATTTGACTGCTAAGATAAAGTAAGAGCCCGTTTGGTGTGGATTATGAACTAGTTTATTTGACTAAAAATAGTTTATTTGACCAAAATATTTGCATTTGTAGCATGATATTTTTGACCATTCTTGGTCAAATAAACTAGTTTATAATCCACATACCAAACGGACTCTAAATCTTCATGATTATGCATGTAGACCTATATGATTTTTTTAGCTAACTCAAAATGTTTTATAGCCACTTGAATGTTAAACACTGGATACAACGCATTAAACTGTATGATATGGATTAGACTAAGCTATTTGGAAATTCTATTTTTCCATTTAATTTATTTTTTTTTTTTTTTCAGTAACTGCTATGAATTGTTTGGTATTTTATTTGTTACTTTGATGACGTATCCAAAGAAATTTTATTAATTATTAGAGTACAACCTTACTTAATATTAATTATTAAACCAGCCGTATTTGATTTCATACATAAGGAGCTTAAATCTCAGATAATAACTTCCATTGGAGCTTGCCTTATGTCTAGCTAGCTTAGTGATTGCAGAATTAAAAATTTGTTATTGCCACTGCACTATGTGACGCAGCAGAAGGAAAAACAACAATACAATAGAACACCCACATGCGTGATGAGAAGGAAACACAAGAGATCTAATATTCAAGAGCTGTGGAAATAACAAATGAATATTAACCAAGGCCGGTAATTCTGAGCCGTTTATGAACAGGGGCAAAATAATAACCTACTTTATGATACTTGATCAAGAAGTATTTATACTAGTAGATAGTTATTAAAAGATAAGGAGATATCATTAAGGAGATAACAATTGAATGACAGTAGTCTTCTAATGAAAATGAATTATTTGAAAACAGTAGATGGATCAGTTTAGGAGTCCTCCGTCTTGGGGCAGCTGGGCCTCGGTCATGGGTGGATCTTTGGTGTCTTGGGCCGGGTCTCCTGCTGCATCACTAACGCTTTAGTGATTGCATATTCAAAAATTTGTTGTTGCCATGATCTATCACTTGATTCTTGGGTTAACATTTTGGAGACATTTATGGATGATGATGCGGATGTCCTGAAGCATCTCTTTTAAAGGGTATGCAATTTGATAGAAGACCTTGCTGCTTCTTTATGTTTGGCTAAGCTTAAATAGTTTACATATAAGTAAATAATTTTTTTTCTGAAATGAATAGTTTTTTTTATTGGTCCAAGAATAAGTTGTCAATTGTACTTTAAAAATGTATTTTATTTTACTTTAAAGCAAGAGAAGTTATCCAAACGTGTTCAGAAGTAACTTTTACTCTTTTAAAGCTTAGCCAAACATGCTCTCCATATTGTTGCCCTGTAATCATGTAAATCACGATTACTTAATATAATCAACTTTTCTGCTTTCTGAATGGTTTTGATTTTGTAGAACGAGCTCGCAATTTTGGAATTTATCCACCTACTAGTGGAAACTATGGATCGACATTTTGGCAATGTGGTAAGTTTCTGATTATTGACAATTCATAAAACAAATTTTTCTTTGTCGTCGTCTTTGAAATTTCTTGCAACTCTGAATTCTGATTTTTTACAGTGTGAGCTGGACATCATGTTTCATTTGGAAAAAGCACACTTCATGCTGGAGGAAATGGTGATGAATGGTTGTATTATTGAAACCAGCAAGTCTAATATTCTGAGTCCAATACAACTGATGGAGAAAGCATCATAAACTGTTAAATTTAATCTGTTTGGAGAGACTGCTATGACTATGATTCATAATTATTTGGATGTCTCGTGTACTTTTGTAATTCTAAAAACATTTACGATTTCTTGATTTCATAATGGAAGATAGTTTTGAAGTTAATAAAAAACTGGTCTAATCGGACCTCGGGCCGGTACAGGCAGCTATAATGGAACTGGCCAAACCTGGAGAGGATTGGGACATTGGGTAAAAACCCGGTGGGTTTGACACCTTCAAACATGGTTCCTCAAAATATTAAAGCTGCATAACTTGTGGGTCGAACCTGCGACATCCAGGCTGGGAGCTAAGAGCCTGTCCGCTGAACTTAATCTAAACAAAATTTAAAGATGCATTAACTGTCAGCAAAAATATATTTCTATAATTTAGTATTCTATGATGACCAAAATTATCTATCTTTTATTGTCAAATTCAAATCCATAATTAAATAAATTCTTGACAAATGATGGAAGAAGTAAAGAGAAATAATATGGATGTGGCTATATCTAATTACTCTTTCCGTCGCACAAAGATAGATTCATTTCTTTTTTCACACAAATTAAGAAATCTCATTTAATGTAATTGAAATTATAAATTTTTCACACACTTTTTCTATTATACCCCTATTTAATATTAGTTATTAATCTAATAAATTTAAATGCTTGTTTTGAGTTGATAACAATGTAAATTAAATAAGAATATATTAGGAAAATGAAAATTTAATACACCCTCTAAAAAAGTAAATACTTATAATTTGAGACAGATAAATAAGGAAAAGCAGTTATTTTTTTGTGGACGGAGGGAGTAGAAAATATGAAACAGGAAAAACTTGTATAATATCTAAAGTTTGAATTGCCGAAACAAAAAATTAAAATATTTGAGCATTTTATATTTTGATTAGTTAAAAATTTATCTTAATGTAACATTTCTATCATATGATATGCTCTTAAAAGTTAAAATTTTAGTTATTCTTAAATATTTTATCTGTTAAAAAATATTTTTTATTTAAATTTGTAACTAGTAATGATACGTCGGTTCAATTAATGAGTACTTTTCACTTGATCTATAAAAATTTAGCCAATAAGAGAAACGTCAACATTCAATTGTATTTCTCCACTGAAAGGGGGATTTAGACAAAAAATTTGAAGTGGCCTTTTAAAAAATAAAAAAAAATAAAAAATTAATAGAATAAATGATCACTGAACTGTCGGTAATGATCAACAATTTTACATAAAGCTTGTTTTCACAAGATCACTTTAATTAAGCAACACTTACTGCAATTTCACAAATCTATAAAGCTGCTGTTGGGATATCCTATTGTATGGGGGTTGATCTCCTACTCATAGTGGGTAGGAGATATAATCTTGCATGGGTGAAGTGACATCGGTGGGCATTATATTTCCTACATCATGTGATGTCATCTCACCGGTGGACATTATATCTCCTATCCACTATGGGTAGGAGATCAGCCCCCCTATGTGGAGGTTGCTCCAAAGTTCACATCAATAATTTTATTGTGTTGGGGGCATTTAAGTAATTGACCCATGCTTTGCTGTGTCATTGCAACATTAGAATGTGTTGCGTTGCATGCAATAATTTCAACAAAAATTCAAAAGTTTAAGTTAAATTTATGCATACAAAATTCTTGGTTGACGATTAGGTCAATTTAAGCGAAATTCAAAATACTCTTGCAATAGACATATTTTTCAAATGAGTAATGATATTCATAATCCCCGATGAATAATATTACGTAGATTGATTACGATAATTAGCGACTTTAATTAGTATTACTATTCTCAAATGCTGACTACTTAACCAAAATTCATAAACTACAAAAGTTTTAAATCTAAGTTATCACAACTTTTGAGTAAATGTAAATGATCAGTCTTCCATGGATCCAATCCCTTTTTATATAACTAGTGGGAACAGCACGTTTTGTATTTAATAACGTTAATATATTAATGGATAGAGATGATTAGTTAATTAAAGAACGAAGATAGAGGTTAACATTTTATATTTTATAGAAGATAATGTTTATGTTCTATATATAGAAGCACGTGTAGAAGGATCTAAAAAATATGTTCGTAGTAGATATGTTTTTTAAAAAGTTGAAGTATAAAATTTGTTTCATAGCAAAAAACAATCTTGTTCATTGTATTACCACAATTTGATGAAAAATGTAGTGCATCTATGTTTTTGTAATGAGAGTACAAATGCGATCTTGCAGATTGAACAAAATAAAAGTTATCTTTTTTTTTTTTATCAGCAAGAAGATAGTTTCTACATTTCCTATTAAAGCAACAATCTGTGATCCCAAAAAGTTTAATGGAATTGCAACATTTGTGCAATACACTTAACTACAAAAGGAGACAATAGAATGTAGATTTAATATAGTGATAGTTTAGAGAATTTAGATTTGGCTTATTTGAACGCGATGGATCATAATCGTAATTTTTCAAAGAAACGGGCATAGATTTTACATACGGGCTCAGAATTTTTATTATAATATGTTTTTGGAATTGTCTCGATGAGCCGGTCAAGACTAGTCGGTTTTCCGTTTGAAGTCGTCTCGTTAACTTAAAACGGAAATCTTTAGTTTGTCGTGTCTATTTTCGTCTTTTTGTATTTACTTATCAATTAATGTTTTATTTCAATTAGACTTAAGTATTTAAGAGTCATTTTTTATTTATTAAAGTATTTTTTGAATAAGAATATTATTATTGGAGTTTTTTCACCATAATCAATTTAATTCGGTATTCATAAGAATCAACGAGTCGAGTTTGATTTTTGTTTCATTCATTCACGCTCCTGTCTGTGTCATATAGTCAAAATTCATTTGTTCAAATAATGTGTTTTTGAAGTATTTGGGAGGTGGTTGGAGATCGTTGCAGTCATCATTCATGAATTCGCAATGTTTTGATTCTTCATTAGTGAATTGATCAATTGCAGTGTCATACTCATTATCATCTTTATCATTTTGCTTCTTGTTGGAACCAAACTCGTTTGAACCTAGGAAAAGAACTCTTTTCACTGTTAATGTTGATGGTGATCAGGCTTGGTTTTGGATTGCTGAAGTTGTCCAAAAAGTACAAAACTTTGAAACCTAACAAAGCAAAACAAACTACATTCTATAATAACTATAACTATTATTAAGTTGTGGCCCAAAATCGAATGTCTTTATTTTTTTAAAAAGGGTAAATTCAGGGCCGGTCACTGTTTGGAGACTTATGGACTCTAAAGTCATATGCTCAAAACTTAATTTAATTAAAGTCAAATTTTAGACCTAAAAGACCAACATACCCTTAATTGTAAAAAAACGCTACTGTTTTGTGGTGATACTGTTTTGTTGTGATACTATTTTTTGTGATACTGTTTTGTTGTGATACTGTTAAACCTATGATTTTGTACTACTAATGAAACATTTTAAGTGAAACATTTTAAAAACAATATTATTCTCTTGTTTATTCTCTACTGATTAATTAGCTCTATCTACCATTAAACACCTTATATATTTATACTTATCTATCCAATGGGAATCTATGTCCTAATTGAATCTCGAACATGTTCTAATTCAAGAGAAGAATTAGAAACATTGTTCATAGTTTTATCTAAGTCATATCTAGAACTCGCTACTTTTGTCTTTAGATGAGAACCATTTGCATGACTTCCCATTAACTTGAGAATGATTGATGATTCTTCTTTCTTCATCTTGGCATTGCTCACGAGTATGTGTTTGCTTTTAAAGGACACGATACCTTGGAAGAGCTTTAATTTGCAACAAAAGGATGTACATTTATCCGTGATCTTGTTTTAGAGGATTTGTGATCTTGCTTTGATAAAAAAATTAAAGATTACCATTTTAAGCGAAAGAGACGACTTCAAATGGGTAAAATCCATCATCTGTGCAGCTGCGCGGCGGCTGGTCTTGGCCGTCTCGTCGAGACAATTCCGAAAATATATTATAATAAAAATTAAGAGTGCGTTATACGAATTCTATATTCATTTCTATTATGATCATTTTTTGTGATCTTGTTTTGCATGTCTACATGATCAAACAACACACATAACTATGATATCATGCTTTTATCTTTGATCTTTGTTTAATTAGTCATGTGTTTTGTTTGATATGTATTATTCAAAACAAGATCATAAATTAAAACATAGATTAAAACAAAGGTCAAAATTACTAATGCACATTACCTAAATAAAACAATATCATGGATTAAAACAATTATCACGTAGACAAAACTAAGATATTCAAACAAGATATCATCGGGTTCAAACTTTGTCATAATTAAACGATGATCAAAGATAAAAGCTCGATTATCATAAATAAAACATATTTCACATATATTCAAACAGTATCATGGAATAAAACAGCATCATAAATTAAAACAATATCATAGAATAAAACAGCATCATAGATTAAAGCAGTATCAAAATATATTAATGCACATTACCTAAATAAAACAATATCATAGATTAAAACTAAGACATTCAACAGTATCATATGATTAAAAGCAGTATCAAAATATATTAATGCACATTACATAAATAAAACAAGCGATTATCATGGATTAAAACTAAGACATTGCACATTACCTAAACAAAACATTATCATGGATTAAAACGATTATCATAGACAAAACTAAGACATTCAAAGCGATATCACGGGTTCAAACATTCTTATAATTAAACGATGATCGAAGATAAAAGCGGCGGTATCATAAATATATCAATCCAAGATATATTTTTGTCATCGATCAATTCTTATTTTAAAATTTTCATCCAGTTTAGTATTTAATTTCTCAAAGTTAAAGAAGATAATTTATCATATATGAAGTTCGAAATTATAAATATGTAACGTGGCATTATGATTCCTCTTTCATTTGTATATATCCCCGTCACTCAAGTTCTTTCTTGTTCAGTCTACGTGAAAAGTTGTAAGAAAAGAGAATCCAAATATTTTCCAAGCAAACAAACCAAAAGCCTAAATTTCTAAAATTACTATTAAATTAAGAACTGGTACAAGAACAAGATTTCAATTTAATAAAAATTGATAAGAATTTATGTTGTTTTAGTAGTACAAAACATTTCATCATCATTAATTTGTGCGAAATTAGAAAATAATGGCAATAAAAGAAAGATTCAACATTTCATCATCATTAACCTAGAATGAACTTAGCTGGGTAATCTTTTGTATATGTTGCAAGACGGTCCCTGTAGTAAATTAAAAGAATACTCAGAAACATAAGATAAAATTCACCCCTTCAACAGAAATGCAAAAATCATCATTTTTGAACTAAAGAACCACTTTCACACTCAATTCAGAAATAACCTGAATCATAAGAAGATGATCTAAAGAAAATGATGACCAGATTATCAACTATATTTGAATCTTTTAGACATCTCTGGCTAGAAAATGTTCTAATGAATTTCTGTTATTCCATACATCAATTGAAAACGTTAAACAGCATATTATATAGAATAGCATAACTGTAGAATACAAATTGAATACTGAAAGGACCGAGAAAATGCAAACCGATGCTGTACATGTACAATTTCCTTAAAACAGATTCGCCTCATACCGTAGGTTATGAACGACTCCTAGGATACAACGGAAGAACTGGCGGTACTAACGAACTGAGCTATTGCCTGAACATTACCACCGAGAGGAAATTTGGATAGAAGGGAGGAGAGGAATATATAGGCTCTCGAGTGACCTTTCAATTACACCATTAACAGGTAAGTTACAAGAGTTATAATTATTAACCCATCACTAACTATCTATTAACGATTACATAAAATCGGTTGAGAAGTTGGAAGGTCTTGAAAAAAAAATGACAAAAGGTAGACTTGACTATGTGGTCAATTTTTTGTTCGACATTCGTGTACACAGGCCGCGCTCGCACATGAGTTCAATTATTCGAAGTGTAAACCTAACAGTGATTTGCACCCTCCTGCATGCGCGCACAAGAGAAAGCCTTTATGCCACACAATATTACACCTTTGTAAATTGTGGCCATATATATACTAGTTAACCTTTCATCAATTTTCCAATGTGGGATGACCCATTTGTTTTTCTCTTCCACTATTTTTTCAACTCCACTTTGAGCTTTTATTTTTTAGAATTTTTTAAATTTTTTTTTTTTTTTAAGAATTTAGAATTTTTATTTTTTTTCAATTTTATCTTTTTATAATTTTTGTTTAAATAAATTTTGTATTTCTTGTTTTGAGTGTTTTCTATGTTTTCACTGAAAACATCCAAAACGATAAAAACTTTGTTTTGTGTTTTGTACTATAAATTTAACATCGTTTTCGTAAATGAATTTTCAAAAACAATATAGTAAACAACTTTTGAGTATTTTGCAAAAATGAGAACTGAAAATAACTTGAAAATAGTAAAGAGGATATACCCTAAATTTCTTACATTTGTCACCATAAAATAAAAAAGACAACATTATTACTTAAGAAATGAATGATTTCAACAACTTGTTAAAGATACGTAATCGTGACACTAAAGATCTAAACTCATACTAGCATGAACAAGGACCGGACATCTATAGCTAATATTAACATGGACAACTTCAAACTAAACCCTTCCTACTACATAAAATAACTTCACTTAATCACCTAATGCTGTTATCACCCTATCTACTTTACTATCACAGAAGAACATGTTAGAATCTCACACTGACCTACAATTTTTTTTCAAAAAAGGTACCAAATTGCACTCTACCCCCCCAACCAAGCCCCAAACAGTGTAGTTCACGCAAATGTTTTCTAACAAAAATTAGCAACAAGTGTATTTTTTAGACGTGTTCAATACTTAGGCCCCAAAAGAGTGACAATACCTCGTGGGACCAAAAGACAGTTAAAAGTCACAATCTACATTATTGCAAATAATTACAATAAAACCGCACAAACCTCCAAAAACAATAAATTTAATATGACAGTAAGTTCAGTGAAAACAGACAAACCTCTAATCCACGTAATATTGAATTCTTGACATGACAATATGTTCAATATGATTTGCCTCAAGGCCAAAAGAAAAAAGAACTAATGAAACAAAAATGAGAGTACGTAAATTCTAGATGGATTCTTTAGTCTTTAGATGAAAAAAGTCGTAGCTCTTTGCTTCTGCTTGGAAATTGTTGAAATCCACCTAAGAAGGGGCACAAAATTGAAATTCGAAATATATCCTATACTAAGGGGTTGAAACAACCTCTAATCGAACAAAGAACAAAAATAAAAAACGGAACAATTTCGAAATTTCAATTTAGAATTTCAATTTGGGAACTGCCATAGAAGATTTGGAAAACCTAATACGCTCAAATCACATGCACAAATTCTTTTCTTGTTCACCGAAAAAAGTTGTAGTTTTTTGCTTATGCTTTGAAATTGGCAAAACCCACCCGAGAAAACACACAAAATCGAAAATCGAAAATCTAACCTAGACTAAGGGTCTGCTTGGGATTTTTACGATGAGATTATCGACATTTTTTAAAGTACCGATTTTGAACATTTATGAGCGATCCGATTTTGAGTGGTTTTTAATAGCGATTTTAGAAACAGTCCAACCCATGCTTGAGGATTTATGATCCAACGGTTCTAATTTTTTTTTAAAATAATCAAATTACATATGTGCCCATAATATATAGAAAACAAAGAAGATCGTGTAATAATATGTTGTTGTGTAATTATTGTGTAATAACATGCCCATAGATATTCATTTGTTATTGCTTCAGCAAAAACAGCAACATTGATTGAATAAGGGAATTTCCATGCCTGTAACTTATGGCAATGGTGCCAAAAGAATTATCTTCAACAAGTTCTACAGCAGCTATAGTTAACTGAAATCCATCGTCACATTCCGTCTGGGTGAATGAAAATGCATCAATCTCAATGACATGTTGGCACAAATGCACACAGAAGTTCTCAAAGAATATAGGAATAAAGCAACAAAATTTCTTTTGCAAAAGCTTTAGCAAACAAGCACTAAGGTAATTTGCTAACTACTATTTTCAAGTTCTTGAAGGCGTCTCCTCAAATTGATCAGCGTATTGTATAATTAAGTGACACCCCTTCTCAAATTATATATCACATTCTCAGAGTTTCACACCTTATAAAATATTTAACAAAAGATTATGTACATTGTCTCCTGTGGAACTGTGTACAAACATGTAACAGTGTATTTTAAAGCAACATACACCCTTCAAATTGCAGACATTGATGAAGTTCAAGCACATCTTATTCTGTTACTCCCTGTTTGCTGGTGGAGAATAGCCTTTTGAGGCTTTATCAACATAAACAATTTTGATTAAACTATCCTTGGCTTAGCACTTAAATCAACAATTTGGATTTCTTCATAAAACCAATCACAAGTTCAGCAGAGCATTCTGAATTGAATAACTTATTTTTACATGCAACAATTTCAGTTCTCCTCAATCTCATTATTTCTACTTTCACAACATAAGAGCATTGCATCTTTAAATCATTGTGAATTTATAACCTAAATCACATAAGCCACATATAACATAACTCACAAACATAAAGCTTCCTCACACAGATAATATATGCACAAAAATTTCACAGCTATGCAGAAGTGTGGTATAATCATTATAGCTAGAGATAATCAAGAAAAATTTCACTATAAGATAAAAGAAGGAGATTACCTGTGAAAAGATTTGGCCAAATTAATTTTCACATCAGCAACCGTAGATCTTCCAAGAAGCAGAAGCGTCTACTGGTCTGTTGACGGAGGAGAGAAGTTGAAATGTTTTTACTTTTTCCAGATTTTAATTGTTTAGGAAGGGTAAAATTAGAACAAATTTTAAAATCTTGGCAAAAACCGCCTATTTGAGGGGTTGGGAAGCACACCAAAATTACACTAACCGCTTTTTAGTTCAAAATCGGTGATCCAAAAAACTAACAAGCACATATTGTCCCAACCCCTCATAAAATGGCGCCATCCAAAACCGATCAAAACAAGTGGGAAAAAAACTCCGAAGCAGGCCCTAAGGGGTTGAAACAACCACTAATCGAACAAAGAACAAAAATCACAAATGGAACAATTCCAGAAATTTGAGAATCGCCAAGAAGATTTGGGAAACCCTACCAAGTTCAAATGATGAGAAATAAAAAATATAACCGATACCAAGTGGTTGAAACAACGTCCAACAGAGAACGAAAATCAAAGACAACAATTTGGAAATTTCAATTTCGATTATCAATTTAAGAATAGGAACAGAAGATTTGCGGAATCGCAATAAAAGAATTTAACCCGCTTAAATGATAGGGCAAAAATTCTTCTCTTATTTACCGACGAAAAGAAAATAGTAGGGGACACAATATATCGTCTTTTAGGGGACGAAAAAGTGAGCAGTGGGTAAAAATAACACTCGGTCAAATGTTATTTATTTGCTTATTTGCTGCTACTTTGCACATTAATATTATTGCAACACAACACTGCAATCACATATTTGTCATTTTTTTTTTTTTTGAATAAATAGCACAATTTATTTATTTTTGTTTATATATTGTATAAAACATTTTTACCTAATTTTATTAGTAATTATACTGTATTTGTATTGCTGCAAGTAGACACTACTATACATAATCTGTCATTTATAATAAAGCGCAGAAAAAGTTGAATCTCCAAGGCACAGGAGAAAAACAGCCTTGGTTAATCGGTCGAATGTGTCATTGTGTCACAATCTTCTTTAACCTTCTACAACCTGGCAAGAGTCAATGAGATGTTCTCCTAAAGTAGTAGCTGGTATAATAAACTTCAGACAAGATTTAATTAATTTTCAAGTGGAATACGATAAAAGTTGTTCAATTATCAGACGAGGATCATTTCAAAGTTGATTATGAAAAGAAGAGGCATAAACCCACAAAGTTAAAGAACAACATAATTGCAACCAATCCAATCACCAAATACGTGTGCAATGAAAAACATAACCACATCCTCAGAGATAAATACATTTAGATCCTGAGAATCTTAAAAATACTTCCCACAAGATCTTCTTTACATGGCAACTGCACCATATTTCGACTCAACCCTCCTCCTTTCCCGGGCTTGGGACCGGCAGTGTTGAGCAAACATGCAACACAGGCGGAGTTACCTAAACCAAAACCGAGTCTACTACCCAAACCAAAACCAACACAGAATGAAGCAACTTTATACAGAGGATGCAACACGCATCCAGAACACCTCACCATGAATCATAAAAGCTAAAATTCATAAACTCTTAAATATTTCATTTTTCCTCCCTGTTCTTTCTCCTTGACGTCTCAACTAGCAAAACTAGCTGGCAATCTACCCTAACAACATCGCCTATGATATTCAGGAAGACTAAGTTCAGATATATCACCAAACTGAGATACTACAAAAGTACATTTGTTCCATAGCTGCAGCCACATTACTCACATTACACCAAAATTTTGTAAATCAAAATTAGAACTTCCAAGCTTCGTTTCCTACATCCACCATCAAGATACAGATAGCTATTTACATTCAAAATATTGCACCTTCTAGTATCAAGAAAGTACCTATATATTCCACACTTCCGATGTGATGATGAAGATAAGAAATCTACTTTGAAACACATTAGGCATTTCTATCCAAGTACCTCTTTCAATAAGATTCTCAAGACACAGCATAATACAGTGGGTAGAAAAACTAACTATAACATTAAAAAGCTGGGGCAGCTTATTTTCCATTAGAAGACCACAACAGAATCTCAATTGAATCAAGTAACATACTTAATACCCAAGAATAAAGAGTTTCATCAAACCCCCAAGCCAAGAGACATTTTTTTTATCATCGTGTACGTGGTTTACTCATATCAACACAGTTCTCCCTCATCTACTATACAATATTCTAAGGCACCTCGCAAAACACACTACGACATATTCGCCAACTAGTTCAGAACCTAAATTGTAGAGAGATACAAAGAACCTGCAGCCAACTTTCAGTTTTTAACCTTAGAAAACATATCATCCAACAGCCTCCCCACACCACCATCACATGTTACCCACACCTTAAAGAAATGACCATTGAATTGTTAAGAAGATATTAATCCAAGACTTTTGTACCAAGACACAAAATATTAACCTAAATCACTAGAAAAGATCCAACTCCGAATAAACCTCTTAGCAAACAACAGTATATTGTGATTTCAGATTTGCCAGCACTTCTAAAACACCACCTTCTACTCAAGCAATAATCCAGAGAGACATAATTCATGTGATAATAATAAACTATGATCACCCTGAATAATAAAAAATGACAGGCTATAATTTCCAGAAGCCAAGGCTTTTTTGTCAAACTGAAGTAGTCCATTGATATTGAAACCAAAAGTGGTTGAACAACTTTCCTGTACAAGGATTTCCACCTGCAGATGAAGAAGCGCCAAAATAAAACGAATTTTGCCCCAATATAAGACTGAAGATCATATTCCAAGCAACTGGAGAACACATAATTCCAAACTGACGACTGAAAATAATGTAAAAAAATTGCTTAACCACCACCCTGAAGACTGCAGGTTCCTGAGAAACAGATGAACTCATAAAAAGGCTGATGTCAAGTAGTACAAAGATCTCAGAAACGGTGGTCTGCCCCAAACCACAGCAAACTATGAACTTCAGAAGATTGCAAGAAGCAACTTTTAATAACTGCTGCTCTCTGAAATTTCCCCAAGAGACAAATTAAGCAATCAATTCAATTCTAACGAACTCACATAGTAAAAGAAGAGGAGGGAAAACAACAATACATACTGGAGAACAAAAATAAAAACTACAAATACAGAAGATGGCTTAAATATGTACCATAAAGAAGAAGGCCAGCTTTCCTCTCCCATAAAGAAAGCTTAGGGAACCAGTACTTTGTCCCTTCAGTTGACTGAATGATAATCCGCGTACACCTCAAGCAAAATCAGAAAGAGACACTGATCAATATTGCACCAAGAGTAGACAAACAAGGTAGAAGAAGGAAAATTGAATTCGATCGCCATCAATGCAACAATATACACCAAAAGTCCCAATAAGATTCAAGCTTCCTACATTTAGTATGCATTTGATGCAGTCACGAGTTGAGGATTAATACAACTTAGGGCTGGACTCCAGCTTCCACGATACCTCACTGAGCAGCTACCAACAGTACGTATCTAACCTAAGTTACCTCCATTATGTATCAGATGGCAAGGTAACACAAACTTGATCAGTTATCAGTCGGCTGAAAAAGAGTCCAGCATTACCTTAAAACATAAGCACCTTGGTGAAAGCAATACTCGGAATACAAGGCAACAAAACAACACAACATGTAAGCATGTGAAAATGCCACCAAAATTATTAATATCACATTACTGGAGAGTCATTCAGCATCTTCAACAGCAGAAGTAACAAAATGTAACTTGACTTCTTATGAATCTCAAAAGAGATGCAAAAATAGTCACAGAGATATTCTCTTTAGGATTTGAATAAAGATCAAATAACGAATATAAGTAACCCCCAAAGACCTGACAAAATCTTCACCACCACCTGTAACACCACTTTTCGATAAACAACCATCCCTTAAATTTTCCAATGGAAGTCAGGGTCACAGCAGTTAAAACCAACTACATAGATACCACTGAATTGAAAACTGCACAACTTAACCTATGGAAAAAATCTGAGTGGGACGAAATAAATAAACGGGGATGAAAACATAGATATATTAGAAAGTATCAGGAATAAACAGATTGGCAGCATAGGATACCGTCATCTAAAAAGAGACAACAAATGCTATTACTGCATATCAAAAACATGAGGGGAATATTTTATGTCCCCTCTCCAATGGATTCCTACAAAATATCATCTGCATTTGGAAAACACCATATAAACCACAACATATTATGGATGGATTTCGCTTCAGAACTGCCTTGTACTTCAAACACTAAGCTTACACAACAGAAGTATTCGAGAAAGGTCTAACCAAAGTGCAACACTTAATTCTGATTGTAAACCTTAAGTCATGAAAATATTCCTTCAGGAACAAGATACTTGCCCAGTGGAAAACTGACGGAACCAGAACCAGAACCAAAGTTGTCTATATGAGCAACTGTTGAGGATTTATATATTTCTGAATTTATTTCCTGAAAATTGGAAATATCCCTTCAGGTACAAGATACTTGCCTAGTGAAAAACTAACGGAACCAGAACCAAAGTTGTTTATATGAGCAACCATCTAGGATATAAATTTCTGAATCTATTTCCTGCAAATAACACACTGTAAGAATTTAGTATATTACATTACCTTGGAAACAAGCGAATCACTGTTCAGGAAAATTTTAATGGCCTCAATTTGCAGGGAATGGAACCAAAAACCTAATCTTTCCAAATATTCTTGGGATAATAGTCAATATGTCGAACACATACCAGGAAATTGTATTATATTTGCAAAAAGATTCAGAAAATAAACGAGTGGATTGAATGTGTGTGAGAGTTAGGGAGAGATGTAGAGTCCACCAAAATTGAAAATAGTATCAGTGTCTAAATGGGCCACCAGCAAACGAAGCTGTGTTCAGTCCCACTCCAAGAATCCCATGCAGAAACTCTTGGTGATGTAACAATCAGCCAAATCATTTCATCTTCCACGAAGATTCTCAGTCTGCACATGGAACACCAAAAACCTAAGGCTCTTGTACACAGACGTCTAAAGGTAGAGAGAACAAACTCATTCAGAAAGGCCATAAAATTTGTAAAACCCAAACATGCAAACACTCGGATTATTAGTTTTCCCATCACGCATTATCCTCTTCCTGCAAATGAAGAAACATCAAAGCACCTAAAGCATTTTATATGGAAAAGACCTACAAAAGTCTGGATTTCATTTATGTAGAGCAGAGAATGGGAAAGGTTTCGAATCACCAGTGCAAATGTAGCCACAAGTAAACAACGAATAGGTTTCCCTTCACTCCACCTCATAAAATGATCAATCTCCACCTAAACTCCCACAAAACACAAATTGAGACTGTTGGCCCAGAAATTTACAAGGAAAACAAAGGAAAATCTTACACCCTTGTTCCATTAATATTCATTATATTTGACCACAAGGATTTCCACCAGCAGATGAAGAAGCACCAGAGAAAATCGGATTATGTACCAATATAAGAGTCAAGATCACATTCTGAGCAACTGGAAAAAACATGATTTAAAATAACCCCAGCAAACAATGTAAAGATATTGCTTCACCACCACCGTGAAGACCACTTAGACTGATGGTTCTGAGGAACAAAGGCAACTCATATAAATGCTGATGTCAAGAAGTACCAAGATATCAAGAATGCTGGTGGTCTGAACCAAAACAAAGCAAACAACTATGAACTAGTAAATTTCGATAACCTCCGCTTTCTGAAGTTTCCTATAAGAAATGTGGGAAATAATAAACCAGAATCCAGGAAGCGGGAAAGTTGACCAAAATGACCACATAGACAGAATCCAAGGAGTGGGGAAAGTTGATCAAAATATGGCCACATAGACAGCATAAATCCTTGTCTAGAAAGGTAGAGAGAACATACTCTTTAAAAAGGCCATCAATATTAGTTACAAAAAACATACGAAAAACTTACACCTTATTAGTTTCCCCATCACAGCAGAATTCATGTTGAACCTGTCTGCATGTGAAGCAACGTCAAAGAACCTAAGGCTTTTTATATGAAAAGATCAAAAGAAGGCTACAGTTCATTTCAATTAGAGAAAAACTGGGGAAGTTTTAAAATGAGCAGTGCAAATATAGTAGTACAGAAAGGGAAGGTTTCCCTTCACATCGCCTTATAAAATCATCGATCTCCACCTAAAACCCATTGTTGAACCAGAAATGAGCAAGTAAAACAAAGGAATTCTTACACCTTTTCCATTAATATCCATTATCTTTGACCACAAGAATTCACCTGCGGATGAAGAAGCACCAATGGAACACGTATTCTCTAATCTCAAGCAATATAAGAATAAGATCATACTTCGAGGAACTGGAAAAAACACAATTTCAAACAAACCACAGGAAACAATATAAAGATATTGCTTCACCATCACCATGAAGACCATTTAGACTGCAATTCCTGAGGAACAAAGGAACTCATAAAAACACCAAAGAAAGTCTTTTGCATGGATCAAATAACGAATATAAATAATTCCAAATGCCAGAGGAATAAATCTTCATTCTTAGCAAAACATATCTTCACCACCACCAGTAAAGCCACTTTTCGATAAACAGCATCCATTAAATTTTCTAATGGAAATCAAGGTCATAGCATTTAAAATCAACTACATAGATTCAAGCTGCAAAAATTTGAGTCCAACAACTCAATGTTTTAACCACTGAAGTGAAAACTGCACAATGAAAATCTAGTTTTAGTGAAAGGAATCAGGCATGAACAGATTGACAGGATAGGATACTGTCATCTAAACAGAGGTAGGTAATAAATGCTATTACTGCAGATCAAAAACATGAGGAGAAAATTTTAGGACCCTTCTCCAATTGATTCCTCCAAAATATCATCAGCATATGAAAAACACTGTATAAACTACAGCAAATAATGAATGGATTTCGCTTCAGAACTGCCTTGTACTACAAACAGCTTACGCAATAGAAGAATTCAAGAAAGAAGGTCTAACGAAAGTGCAAAACTTAATTCTGATTGCAAACCTTTAGTCTTAGAATTATCCCTTCAGAAACAAGATACTGTCTAATGGAAAACTGAGAGAACCAGAACCAAAGTTGTCTGTATCAGCAACCGTCGAGTATTTATATATTTCTGAATCTATTTCCTGCAAATAACTCACTGCAAGGATTTAGTATATTACATTACGTTGGAAACAAGCGAACCTCCGTTTCAGGGAAAATTTAATGGCTTCAATTCGCAGGCATTGGAGCCAAAAACCCAATCCTTCAGAAGATTCTTGGAATAATTGTCAATATGTCTTCAGACATACTAGGAAATCGCATTATCTTCGCGAAAAGATCTAGAAAATAAACGAGAAATCCAAAGTTTTTGCAAAGAGAAAAGAGAATCTAAGAGGGTGGATGAACTACATCAAACCATTATTAAAATTTCCCACTCTCAATCCAGTAATTGAAACCACTTCAAATTACCAGAAGATTGAACAGACCACCAAAATACCAACAGCAAATCCACCAAAGAAGATTGAACAACCACCAAAGCAAAGATCCAGAATACCCACAAAATGAAGAAACCCGATAAAAATGGGCTGAAATCATAGTTGGACACAATATCTGAGGATTATGAAAAAGATCCAAGATTCAAATAATAAGAATAAATCAAAAAATACCAAAAGTTGGGACCAGTTCCCAACAAGCAAGGTAACCCCCACAGGCAATGGCAACCAAAAAAAATCCAATAGTTACAAAATCAAGAAAGTTCTTCATGTGATGAAGTCTTGGAATAATTATATTATGTATATCATCATAGTTGGAAATCACAATATCTTCAAACCATTAAAAGATAGGAGAGTCTTGAGAGTTGAGAGAGGGTCCATCAAACCATTTACAATCCAGAAGTTCAAATCAGTTGAAATTTCCAAAAGATTGGACAGCCACCCTGATAACAAGAGCAATATCTGCCAAAGCAAGGAAGAAATACCCACAATATGAAGGAAAAGGGGCTAAACCACCAGGAATCATGAAAAAGATCAAAGATTAAGATAACCAATATTACCAGAATACTAGAGCCCTGACTAGTCAGGCACCAAAAACCCAATCTTTCCGAAGAATCTTGGAATAATTGTCAGCATATATCTATCATCACACCAGGAAATCACGATATCTTCGCGTTAGCATTCAAGAAATAAACGAGAAATCCAAGTACTTGCAAAGATACAAGAATCTAAGAGGGGGGCGAACTCCATCATACCATTAAAATTTTCCACCCTCAATCCAGTTATCAAAATCAGTTCAAATCACAGTAAACGCCACCAAAATACCAAAAGCTAAACTCCGTCAAAGGAAGGAAGTCATACCCACAGAATAAAGCCGTTAAAACCACCAAAGAAATATGAGAAAGATCCAAGATTCAAATATTCAGTATCAAGAAACTTCCGAAATACCATTCCCCAGACCAGGCAATCGCATCAAAAACCTAATCCTTCCACAGATTGTTGGAATAATTTTCAGTATATCGATCATCAGACCAGAAAATCAGGGGATAAACGAGAAATCAGAAGTTTTTGCAAAAATACGATAATAAGGTAGAAAAGTCTCCAACAAACCATTAAAATTTCCCATTAATTCAGTAGTTGAAATCAATTCAAATTACCAAAACCAAATCACCAGAAGTAGTATCCGCCGAAGCAAGGGAGAAAAACCCACAAAAACAAGGAAAACCGGCTACAACCACCACAGAATCATCATAAAGGTTCAAGATTCAAATGCTCAATATCAAGAAATTACCGGAATAACAATTCCCAGACCAGGCAATCGCACCAAACACCCAATCATTTCAAAGATTCTTAGAATAATTGTGGATGTATCTATCATCAGACCAGGAAATCACAATATCTTCACATTAGGATTCAGGGGATAAACAATGAATCCAAGTGTTTGAAAAAATACGAAAATCTAGAAGGGAAAAGAACTCCATCAAAGCATTAAAATTTCACACGAGAAAGCCACCAAAATACCAAAGAAAAACAAGGAGAAAACCGTAATACCAGAACAAGCTCTAACATGAATGAGGGGATAGGCGATCATATTTATCGACAATAAGGTTGGCAGTAGACGGTTAGGATTAATTTGCCGTTTTGATCTGGACGGTCAAAAACGCGTTAAAAATCTTGTACGTTTCGGAAGTCAACTAGTGTGGATTTTCGGCATTTTTTTTTCAATTTGTTTTATATTTATAATAACTAGTTGCTCCCTTAACGTATTTCATGGTCTAGAGTGGGCCATGGAGTGCGATACTGGGTTTTTAAAGCATTCGATAAATGTATTTAAACGCGAAATTAGATCGAATTAAATAAAATCTCTTAAGCGCTTCTTGTAAGTGTTTGTTGCCTCTTGATATATTTTGCAAAGGAAATCGGGAGTGAGGCAAAATATATCAAGAGGCAACAAACACTTACGGAAGGCTTTAAGAGATTTTATTTAGTTTATTATGATTACAATGGTGATTATTTGGTATCTATGTATCTAGTTTCATTAATTTGTTCAAATCGATCTCTAATTCGTTTAAATACATTTATCAAATGCTTTAAAAAATGATATCGTAGCTCATGTTACATTAAAATGAATAAGCGTAGAATGTGCAATCGTTATACATTTAATTTAGAGAATCATTTTAATATGTACCATTATGACAAATGTTCACGGTTGAAAGCTTATAGGAATATAAGTTTATATCATTATGCACATAGAATACATGAAAATGAAAGAAATATTGCATCATCAAAATATAATTCTGAAATGGAATGCTATTTAATGCATTACTCATTAAATCATCTTACATAATGATTAAATGTCGTTTATGTAATACATACATTGTTACAATTACAAAACATTATGGTATGTACATATCTTGGTATTATAGATACACATATTTGTGCACTATTGGAGCACACGGGGGTGGCAATAAATCAACAAAAGAAAAAAATGAATCTTGCTTTAAGAAATCATTTTGAAGAAGTTAAAATATTTTTAATTCATTATGCTTTACATCATCATATACCATGATAGATTGTAAAATCTGCACAGCATACTCACATTCAATAGCAAATAAAGGAAACCTTTATGAATATTATGAAGAATATAGATTCCAACTAATGTTTGAACATGTTCATCATTCAATTAGAATTTATATGAGACAACAACGTGATAAATACAAGACATTATTTGAAGAAGATGTCAAAGAATTCATGTTACATTATCTTTATCATCATCATGAGTAGCGAAATAACTACTGAATTTGAGGTTGACGAAGTTGTTGAACAAACTGAGTCTCTTGGAAATCTTTCAAAAGAAATTTTAATTTCTGACAAAAACTTACAAAAATTTGTAAAACAAATTTGACATTACATCCAAGAGAAGTGTTTGTACAACCAAATTTCATCAACAAATTTATGAATAGGGATAAGCATATTTGTTATGGGGTTTCCCAAAAAGAATTTGCTATTCACATTCAACACACTTGTGGTAAGATAGGAATCTCCCTTCTTACTAAACAAGATATTAACAAAGCCAAGCAAAAGATTGACTTGGATAACAATAAAAACCTTTATTGGGTCACAATAGGAGCTATTCGGATTCAACTCCGAAGCACCTTATCTGACAAAATTGACCAACCTATTGTAATGGGATTAATTGATGAAAGAATCAAAAATCCTAAAGAAGGATGCTTAGGCACTCAAAATGGAAACCTTGCATGTGGAAAATTGATTTTTACATCACACCCAAGACTTTCAGTAAGTCTTCATGACCAAGACTTTGATGGAATTCTTTCCTTCGTATTTAAATACGGAAGAAAAGATTTAGTCAAAGACAACAATGTTCCTTTCTCAGTTTCATATCTTGTGAGTTATGCAATACATAACCAACACAATATGACAATTGTTAAAGAACCAAAAGGAATAAAGATTGACCCTTTATTCTCGGTTATCTTGAATACAAAGAAAGCGAAATTTGATTGGCTTGTCCAACCAAAGAAGAAAATCATTACAAATTGATCTCGAACAAAAAAGGACTCTTGTTAAAGAACAAAAACCTTTACTTCTACATTCAACATCAACTAGGAAAGATCCTATGTATAGATGGAAAGAAGACATTCCAGAAAGTAGCCAAAAAAGAGAAATAAGAGAAATTAAGGAAACAGTTAACCAATTAGCTAATGTTCTCTTAACTGAAAAATAATGTCATTAGGAGAAATCTTGAAAAAGATAAAATCTTTAAAAGACATTATCGAAGAATTAAAAAATGATCTTAAAGATTATCATTCAAAAACTGAAAAATCTTTAGACCAACATTCGGCAATAATCATAACTGAAATAAAAAATCCAATTGCCTCCACATCAAAAGAACCTGTTAACTCAATTAAAAAATATGGAATCCTTCAAAAAAGGAGGGAATTTACAGAAAAACAGAAAAACACAAGAAAAAGAAAATTCGATTTTGAAAATTCAGAATCAGAATGACTGAAGTAAGAAAAATCCTTGAAAACATTTATGAATCATCCAATGATTTAGGACATCTTAATGTTCTATTGGCATTTGAAGATAATGAACTCGAAAAGATAGCTTCTATCTTCAAAAAAGTCAACATAAATGATCAAGAAATCATTCTTACAGCCAAATCAGTTGAAAATCCTCCAGAAATAAAAGATCCAATAACAATTGATAATTCAGAAAGTTCTGAAGAAGAAACCATCATACATGAAAGATTCTTCACAAACACTGACATTGGAGTAAAAATTAGAGAACCAAAAGTTGAATCTGAAGCAGTCCCAATGGACTATGAACCTACATCATCAAACCCAAAAGGGGATGGAAAAAGACCTATAGGAGACTTCACTCCTAGGCCAACATCGTATGAAGATAATGATCATTCATATCTTCGTCACAAACCAAAGAAATTACCTATCGATGTCAAGATCCTTGACTTAGATTGTGTAATCAATCCAGAAACAGTCATTGAAGATTGGTATAATAATATCATGATTTCAATGATCATCCATAAATAAATACATAGAGATGAGCAAAACTCATGGCACTATGTTATTTCAAGTACAAGAAGAAATGTGAAAGCATTTCTTACAACTTTCAGCTATGAAGCAAAAAATGCTCTATGGCTTGAAACCCGTGGAAACATTCCACATTTCATCAAAAGAATTGTAGAACAAATTTACAAACAATTCACTGGCCAAACCTTTGAAGCTTACAAAAGCGTCAGATCAATTATTGATCAAGGAGATGCTTTAAACCATTTAGAAAAAATGACAATTTGTGACATGTGCTATTTTGAAGAATACACATGTGAATTCTCAAAATACTATTACATTTGTTCTCCAACAGAATGGAAACAATTAACAGGAAAATTTATGAGAAAACTTCCTTATCCTTTCAATGATGAAGTCATCATTCTTTTTAATGAAACCATTAAAATTCAAGAACCTAGTACGAGATAATTTTAAAGCAAACATGCAAATTGATTCCTCCTTAGGATTAGCAATTACTGTTACAAGAAACCTACTTGCAGATAAATGTAAGCAAGCACATTTAACAAGATCCAATGTTAAGACAATTACTAGAAATCCTAGAATTTTCTGTAGTAAATACTTGGATAGAATCCCAGGACATTTATGGATGTTATCCTGAAAGAAAGAAAAAAGAGAAATCGATTCAAAAACGCAAAAGAAAAAGTTATAAATTCAAGAAATACAAAAAACCGTATAAAAAGAAATTCTTTAGGAAAAAGAAATTCTTTAAAAAGTACACTAAACCTAAAAAAGGAAAAATTGAAGATAAGAAAAATTTTGTCCTCAAAGAAAAAGAATTGCGGATGTTGGCTCTGCAATGAATCAGGACACTATGCAAATGAGTGCCCTGCAAGAATTGGAAATGAAGACCGTGTCAAACTATTAAAAACCTTTGAAAAACAAGGTTTTTACCCAGTTGAAGATCCTAGTGATACAGAATCTCTATATTACTTATCTACGATTACCAATCGATTATTCATCATCAGAATCCTCTGATTTTGAGTAATAAAAATATAACAAATCCCAATTCTATTTACATTCCTATCAAACTTAGCTTTGAAGGATACAAAAAATACACAATTCATGCTTACATTGATACAGGAGCATCTGTATGCACTGCAAGCAAGTGGATTATTCCAAATCAATTTTGGGTTTTTTCTGAAAGAACTTTAAAATTAAAAATTGCGTTAATGGTTCTTTTGATGTGGAGGCAATTGGATTTTTGAATCATCAGAAGAATTTACATCTTTCTGCGAATGGCTTCTTTGTAGGAGAAATTTCTGAATCTTTGATTCTTAGAAATTGGAAATGTAGGCATTCTTGGCCTAGAACGGATGTCTTTTTGGAAAGGTTGTGGTCTCAAGGAAATTTGAGAGTGATCAATCAAATGTTTGTAGGGAGTTGGGTTTGTTCCCTTTGCTTTATGGAATTCGATAAAAGTTGTTTGGGCTTCTATGAAAGATTTGAAGCTTTTGTGCTTATAAGGTTTACCTTTGACAAGGGGTTCAACTTGTTCCCAGTTGGTGTAATATCCTCAGCTCAAACCATCAAATATTACATAAAATTTCTTTCCGGGGAGGGAAGTATTTATTCCTACTAGAGGAACACTGTCTTTCCGTTGGGGATTCGAAACTGGATTTGGAATATCCACTGGCTCTTTCGAGCTAGTTCCAAATGTATCCTTCACAGTTTGTGGTAATGTATCGCTGAATTCATTACTCTTGGTAATGTTACCTTTCAATCTCTTTTTCAAATTAGAGATTTTTTTCTTAATTACCTGTATTTCCATTTCTTTAATTTTCAGTTGTTCTTCAAGGTCTTCCAATTGCTTTTCAATGTCTGACATTTTAACTGCACAGATGCAATTCACGTGTTAATGAATCAGCAAGATAATTATCTTTACTTTTAATAATTTCAATGTCAAAATCATAATAGCTAAACCACATTTGCCATCTGATTAATCTACATTGTTTGTAGTCTGGGTGAATTTTGCAATTTAGGAAAGATTTACAAACTCAAGAGTCGATTCTTACCGTAAATTTGTTGGAAATAATGTAGAGTCTGAACTTTGAGATTGCCTTTTCATAGCAAAAATTCCTTTTCGTTAATGTGATAGTTCTTTTACGAGTCTCAAAAGTTCCGGATGAGTAACTACATAATTTTTCTTCTTCTTGAGAAAAAGCTGTTTTGGCTTTTAATACTCCCCCAAAAATCTTGGGAAGCATCGGTTTAATAATCATTTTATCGACTTGTAAAGGATGATAAAGAGATGGAAGATTTTTTATTTTTTATTTAATTTTTTGAATGTAAAGACTATCTTCTTTAGTCCAATTCCAATTGTAATTTTTCTTGAGTTTCTTTTGAAGAGGTGCTCTCATCTTTGCAAGGTTTAAAATAAATGATTCAGCATAGTTTAAACAACCTAAAAATCTCATAAGTTGTTTTTGGTCTGTAATTTCATTTGGAAAATTTTGGATATGGTCAAGGATATGGTGCTTGGGTTGTTTAAAACCGTACGCTATTTCCAATCCAAGGTATCCAATTTTTTCTTTAAAAAGTTCTGCCTTTTTCTTTGACAAAACTATTCCTTCTTTTTGGACTTTTTTAAGGACTTGTAAAACATGTTGTTCATGATCTTCTTCGTTTTCTGAGAAAACTAAGATATCATCAATGTATACACAACAAAATTCATTGAGGGTTTTGAAGGTATTATCCATGTGTCTTTGAAAAATACCTGGAGCTTGTTTGAGGCCAAAAGGTACTACTGTCCATTGAAAGTGTCCTTGTGGACAACTAAAGGCTGTAAGAGGTTTTGTTGATTCTTCAAATCTAACTTGATGGAAGCCAGATTTTAGATCAAATGATGAAAATATCATTTTTCCTTTTATAAGGTGGATGAGGCTTTGCATATTTGGAAGAATGTAACCATCAGCTTTTGTGATTTTATTAAGTTGTGAATAGTCAATGACCATTCTAGCTTTTCCTCATCTTTTTTCTGTTTCTTTTCTAACCATAAAGGGCGGAGAAGAGAAAGGAGATTTACTAGGTTCAATGACTCCTAGCTCAAGGAGTTCTTTGATTTGAATAGAGAATTCTTCTCTATCTTTTGGACTGTATGCCATTGCTTTGGCACGGATGATTTTATTTTTGAACTCATCTAGTATCTCAATTTTTGCTGTGAAGGTTCCTTTGTTGATGTTTGTATCAAGGGGATTTTCGGAACAGCAAAGTTCAAAGAGTTTAGCAATTTCTTGCCTTTTTGTATTGATTTTAAAAGTTTCTAATTCTTCATTAGAAATGAAAATGTTTGAATTTTTTACAATATTTTCCCCTTTTGGAAGAGAAATTTTTTTTGAATTTGGGATTTTGAACATGTCTAAAAAATTTTCTTTTAAAGAGTCAAAAGCTAAAGCTTTTCTTTTCTTTAAAATCCAAATTTTCTTATGTTGTAAGGTAAAACTTACTGAGTTGATTCCTTGAATAAATGGATGATATAACTGGCAAAAGTTATTTCCAATTATGAAATCAATTCTGTTCAAGTTGATAAACTGTTGGAATTTTGAATTCAAACGTTTGGATAAGCGGAGTTGTGGTTTCCACATATTCCTATATTAATGTTTTAACAACTTTTGAAGTGGATATTTCTGAATTATTCGCAATTTTTAATTTTAAAGTTCTTTCATAAAAAACCAAAATTGATTTGGAATAATCCACTTGCTTGCAGTGCATACAAATGCTCTGTATCAATGTAAGCATGAATTGTGTATTTTTGTATCCTTCAAAGCTAAGTTTGATAGGAATGTAAATAGAATTGGGATTTGTTATATTTTTTATTACTCATAATCGAGAGGATTACGGTGATGAATATTCGATTCGATTAATACGTAGATAAGTAATCTGATTACGTATTACTAGGATCTTCAACTGGGTAAAAACCTTGTTTTTCAAAGGTTTTTAATAGTTTGACACGGTCTTCATTTCCAATTCTTGCAGGGCACTCATTTGCATAGTGTCCTGATTCATTGCAGAGCCAACATCTGCAATTCTTTTTTTCTTTTGAGGAAATTTTTTTTCCTTATCTTCAATTTTTCCTTTTTTAGGTTTAGTGTACTTTTTAAAGAATTTCTTTTTATACGGTTTTTTGTATTTCTTGAATTTATAACTTTTTCTTTTGCGTTTTTGAATCGATTTCTCTTTTTTCTTTCTTTCAGGATAACATCCATAATGTCCTGGGATTCTATCCAAGTATTTACTACAGAAAATTCTAGGATTTCTAGGTACTGTCTTAACACTGGATCTTGTTAAATGTGCTTGCTTACATTTATCTGCAAGTAGGTTTCTTGTAACAGTAATTGCTAATCCTAAGGAGGAATCAATTTGCATGTTTGCTTTGAAATTATCTGTACTAGGTTCTTGAATTTTAATGGCTTCATTAAAAAGAATGATGACTTCATCATTGAAAGGATAAGGAAGTTTTCTCATAAATTTTTTTGTTAATTGTTTCCATTCTGTTGGAGAACAAATGTAATAGTATTTTGAGAATTCACATGTGTATTCTTCAAAATAGCACATGTCACAAATTGTCATTTTTTCTAAATGGTTTAAAGCATCTCCTTGATCAATAATTGATCGGCGCTTTTGTAAGCTTCAAAGGTTTGGCCAAATGAATTGTTTGTAAATTTGTTCTACAATTCTTTTGATGAAATGTGGAATGTTTCCACGGGTTTCAAGCCATAGAGCATTTTTTGCTTCATAGCTGAAAGTTGTAAGAAATGCTTTCACATTTCTTCTTGTGCTTGAAATAACATAGTGCCATGAGTTTTGCTCATCTCTATGTATTTCTTTATGGATGATCATTGAAATCATGATATTATTATACCAATCTTCAATGATCAAGCTTTTACGGATTGATTACACAATCTAAGTCAAGGATCTTGACATCGATAGGTAATTTCTTTAGTTTGTGACGAAGATATGAATGATCATTATCTTCATACGATGTTAACCTAGGAGTGAAGTCTCCTATGGGTCTTTTTCCATCCCCTTTTGGGTTTGATGATGTAGGTTCATAGTCCATTGGGACCGCTTGATTCAACTTTTGGTTCTCTAATTTTACTCCAATGTCGGTGTTTGTGAAGAATCTTTCATGTATAATGGTTTCTTCTTGAACTTTCTCGAATTATCAATTGTTATTGGATCTTTTATTTACGGAGGATTTTCAAGCGATTTGGTCAGTAAGAATGATTTCTTGATCATTTATGTTGACTTTTTGAAGATAGAAGCTATCTTTTCGAGTTCATTATCTTCAAATGCCAATAGAACATTAAGATGTCCTAAATCATTGGATGATTCATAAATGTTTTCAAGGATTTTTCTTACTTGATCATTCGATTACGAATTTTCAAAATCGAATTTTCTTTTTCTTGTGTTTTTTACGCTTTTACGTAAATTCCTTCTTTTTGAAGGATTCTATATTTTTAATTGAGTTAACGAGTTCTTTTGATGTGGAGGCAATTGGATTTTTGAATGTGTCGGGAAGAATTTCTATCTTGATCTCGAATGGCTTCTTTGCGGAGAAATTTACGAATCTTTGATTCTCGAATTGGAAATGTAGGCATTCTTGGCCTAGAACGGATGTCTTTTTGGAAGGTTGTGGTCTCAAGGAAATTTGAGAGTGATCAATCAAATGTTTGTAGGGAGTTGGGTTTCTTCCTTTGCTTTTTAGAATTCGATAAAAGTTGTTTGGGCTTCTATGAAAGATTTGAAGCTTTTGTGCTTATAAGGTTTACCTTTGACAAGGGGTTCAACTTGTTCCCGATTGGTGTAATATCCTCACTCAAACCATCAAATATTACATAAAATTTCTTTCCGGGAGGAAAGTATTTATTCCTACTAGAGGAACACTTGTCTTTTCCGTTGGTGATTCGAAACTAGATTTGGAATATCCATTGGCTCTTTCGAAATGGTTTCAAATGTATCCTTCACGGTTTGTGGTAATGTATCATTTGGATTCATTACTCTTGGTAATGTCACCTTTCAATCTCTTTTTCAAATTAGAGATTTTTTCTTAATTACCCGTATTTCCATTTCTTTAATTTCCGTTGTTCTTCAAGGTCTTCCAATTGCTTTTCAATGTCGACATTTTAACCGCACGGAGATGCAATTCACGTGTTAATGAATCGACAAGATAATTATCTTTACTTTTAATAATTTCAATGTCAAAATTAGAGATGGCAATGGGCGAAGCCGGGCCGGCTCGGCCCGCGTGCCATATCAGAAGTCCGGCTCGGCCCTTGTCAGGTGAGCTCGGCCCGTGTAAAAACATGGGCTCGGACCGGCCCGTGGTCCACGGGCCATACGGGCCGAGCCACGGGCGGCCCAGCGGACCATCGCGTGAAAACAATTTTTTTTTTTTGTAAAGTAAAAAAAAAAAAATATGGAAATATAATTCTTAATTGCAATTTTGGTCCCCAACTTATAGTTAGGGACCAATTTGATGTCATTGGACCACGGACCATGGGCTAAGTTCGTGGTCCACGGGCCAAGTCCACGGGCGGCCCGTGGACCGGACCACGGGCGGATCCACGGGCGGTCCGTGGACTTCACGGGCCGGTCCGTGGACTTCACGGGCCGTGATTTGTTTTCGGCTCGGTCCGGGATCGGGTCCGTGGATTCGACGGGCCGGGTCGGCCGGGTCTGTCGTTCGCGGACCGGGCCGACGGGCGGCCCGGTCCATTTGCCATCTCTAGTCAAAATCATAATGGCTAAACCACATTTGCCATCCGATTAATCTACCTTGTTTGTAGTCTGGGTAAATTTTGCAATTTAGGAAAGATTTACAAACTGAAGAGTCTGTTCTTACCAGAAATTTGTTGAAAATAATGTAGAGTCTGAACTTTGAGATTGCCTTTTTCATAGCAAGAATTTCCTTTTCGTTAATGTGATAGTTCTTTTCTGAGTCTGTAAAAGTTCCAGATGAGTAACTATATAATTTTTCTTCTTCTTCAAAAAAACTGTTTTTGGCTTTTAATACTCCCCCCCAAAAATCTTGGGAAGCATCGGTTTCAATAATCATTTTATCACCGGTAAAGGATGATAAAGAGATGGAAGATTTTTATTTTTATTTAATTTTTGAATATAAAGACTATCTTCTTTAGTCCAATTCCAATTGTAATTTTTCTTGAGTTTCTTTTGAAGAGGTGCTCTCATCTTTGCAAGGTTTAAAATAAATGATTCAAAGATAGTTTAAACAACCTAAAAATCTCATAAGTTGTTTTTGATGCAGTAATTTCATTTGGAAAATTTTGGATATGGTCAAGGATATGGGGCTTGAGTTGTTTAAAAACCGTCGCTATTTCCAATCCAAGGTATCCAATTTTTTCTTTAAAAGTTCGCCTTTTTCTTTGACAAAACTATTCCTTCTTTTGGACTTTTTAAGGACTTGTAAAACATGTTGTTCATGATCGTCTTCGTTTTACGAGAAAACTAAGATATCATCAATGTATACACAACAAAATTCATTGAGGGTTTTGAAGGTATTATCCATGTGTCTTTGAAAAATACCGGAGCTTGTTTGAGGCCAAAAGATACTCATCGTCCATTGAAAGTGTCCTTGTGGACAACTAAAGGCTGTAAGAGGTTTTGTTGATTCTTCAAATCTAACTTGATGGAAGCCGGATTTTAGATCAAATGATGAAAATATCATTTTCCTTTTATAAGGTGGATGAGGCTTTGCATACTTGGAAGAATGTAACCATTAGCTTTTGTGATTTTATTAAGTTGTGAATAGTCAATGACCATTCTAGCTTTTCCTCGTCTTTTTTCTGCTTCTTTTCTAACCATAAAGGGCAGAGAAGAAAGGAGATTTACTAGGTTCAATGACTCCTAGCTCAAGGAGTTCTTTGATTTGAATAGGGAATTCTCCTCTATCTTTTGGACTGTATGCCATTGATTTGGCACAGATGATTTTATTTTTGAACTCATCTAGTATCTCAATTTTTGCTGTGAAGGTTCTTTTGTTGATGTTTGTATCAAGGGGATTTTCGGAACAGCAAAGTTCAAAGAGTTTAGCAATTTCTTGCCTTTTGTATTGATTTTAAAAGTTTCTAATTCTTCATTAGAAATGAAAATGTTTGAATTTTTGCAATATTTTCTCCTTTTGGAAGAAAATTTTTTGAATTTAGGATTTTGAACATGTCTAAAAATTTTCTTTTAAAGAGTCAAAAGCTAAAGCTTTTCTTTCTTTAAAATCCAAATTTTCTTATGTTGTAAGGTAAAACTTCTTGAGTTGATTCCTTGAATAAATGGATGATATAATCGGCAAAAGTTATTTCCAATTATGAAATCAATTCTGTTTCAAGTTGATAAACTGTTGGAATTTTGAATTCAAACGTTTGGATAAGCGGAGTTGTGGTTTCCACATATTCCTATATTAATGTTTTTAACAACTTTTGAAGTGGATATTTCTGAATTATTCGCAATTTTTAATTTTAAAGTTCTTTTAGAAAAAACCCAAAATTGATTTGGAATAATCCACTTGCTTACAGTGCATACAGATGTTCTTGTATCAATGTAAGCATGAATTATGTATTTTTTGTATCCTTCAAAGCTAAGTTTGATAGGAATGTAAATAGAATTGGGATTTGTTATATTTTTATTACTCATAATCGAAGATTCGATAATTAATAATCGATTCGATTAATACGTAGATAAATGTCTGAGAGATTACAGTATCACTAGGATTTTCAACCGGGTAAAACCCTTGTTTTTTAAAGGTTTTTAATAGTTTGACACGGTCTTCATTTCCAATTCTTGCGGGGGCACTCATTTGCATAGTGTCTCGATTCATTCAGAAACCAACATCTGCAATTCTTTTTCTTTTGAGGACAAAATTTTTCTTATCTTCAATTTTTCCTTTTTTTAGGTTTAGTGTACTTTTTTTAAATTTCTTTTTCCTAAAGAATTTCTTTTTATCTGATTTTGTATTTCTTGAATTTATAACTTTTTCTTTTGCGTTTTGAATCGATTTCTCTTTTTCTTTCTTTCGGGATAACATCCATAATGTCTCGAGATTCTATCCAAGTATTTACTACAAAGAAATTCTAGGATTTCTAGGTACTGTCTTAACACTGGATCTGGAGGATTTTCAACTGATTTGGCTGTAAGAATGATTTCTTGATCATTTATGTTGACTTTTTTGAAGATAGAAGCTATCTTTTCAAGTTCATTATCTTCAAATGCCAATAGAACATTACAATGTCCTAAATCATTGGATGATTCATAAATGTTTTCAAGGATTTTTCTTACTTGATCATTCGATTACGAATTTTCAAAATCGAATTTTCCTTTTCTTGTGTTTTTCTATTTTTCTGTAAATTCCCCCATTTTTTGAAGGATTCCATATTTTTTAATTGAGTTAATAGGTTCTTTTGATGTGGAGGCAATTAGATTTTTGATTTCAGTTATGATTATTGCGAATGTTGGTCTAAAGATTTTCGAGTTTTGAATGATAATCTTTAAGATCATTTTTAATTCTTCGATAATGTCTTTTAAAGATTTTATCTCTTTCAAGATTTCTCCTAATGACATTATTTTTCAGTCAAGAGAACATTAGCTAATTGGTTAACTGTTTCCTTAATTTCTCTTATTTCTCTTTTTTGGCTACTTTCTGGAATGTCTTTTCTCCATCTATACATAGGATCTTTCCTAGTTGATGTTGAATGTAGAAGTAAAGATTTTTGTTCTTTAACAAGAGTCCTTTTTTGTTAGAGATCAATTTGTAATGATTTTCTTGCTAGTTGGACAAGCCAATCAAATTCTGTTTCTTTGTATTCAAGATAATCTGAGAATAAAGGGTCAATCTTTATTCCTTTTGGTTCTTTAACAATTGTCATATTGTGTTGGTTATGTATTGCATAACTCACAAGATATGAAACTGAGAAAGGAACATTGTTGTCTTTGACTAAATCTTTTCTTCTGTATTTAAATACGAAGGAAAGAATTCCATCAAAGTCTTGGTCATAAAGACTTACTGAAAGTCTTGGGTGTGATGTAAAAATCAATTTTCCACATGCAAGGTTTCCATTTAGAGTGCCTAAGCATCCTTCTTTAGGATTTTTGATTCTTTCATCAATTAATCCCATTACAATAGGATGGTCAATTTTGTCAGATAGGGTGCTTCGAAGTTGAATCCGAATAGCTCCTATTGTGACCCAATAAAGGTTTTTATTGTTATCCAAGTCAATCTTTTGCTTGGCTTTGTTAATGTCTTGTTTAGTAAGAAGGGAGATTCCTATCTTACCATAAGTGTGTTGAATGTGAATAGCAAATTTTTTTTGGGAAACCCCATAATAAATATGCTTATCCCTATTCATAAATTTGTTGATGAAATTTGGTTGTACAAACACTTCTCTTGGATGTAATGTCAAATTTGTTTTACAAATTTTGTAAGTTTTTGTCGAAAATTAAAATTTCTTTTGAAAGATTTCCAAGAGACTCGGTTTGTTCAACAACTTCGTCAACCTCAAATTCGATGAGTTATTTAAGCTACTCATGGTGATGATAAAGATAATGTAACATGAATTCTTTGACATCTTCTTCAAATAATGTCTTGTATTTATCACGTTGTTGTCTCATATAAATTCTAAGCTGAATGATGAACATGTTCAAACATTAGTTGG
This sequence comes from Forsythia suspensa, assembly GCA_023638005.1. NCBI lineage: Eukaryota > Viridiplantae > Streptophyta > Magnoliopsida > Lamiales > Oleaceae > Forsythia > Forsythia suspensa. Next base: position 9,881,758 of record CM042668.1, read on the forward strand.
AATCTATATTCTTCATAATATTCATAAAGGTTTCCTTTATTTCTTTGTTGAATGTGAGTATCTTTGTGCAAATTTTACAATCTATCATGGTATATGATGATGTAAAGTATAATGAATTAAAAATATTTTAACTTCTTCAAAATGATTTCTTAAAGCAGTATTCATTTTTTCTTTTTGTTGATTTATTGCCACCATGTGTGCTCCAATAGTGCACAAATATGTGTATCTATAATACCAGTATGTGTACATACCATAATGTTTTGTAATTGTAACAATGTATGTATTACATAAACGACATTTAATCATTATGTAAGATGATTTAATGAGTAATGCATTAAATAGCATTCCATTTCAGAATTATATTTTGATGATGCAATATTTCTTTCATTTTCATGTATTCTATGTGCATAATGATATAAACTTATATTCCTATAAGCTTTCAACTGTGAACATTTGTCATAATGGTACATATTAAAATAATTCTCTAAATTAAATGTATAACGATTGCACATTCTACAGTTATTCATTTTAATGTAAACATGGCTCTGATACCAGTTTTTAAAAGCATTCGATAAATGTATTTAAACGCGGAATTAGATCGGAATTTGAACAAATTAATGAAACTAGATACACTAGATACCAAATAATCACCATTGTAATCATAATAAACTAAATAAAATCTCTTAAGCCTTACTGTAAGTGTTTGTTGCCTCTTGATATATTTTGTCTCACTCCTGATTTCTTTTGCCGTACATACTTCAACGGCCTCCTGCCTTCTGGTGTAATGGCGTTTGGAAAAGAGATCCGTACAAAAATTATATGAAGAGTATGTGAAATTAAAACATGAAATTTTATTTCCACAAGGCTATAGAGAAAATATTTCTTAGCTTATTTAATTACAGAAAGGTGATCCCAATGGGTATTGGTCCGTGGGGTGGAGGAAATTGGTCGTGGTCACAGCACAGGCCGAGTGGGCCAGGTGCCCGAAACTAGAATCTGCAGGGTTATAAGTTGAAAAAAGTGCAAGTGTGTGCATAATTGGCTTTACTAAATGGATTCGATCCCACCTTGTTGTGCCCTCAACTCTTCGTCAAGTGGTAGTATCATTCCTCTTACTGCTTTTCTTTGCGGTGAGATCCGACCGTAATAGATGTTTTTAATGGATCAAGTAATTGAGAAGAATCTGTTGAAGATTGAGAGAGAGAAAATTTTGTTTAAGGAGAGTTCGATTTTGAAAATTATGGAGAAGAATATGGAGAAATTAAGAAATTGAGAGAAATATATGGGTTTTGGTTTGTGAAGATGAAGGCTTATTGACATACATACTACTTTTTTGTGTGCCTGATAGAGAAAACTTTCCTACGGTCGGTGATTAATAGTTAATATTTTCTTTTTGTAATAATTTATTTTTCAAATATTGTATAATTAATATTTTTTCCATTACTTTCTTTATTTATCTGTCCTAAATTATAGTCCACTTTTTGTTGATAGTATAGTTAATTTCCTAATTTTTTAATGTAAGTAAAATTTATTGTTCTAATTATAATAATTAATTTTTCTTAATCTGTGTAAAAATAAAGTTAGTCTATTTTTTTGGGACAGAAGGAATAGTTAATAGTATATTGTTTGGTCTAAATTAAAATCTGCTAAACAATTGTGGTTAAAATCAACAATTAATTTTAATCATACATTTTATAGGATCCACAATTTTTATTAATTTTTCAACTACACATTTCTTTAAATTTTTATTAAAATCTACTAAAAATCTTATAACTAAAATTAGATAATAAACAAATGGAGACCAACTAAGCACTTGTTTGATCAGTCCCCTTCTTACCATTTACGGTGGGCGGGAAAATCTTGCCCATGCGCCTAAGTGGAGTGCACAGTCAGATGCAAATAGTCCAAGTGACTAGTGCCACTTTAGCAAAGTGCCATCCCTATGTCTGTCGCTTCCTTGAAATCTGCCTATGTAATGTTGAACAAAAGAAATCCAAAATTGCCTATTCCCTTTCTCAATAGCTCAATCAATTCAAAAATCAAACGGACATTTACCTAAACCACAAACCAAAGTTTTTGTTCATCAAAATCCGAGCAGCGAAGTTCAATGCCTTCCATCACTAGTTCATGGCGCAAGGAAGATTTAGTGAAAAATTACATTTGTTGAGGTAAATCTCACAATTCGTCTTTTTCTTTTTTTTTTTTTTTTTTTACTTTTAGGGTAAACTCTTTCTTTAATTTTATGCTAGATTGAATTTATTTATGTTCCATATTTTTATTTTGAGATATTTGCACACTTTTTGTTTAAATACTGAGATTGTGGTGTATAAAAATCATGATACACATGTCAAATTTTCTTAAATGCTCCTCCAGTTGATTAGGACAAGATCAAGTATTTTGAGCTTACAAAATCGAGGTTAGGAAGTTCCCACTTTGTGGTTATCAGTGCAATTCCTTTTCATTTGTTGCATCTATGCAATTGATGTGAGAAATGGTTGCATTTCGACAAAAGCAATATGTAATTAGTGTATTGAGTAAGAATAATTTAGTAATATTTGGAAGACAAAAGGCTTGAAACTATTGTTAGTTGAATAATGCGATAGTCTTTTATTGATTATGTTCTCTTGTTTGTGGGAAAGAAATTGAGGCAATTAAGACAAAAGAGAGCTAAAGTTTTTTATTTGAAAAATAACAATTTCTTTTGTTTTTGTTTCAGAAGTATGGAACAAAAGACGAGAAAGATTTTTCCCTGGATCAAAATAAGAAAAAACCATCAAAGGCACTTGATATGATATAACTTGTAACGAAAAGAAAAAATAAGCCAAGATTTTAATTTCTCTATAGTTTCTTCCTCGAAATGGTGTAATGCAGAATGGCTACCAAAATAATAGCTTTTTAGCATTCACTTCCATCACAAGAGCTTTTTAGTATTTCAAATCTGCATCCTCGGGAATCACATGTGATATAAGAGATGAAGCGATAAAATTGTCATTTTGTAAAAAGATTTTCTTCTCAATTGTCTCAAACCATTTCGGGTATATGAGTAGAGAAAACAACATTATTATAATTTTCAATATCAACATAATTGTCTTGAGCTATCTCCAATTCATCCCAATAAACATAAACATTCGAGACCCACTTCATTGTCATCATTCGCTTGCATCTCACAATCTACTTCATCGTCTTACACTTCATGAAATGGATCATTAGCTTCTTCGTATGGATACTCAATTGGACCTTTGCTCACAAGGTTACGCAAATAGGACAATGATAAAATGGTTTTTTGATAGATATAAACCACTGCACTTACTTGTCTAAAGTAATCTTTATTGGAGCTAAAAATTGTACATTTCAAGAAGAAGAAATCTCATTCAATTTCATGCAAAGAGAAATTAATATTACACAAGTCTAGCACTTTACAATATAGCTCTTTATATGAAGTATCTGTAGATATTGGAAGTCCTTCCACAACTTCACCACTTCCACACCGTTTCCATGTCAATTTGCATTGATCATCATTAACAAAGTCACAAAAATAAAATATAGCAATCCATATTGTTGAATCCATTTATGTAATTCAATAAAATATAAATAAAATGTTAGCTAAGTAATCTTATTGCTTTATAGAAAGGAATAGACAGTTGATTATAATGGACTGCAGTTGTTTAAAACAATGAAAGTTGTGTAAAATGACTTACATTCGTTTCAATAGACTGCAACTACAACATTAGCTCATGCTCACGAGATTGTGCTTTTCAATACTATTTTAGCTCAAAAATTCATTCAAACACACTAAAAAACAATAAGGGCAATGGACATGTACAAATCAAAACAACAAAAAATCAAAAAGCATAAAGTGAGAAGAACATCTTACCAATACAAAATGCATAAAAGTTAAGTTTGTTGTCTTATATGTTCTTCCTTATATGTTGACTTGAGCTAAAGAAAAAGAAGAAAGGCAAGAAGAAGAAGAAGAAGAAGATTGGAGGGAGAAATAGTTTTTTGTTAGGATTTTCTCAAATTGTTAATGGACAAGATGTGTTATGAAAATAATGTCTACTTCTTGAAAAAAAATGTAATATAGTCATTTCGCGTTAAGGATATCCAAGACATTTTCACAATATAGAAAATGATAGTTTAGACATTTTATCACAAAAGAGACCTCCAATTATTTTTGAAGTAAATTAGGTCTCAAATTACCTTCACATGACTTGACTAGGTATTTTTAAAAAATGCCCCATATTCTTCTTCCTAAAATAAACTCTATTTTTGTGTTGATATTTTTTAAGAAGTGGAATTAAAGATTTGTATATTTTTTTGTTTATAATTAAAAGCTCATTTTAGCATAATAAAATTTATTTAGCTAATTTTAAATGTGTTGAACTTTCTAGAGTGTTACAATTTTCCTAAATTACACACTCAAAATTTACTTCAACTTGCTTGTTTAATTCTTAATCTTGGTTTAGTATTGTTGTGCTTTTAAGATAATCGAATTTTGCTATGTTGAAAAAAAAAACTTGTCGAAAGAATCAATTAAGTGTTTGGTTAATTTTTATTTCAAAATTGTTGTATATTTCAAAATTAACACTTTAAGGTCTATTTTGGAGTTTTTGAGTATCGATTATGAGGATTTTTAAAATACCGATTTTGGACATTTATGAGGAGAGCTATTTTGGGTGGTTTTTAGTAGCGGTTTTAAATTTTGAGCGTGTAATTTAGTAGCGGTTTTAAAAATATTAAAAAAACCTTTAATTTTTTAAAATTTATATATCCACCTATCAGTAAAAATATAAAATTATGTTCTTGCATATATTTTTATACTTTTACATATGTTCTTTTATTTTTATAAATATTAAGTTTAGGGTAGTTTTGAAAATAATTGTTTGAGAGGATATAATTGGAAGAAATTTTAAAGAACGATAAAAAGTCACCGATTTAGGGGATTGAATGGTGCCCTCCAATTTACACTACATCGATTTTGGATGGTTCAAACCCGGTTTAAAAACCATCCAAAATCAGTGCTTTAAAAAACTAACAAGCACTGATTTTTCAAACCCTTCATAAATGGTATTACCTAAAATCGGTGAAAAAAAACTCCCAAGTAGGCCCTTAGTGTTTTGTAAATAAAAGTGATATATTGTTGTAAATGTATAGAATTACTAAATGGACATTGGTTATAATGATGTCCTTTTTGTATTATTATGAAAGAAGTGCTTAATATCTGGTAAAATACATTTTCTAGGCTATTTTACACAAGCTCAAATCTAAAGCTTCTCCTGAAAATCACTTCAACACGAAGCAGAAATACAACTTTTATATTTACATTACATGCTTATTAATTTTAATAAAATGCTAACTACATCCAACTTTAAGTTAAATGTTTGAATAATCACTGAATTTTTAGGGTTGTCTTTGTTCATTCGCTAAACTTTAAAATATTTCTGAGTACTCACCGAAGTTTACAAAGTTACTATCTATTACTCACTTCTAACGATCTATTAATAGTCCATGAACGGAACTGCACACGTAGCAGTTGAAATGCCCACGTGGCACATGTGTCCCAATTGTTGAGTTGGCCGTCTTATGAGCCAAAAAAACCTTGTGCGGCTGCGTAGATTGAGGATAGGTTTTTAAAACCCCATCCACAGCCTAACAAACCCTTTCATTTCCTTTCCAATTTTCTTCACTCTCTTCCACCTTCTTCATTTTCTTCTACCCTATTCAAATTTTCTTTCCTCTCTGATCCAAAAGTAGTAGGTGCTTCAAACTAGTGAAAATCACTCATTTAAGGTCCCTAATCACAACTAAGAGCAAGGTAAATTGGCAAACCCTTCTTGTTCTTTCATATATCACATATTTGAGTTTGTTTCTACTTTCACCTTAAATGTGAGGTGTATGAGCTACATTTTGGTTTATTATGTGATGGGTAGTAGAGGTAACTGAGTGTGAGAAAAATTGTGGGCATGGACAAGCTAAATTGTTAAGAGTTTTCAACCTACTTTCACAGGTGTCCACAACGTGTTCGGTAAAAGTCTTGAACCATAATTGCCTTCTTTCATTGTTTTTTCTTGTATTCCCACGTACCCCTTATTGTTTTTGTAGTTGTATTATAATATTATACGATTAAGTTATCATAATTTGAATATGGTTTTTACACAGTTACACCTTCAAATTTGACATCCTTCTTCGTTTTATAATTATAGGAAAAATGTCTCCCTGAGCCAAGAAACCAAGCGTAACATCAAAGGACAAAGGTAAGGGAATTGATTCATCGTCAACTGTCACACAAAAGCGGACTTGTGAGGACACTATGAAACCTAAAATCATGTTATCCGAAAGAGAGGAGAAACGATTTGCAAGATATGACAAGTATACGTTCATAGCGGAAAGAGAGGTAATCACCACCAATTTCACAGGCACAATCCTAGCTAATAGCATTGCAACAAATGGTTGGGGTCATCTTAGTGTCAAACCACGATTAGCATCTATTCCCTTGGTCAAGGAGTTTCATGCAAATTTCAACACGGACATCATCAACCAAGAGCAAGACAATTATCACAAAACTTTTATGCGAGGTGTTTGGGTACCATTTAGGCCACAAGAAATCAATAGCTGCTATGGAATCGAATGTGGCATGATATGCCATCCCATTGAGGAATGGGATGAAGGGTCGTCACTATTTCATAGGCGACAAAGAAAATGGCCGCAAATGATCAGATCATCCATGGGGACATCGCATCCGAAAATCAAAGTACTACATCTTTTTATCTCCACCAACGTCGATCTAAATGCTCATTAGATCCACATCCTTCTGGACAGGGCTCAGCTCATTTATTATCTTGTAAAAGGGTACAAATTAAACATAGACAACTACATTTTCCATATAATTTTGTATGCCGCCAAAAGAGTTTTTGCTAAAGGAAAGCTTTTATTTTCGGCCCTAATTACAGGAAAGTGCAAGGCAAATGGTGTGTATGTTGATAGCATAAAACCTATAGTTCACGTTACCAAAGCTATTAATAAGACCACGACGAAAGCGTCTGAGTCTTAGTCAAAGAAGAACCCACGGGACAATGGTGGGGCTGATAATGTGGAAAGGGTCGAACCATTAGAAATGCATGCTAATAGGCTCATGGCTAGAACATGCTATGATGTTGGACCATAAATTCAAGAACTTCAAACACTTCACTAGAATAATATAGTAGACAATGCCCGGCATTCAGTGAACTTCACTCGTCTCTTCAGTAGATAGTGGACAACCAGGAGATGGCTTATTTGCTAGGTGCTTAAGCACATCGAGAATTCATGGCTGAGCAGCGTTCTTAGTATCAGCAAGAAGTCAGAGAGCGCCATTCTATCATAACCGAGCAACGAGAGCTATGCCTACACCAGGACACATTCATTACCTAGATGTCTGATGTTTTATCTCGTTTGGGGCATTTATTTCTTAACCCCGACCCTTCGGCATAATGACCCTAGTTTTTGACTTTTGTTATGAGTTAAAATTCTTATTTTTGGGGTGATTGATGTAGCTCAACACTAACTTCATTAATTTCAATGTTTGCAATTTATTTCGATGTTATTCATTCTCATGGTTGTGCTTGCTATAACAACTCAATAGACTAGTTTTAATTCATGTAAGCAAATAGGTATCGTGGAATATGGCAACCCCTAACTAGTTTATTAATTTGAGAAGATGGGTTGGGAGATTTGTTTTTGTGGCAATTGCAATTTGGGAGAGTATAAGACTTGGAATTTTCCCACGATATAACCAGAATGTATTTTTTTCTTTTTCTTTTTTGTCATTTACAAATCGCACCAAGCAAAGGGTGGCGGCCACATGATAATTTTTTTTGCTGACATGGCGTCCAACTCAACAGTGGTTGGCAGACACATGTGCCATGTAGGCATCTAGACTGCCATGTGTGTATTTTTGTCCACTAACTGTTAATACATCGTTAGGAGTGAGTAACGGAAAGTAACTTTTTAAAGTTCAGTGAGCACTTAAAAATATTTTATAGTTCAGTGAGTGAACGAAGACAAACTTAAAAGTTCAATGACTATTCAAAAATTTAACTCTCCTAACAAACGTGCACACTAATATATCAACCAAAAAAATTAACTCCTTAATTCAACATGCAAAACCCTACTAAAATTCCATTACGCACAATGCTGAATAATTAGCATGCAATATTGCTCCTTAAATAATACTTACTCTGTCTAACAAAAATATATTTACTTTCTTTATTCACATGTCCCGAATGAGCCACTTTTTGAAAATAATTTCAAAAACCCATTTCTATTACAAAAATTCAAAAAATACTATTTTTTAAATATACTTATTATAATTTTACATATTAATATATTAATTACAAGCTATAATTACCAGTTGTTATTGGAACTGAAAACTTGTACAAGTGGGATTTTCTGTTATTTTCATTAAATTGGATATCTAATTGATTCTTTGCCAAAATAGAAGACAAACAATTTTCAAAAATCAGGAAAAAATCAAACTGTGAATAACATCATTCGGCGAAGAAGATCAATCCGCGAAAAACATCAGTTGGTGAAAAACTTCATCCGTGAAGAAGGTCTTTCATTAAATTAGTTACATTCTCGTGAAGAACATGACGTCAGTTATGAGAATAATATTATAAGGTTAATTATTTTAACATGTTTATCCATTTATCTGTGAAAAAGATTTCTCTCAGTTGATCAATCCAAATATATGTAATCTATTTTTGAATAAATGTGCTTAAATGTAGCAGTCCAAAAAATTATGTATTAGAATAAATATGTTACAAAAAATTCCAAGAATAGTTGAATTTGTTACATTATATTTATGTTATGATCTTGCAACATTTGAAAGTTTCTAGTTTGCGCAGAAGTTTATTATATTTAGAACATTTGCGTATGTTATAATCGCGTTTGTTACATTTTCGTATGTTACATTTGCGTATGTTACGTTTTCGTGTGTTACATTTACATATGTTACACTTACATGTTTGTAAAATATTATTTTGTGTTATTATCACTCTAAAATGAAAATATTACAAAAAATTCCTAGAATTCATGATATTTATGTTTATGTTACAGTGAGAACATTTGCACATGTTACATTATTTCTATTATGATCTTGTAACATTTGGAAGTTTCTGGTTTGCGCAGATGTTTATTACATATAGATAATTTGCGTATGTTACATTTCCGAATGTTACATTTACGTATGTTACGTTTTCGTATGTTACATTTATATGTTTGTAATATATTATTTTATGTTATTATAACTCAATTTTTAATTTTTAATTTTTTGATCTCAATCTGTAACGTAAGTAACATTTCACGTTATGTTACATTGGATTTTGTAACATGTACTCTTTGTAGTTATGTTTGATAATGTGGATTTACGTTTGTTGCGAAAAATGTTACATTTCAATATGTTTTTGAAAAATATTGTTAAATGTTACGTATTATTACTCTAACGGATTGATGTTGCCCGTTAATGGTTTCAAAGTATGTTACATTTGCATTTGTTGTTTATTTGCAGGAATGGATACTATAAACATTCTCATTGACAATAATGGCAAAACAGTAGATATTTTGGTATCACATGACAGTAGCTACGTCCAGCTGATCGACGCGTCTGTATTCAATTATGATCGAAATAAAATCATAATAGCATTACACCTTATGATGTGGGTGGTGGATTAACTCCGATAAAAATAACGAATGATAATGCTGTGTTATTCTATTTGCGGTTAAAAAGTAAGGAACAGCTGTTAACTACTTACCTGCTTTGAGTTACCGTTACAAATCCATTAGAGAATATTACCTCAGTTGAAAGTTTGAATAATTCGGAACATATTTATAATAGTAGTATCATCAGCAGTGATACATTTGCTTGTAGTGTTTACCAAACAATCTCAGATGTGGTAAAATATAAATTTGACATTGACAACTGTGTAAGTGGACATCCAGATTTCGATAGAATTGATACTAGTATGATTTTTAGGGATAAAAAGGTTCCCAAGAATAAAATTTCGTTATATGCCATTCAAAACAATTATCAGTACATTGTGTATTCATCTGACAAAAATGAATATGTTCTTAAGTCCAAAGATGAGAACTGCATGTGGCAATTTAGAGCTACTAAAATTGGTGAAACAGAGATGTTTAAGATAAGGTACATCAGATATGGTCATACTTTTTCAATGGATATAATTATGGAGGATCATAGACAAGCAACAAGTTCACTATTTGGAGATTGTATAAAACACAAGTACATGGATGCCAAAACTATATACACTCCAAGAGATATAATAAATGATGCGTTGAAAATATACGGCATAACATTGAGTTATGGAAAGACTTGGAGGACATGCGAGTATGCCTTGGAAAAGATATTAGGAGATCTAGATGAATTGTACAGTCACATCCTATCTTATTTGTACATGTAGAGGTAGAAGAATACAGGTACATTTACGCGTGTTGAGACAAGTATGAACAATACTTTCAAATACTTGTTCATGGCAATGGGAGCTTCGTTGCAAGGATAGATACATTGCAAACATGTGGTTGTAATAGATGGAACATTCTTGACAGGAGTTACGATGGTACATTGTTTACTACTTGCACACAGGAAGCGGACTACAACATATTTGTTCTCGCTTTGGTATTAGTGACGACGAGAATGATAATTCATGGGAATGGTTCTTATCAAGGTTCAAAGAAGCTTACGAAGAGAGGGCAGAGATGTGTATCATCTCTGACAAGCATGGAAGCATACAAAAGACAGTCGAACAAGTATATCCAAACATAACACAAGATTTTTGTGCGTATCATTTGTTACAAAATTTAAAGAGGAGGTTTGGAAGGTTGCGAAACACATTACGAAGCCATTTACGCAACCGCTAGGTCTTATATACAAACTGAATTTGAGTACTATATGAATGTATTAGACAACATACATGAGGGCATACGACCCTATCTGGTACGTCATCTTCTATTGTTCATTCGACCAATATCGTTTGTCTATTTTATCATGAATTGATGTGTGTGTTACAATATATTTTACAGAAGGATATGGTCGGCTATTGTAGGTGGTCGAGAGCTTATATGCCAACTAACAAGTACACTACGATAACTTCGAATATTATGGAGTCCGTAAACGCCGTGACAAAATCAATAAAAAATTATCCAATTGTGACTATGCTGGAAAGCTTGAGGAAGATATTGCAAGAATAGTTTTACAAGAATAAGAATAAAGCACATTCTGCATTTACACGACTTTCAACAAAGAATGATAATTTGTTGTGAAAAAATGCGACAAACGCCCTAAAATTGAAGGTAAATACATGATTTAAATGGTTATGATGGTTTGGTGAAATTGAATTGCACAAATGTTACAGATGTATATATTTTGTATTTCTAACACATGTTTTGGGTTTAAGCGATGTCATATTTCAAGTTACAGACGAGAACACAAAAAATATGGTTGACATTGAAAAATGCACATGCACATGTAACATGTTTCAAGTTGACGGTATCCCATGTCAACATGCATTATCCGTTATTGGTAGGAATGGTATAGAAACATACAAATATTGTTCTTTGTACCACACTCGGGAGGCATACAAATTCGATGATTGTATTGGCTCTGAATCCATCAAGGAAAGCAGGAAGGCCTAAAGAGAAAATGTCCAAATCAGTCTGTGAACGAAATAATGTTATAAAGTGTAGAAGATGTGGGTGATACGGGCACAACAAGAGAACGTGTAAACATTCATTGGGATTGATCAAAAAACATAATAATAATTGATATACTTTTAATGTGTTATATAATTTTGTTCTTCATAGAATTGAATACATTGTTACAGCATTAATACATTGTTATTGTTTTGATACATTTACATAATTGATGTTTGAGACAGTTCTTTTAAAATAGTGCAAAATCAGTATGATATATAACATCAGTGATACAAAATAAAATTCATAATAATATCAGTTGTAACATATGTATCATCAATGATATACAATATCAATTCATGTAATATGTGCTTGATAAAATAACATGATATAATCTGTAACATATTCAGTGATACAGAATGTCATTTGTAACATCTGTATCAGACCATGATATTAAAAAGAATCTGTTACAAATGTTATAACTACAAAATCAATTCTAAACTTTAACAAGTTCGTATTTACATACATACTGGACTCTAAAACAAATTGATACATTGTAATGATAAGTGCATTTTGTGCACTTATTCAGGCATTTAAACTAAGTTTTTATCCGTCATTTTATTGAATTTATACTTAATTTAGTGTATTATTGCTTCTATTTTAGTTTTGACCTGTATGTAAGAAATTGGAGAAGAATGGATAAAAAAGCAATAAACTGAAAGATATCTCGAGAGTATGGGAACCAAAATTCACCCATTGAAAAGATTGAAGGACCATTTTAGAAGTTATTAAAAGTGTTGAGGACAAAATAAGACAAAATGAGAATATGGAGGACTAAAATGACCAAGATCCAAAGTTGAAGGGCCAAATTGTGCAAATGCAGAAGAAAGAAGCTGGGCGATCTCCCAGATGCATTTCACAAAACAAAATCCATTTAAGCTTGCCTGGGATTTAATCTAGTTGCGGGAGATTTTATTTCCTTTTGTGTTCGACTCCAAAATAGAAACCTTTTGGTCCACGATTTTAATGATTTTTGAGATCTTTTAGAACACAATTAGGTGACTATATATATGAGTTATTCACTCATAACAAGGGTAGAATTTTAGAGCGAAATTGAGAGAGAAACAAGAGAAGAAAAAAGAAACGAAGATCAAGACATAGATCAAGATCGTCTCTTTCGAGTTTTATTTCAATCCGGGTGATGGCTTCTATGTTTTACTTTTCTTTTTGTTTTATTTCTCTTAGTATGTTAGGCTAAATTTATTTATTCTATGGATGAAGATTTAAACCTTTTTATATTTGTTTAATTCTTGAATTCTCAATCTTAATCCAAATTTATATTTGATTGATTTATATCATGATTTAAATGTTTGTTTGAATGATTGATCACTGTTTGAGCGTGTTTGTGATTGATTTTAATTTCTGAAATGTTCGAAATAAATTAGCTCCTTATGATTTTAAACACCAAGTCAATAGAAATTAGAAATAATTTCCTATGCTTTGTGCAATCAATTTAGATAATCTTGTTTTTAAATGCGTTTTTATATATTCGTATTCAAAATAGGAATATATTAGAACTTATATGAAAATAGATTTAATTCTACTCGACATAGATTATTAGATAATTTAGGATTATCGATTGTCAATTTGAGCATAAATTGGATTGGGATGTAAGGGTTCAAGGATTAAAATGAATATAAAGGGTGAAGTCGGATTCCTAGCATAATTTGTTCAATTGCTTTTCTTCAATTCACAACTTATATTCACTTCACTTATTTAAATTAATATAGTTTTAAATAAAATCAAAACATTCCAAAAATTTATTGTGTGTATTCAATTTAAGCTAAAATTAATTTACTTTTGGCTAATACAAATCATAGTCCTCGTGGGAACCATATACTCTTTTACTCACTTTTTACTATTACTTGTCAACTATCCCGTACGGTTGCAGGATTTCACTGAACAAGTTTTTGGGGCCGTTGCCGGGGACTAAGATTTTTAGCTTAAGTTTTGTTAATTTTAGCCTGAATTCGAATTTTTCTTTTTATTATTATTTTATTATTTTTTCTTTGTTTATCCCATACTTCTTTTTTGCTCTTTTCAGGCAGTTGCAATCGTTTTATGAATGATTTGGAAGATCTCGACCCTCTGCCATTTGATCCCGAGATCAAAATAACCTTTTGTCATCGAAGAAGAAGACAAAGAAATACACCAAAAACAACAACATAAGATGACAGACGATGAGGACGACATGCTTGTTGGAGATGTCTTTGCAATGTGCTAGGCTAATATAGTGAGAAATGTTGCAACTTCTGAGATTGATGATGACGACATGCTTGTTGGAGATGTCTTCACAATGTACCAGGCTTCAACTTGTCCACTAACGAATTCATTCACATCGAACCTTGAAGAAGTCAACTATACTCCGAATTTCCCGCGTCAACCGAACTACCCTTACACCAACACTTATAATCAGGAATGGATAAATCATTCAAATTTCTCTTGGGGTAACCATCAGAATCAGGGAAATCAAAGTCAAGGAAAACCATCTGGATTTCAACAACTTGGATTCCAACAAAGGTGGGAGAGAACAAGCCATCGTTGGAAGACTTAATGTATCAGTACGTTAACAAAACTGATAATACTCTACAACACCAACAGGCTTCACTTAAAAATCTGGAAACTCAGATTGGACAGATAGTAGCAGCTTTATTTGGGAGTCCACAAGATACCTTCCCAAGCGACACTGAAGCCAAGTCAATAGAAAACATGTCAAGCATTACAACAAAGAATGATGAACAACTGCCCGAGATTTTGGACAATATACATGTCATCCAACCAGAAGAAGCACCAACTAAGGAAGAAGATTATGTGGAGAAAGTGAAGTTAAATGGGCAAAATGAAAAAGTGATATTTAATGATGTTGCACTTATGAAGAAATTATCCGACTCTCCTCTTTCTTCCAAAATTGATTTTGTGATCAAAGTCGATGAGGAAGTTGAACTCTTTGTAGTTGTGTTTAAACAAGGTGCTACACTAAAAGCATATTTTTATGAGGAGCACAAATTCAAATTTGTGAGGATAAACAAAAATGGTACAAAGTCAATAAATGCAAGCAAAGTAGGTCTTCCAAAGCATTATTCAAAGTGTCATAAAGCAACTAGACAATAAGTCAAGCTAACGACTCTAAACAAGCGCTTATTGGGAGACAACCCAATTTCTAACCCTTTTATTTACTTACTTTTTATGTCGTAGTTTTAGGTAATTTAAATAATTCATTAGTTTTTATTTTCTTTATTGATTAATGCACTTATAAAGACTCCCATATCAATTGCAGAATGTCCCACGTTGCAAGGCACATGAGCCCCATCCCACTTTAGTCCACTTCAACCGGATCTTCAACCAGTCAGATCCATCTTCTCCACATCTATCTCTAGGGAGTACATGATCTTTTCCTTTCTTTATTTTCTTTATTTTGTTATTACATTGGGGACAATGTAATGTTTTAGTTTGGAGGTGGGTTAAGTATCAGGATACTTAATTATTTAGAATTTGCTTATTATTTAGGTCTATATAACTGGAAATTTCGTTTTTAAAAAAAAAATTAGTTATTGTTGAATATCTTGCCGCCAATGATGATATTTGTTTGAATTTAAATATATTTTTAGTTAGAATATTAGACAACACCTTAACTCGTGCTTTTACCTGAATACTTATCCATGTTAGACTATATTTGAAGCACATAATCACTATTGACTTATCACTGATATAGAAACAGGCCTTGAGTGTTTTTGGTTGATATTATTGACTTAGAATTATTGTGAAAAATCTCGTTCCTAAATCCTTAGACTAGTAACCAAACTGTTTGAGAACAATTTGGGGATGTTAAAATTAGTATATGTGTTTATAGAATTTTAATGGTTTGGATTTCTGGGTCTCATCTTTGGTTGAATAGGTTGTAGTCAATGAATCTAAATCGAGCACTTCTCACTGCTGAAAAAAATAATAATAATAAAATAAAATATCTGACTCGAGCAATTAAGCTTGTTATGGTATTTCAAAACCTGGTGCCCTATGATCATCTGACTTGGGAGTCATCGGCCTAAAGCTCGCTACATGGGTCAATAAAAAAATAAAAAAATAAAATTTTTACATCTTCACTTCTCTTATAGCCTGTTGAACTCGAGCAATTAAGTCTGTTAGGGTATTTCAAAACCTGGTGCCCTATGGTCATCTGACTTGGGAGTTATCGGCCTAAAGTTCGCTACAAAGGTCACATAAAAAACTTGTGAAAGAAAAGTATTGCACATGATGTAAGATTTTTTTTTTATACAAAAAAAAAAAAAAAGAGTTAAAAGTGCTCGATAAGGAATGCTAGGTTAGGTTCTCAAAGACTGAAAGATGAGAATTTAGAAATCACTCACCATCCTAGTTCTAGGAATACAATATTCTAATTTTTACCACTTTATTTGAAAAAGTATTGTGTTGATCAGTAGGAACCAAATTTGCTAGAACACCTAGGGATTGGAGAGAAAATCATTAGAAGTGTATAATTTATGAGAGGTGTAAGATATAAATGACTACAAAGGGTTTGGGACTGTAAAAATATCGACAGCACAATATTGGTCGTAGTCTAATACAGGTGTAAGTTCAATAACTGGCTATTCACACACTCATAAAAAGTTGAGCATTGGATAAGTAAAAAAAAAAAATTAATGGTTGTGCTATTTAATATATTTCTAAAAGTGTTACTTTATTTTCGAATTTGAGGCGTATGGTAAGAAATTTAACAAAAACTCAATTCTTGTTAATTTGTTTAGCTTAGTTTAAATTTATAGTTTATTTTTATTTTTGTTCGAGGACGAACAAATGTTTAGTTTGGGGGTGTTTAATAAGTGTATTTTGTGCACTTATTCAGACATTTAAACTAAGCTTTTATCCCATCATTTTATTGAATTTATACTTAATTTAGCGTATTATTGCTTCTATTTTAGTTTTGGACCCGTATATAAGAAATTGGAGAAGAAATGATGAAAAAGCAATAAACTAGAAGATATCTTGGGAGTATGGGAACCAAAATTCACCCATTGAAAAGCTTGAAGGACCATTTTGGAAGTTATTAGAAGTGTTGAGGACAAAATAAGACAAAATGAGAAGATGGAGGACTAAAATGACCAAGATCCGAAGTTGAAGGGCCAAATTGTGCAAATGCAGAAGAAAGAAGCTGGGCGATCGCCTGGATTACATCTAATCAATCGCCCAGATGCATTTCATAGAAACAGAATCCATTTAAGCTTGCCTGGGCGATCGCCCGGGAATAGCCTTCAGACAATCGCCAAAGCAACTGGGTCATGGAGATTTTATTTCTTTTTGTGTTCGACTCCAACATGGAAACCTTTTGGCCCACGATTTTAATGATTTTTGGGATCTTTTAGGGCACAATTAGGTAACTATATATATAAGTTATTCACTCATAACAAGGGTAGAATTTTAGAGCCGAAATTGGGAGAGAAATAAGAAAAGAAGCAAGAAATGAAGATCAAGACAAAGATCAAGATCGTCTCTTTCGAGTTTTATTTCAATCCGGGTGATGGCTTCTATGTTTTACTTTTCTTTTTTTTTTATTTCTCTTAGTATGATAGGTTAAATTTATTTATGCTATGGATGAAGATGTAGACCTTTTTATATTTGTTTAATTTTTTAATTCTCAATCTTAATCCAAATTTATGTTTGATTGATTTATACCATGATTTAAATGTCCGTTTGAATGATTGATCACCGTTTGAGCGTGTTTGTGATTTATTTTAGTTTCTGAAAGGTTCGAAATAAATTAGCTCCTTATGGTTTTAAACACCAAGTCAATAGAAATTAGAAATAATTTCCTATGCTTGGTACAATCAATTTAGATAATCTTGTTTTTAAATGCGTTTTTATATATTCGTATTCAAAATAGAAATATTTTGAAACTTATATAAAAATAAGTTTAATTCTACTCGACATAGATTATTAGATAATTTAAGATTATCGATTGTCAATTTGAGCATAAATTAGATTGAGATGTAAGGGTTCAAGGATTAAAATGAATATAAAGGGTGGAGTCGGATTCTTAGAATAATTTGTTCAATTGCCTTTCTTCAATTCACAACTTATCTTCACTTCACTTATTTAAATTAGTCTAGTTTTAAATAAAATCAAAACATTCCAAAAATTTATTGTGTGTATTCAATTTAAGCTAGAATTAATTTACTTTTGGCTAATACAAATCATAGTCCTCGTGGAACGATACTCTTTTACTCACTTTTTACTATTACTTGTCAACGATCCCATACTCTTGCGGGATTTCACCAAACATGTAACATCAGAATGATATTGATATGTAGCAGCGAAGAACAAATATAACTCATGATTTAATAATTTGTAACATATGTAATATGTGAAGGTACAATAACATAACCTAATCTATAACATATTCAGCAATATATTCATTGCTATAAAATATCAATTGTAACATCTATATCAATTATTGATACGCAATATCATTCCTAACATATGTATCAAACATTCTTACGCAATATCATTTGTAACAACATCATCAGACGTTGATATTAAACAAAATCTGTTACAACTGTTACAACAGCCAAACCAAATATAAACTTCAACAAGTTCTATTAATATATACAATGTACTGTAATACACCTATAACTACACATTATATAAGAAAAAAAAAAGTTTCATATAAATTTCCCTTTACCTAATTGAGTTGAGATTGTCATGACAGGACATAAACTAACAAATATAGAATTGTTAAAGTCAATGGTTGTACTACTCCTACTTTGCATTCTTTTTCTTAGCAACCTTCATTGCTTTTCTTTCTCTCCTTAATGTGAAATCGAGATTTGTTTCATATTCATCAGTACGTTTGTCCATCCCATGTTTGAACAACAGTGCTGCCAAATGGGTTCTTCCAATTGAAGCTTCAAATGAATTTGGCATTCCTTGTATATTTCCGTTTAGTATGTGTTCTGTATACTTGATGACAAAAACATCACAATCGATCCTAGTAAAAATAATATGTTTGGCATCATATACGTTGTTAACTGTCAATGGAGGTTGTGATACAAAAAGATAATAGACTATAATGTAGTTATTAACCCATTATCTTGTTGGTATGTTGTGTACAAGATTGACCTGCAGAGGTTCGATCTGTTCCACTCCATTGACAATTGATGGCTACCATACGTCAATCCTTGCCAACAAGTGAGAGATGATACACGCAAATAGTTGCACGTCATTCATAACTTCTACGTCTCTTATAGTCGACCAACATGAGTTGAATATATTTAAAAATCTTGCTTTCATGTCCAAGTCTCCAAGTATCCAATGCGCATGTTCACCCTTCATAATAGGTATCAATACATGATCAACATCCACCCACGGTCTATTACAATGCAAATATTCTCCAAGTGGATATTCAAGCATTGACACATTCCTGGCAATGACATTGACATCATCCTTGAAAGATATAAATATACCCCTGACCATGCCGCCAAAAAATGTGTCCATAGTGGTTGCGTTGAATGTCATTTCGGGGCTATAGGTGTCCAACTTCTTCAGGTAGTAAAAACATACATCTACGTGCCGTGGAATCAGGTGTGTCATTATATGCAACATTAGTAAAAATTTGACATCTATCAGATTTGTTATATATGTAACATCAATGTTACAAATTGGCATATACATCAATATTCATTTGTAACATCTTTAAAAAACCCATATACTGAATAAGAATGCTATAGCATCATTGTGATATAAACATATAACACACAATCCAAGATTTAACTAAATAAAACTCATGATGTCATCATTTGTGGCATATGTAACATCAGCGATAATAACATCAATTCGTGTAACATATTGTGTATAAAATAACATTGAATAGTATTAACATAGCCAGTTAACAAAGTTAGTGATGCAAAATAACATTTGTAACATATCTAACATTCAAATATACACAATGTAATTTGTAACAACTGTATCAATCATGGGTCATTCTGTAACATGCAATATTAGAGTTATTCTATAGCAGCATGTAACAAAAAAAATATGTTCGAAAAATACAATATTGTGTCTCTTTGGGAATTCGTCAATGTCTCAAAGCTCATAACCTCAACAAGGCCAAAATCAAATGGGGGATCAATTTTCATTCTTGTCAGCAAAAACTTTCTTTTCCTATAAACAGAAACACACATTAGAATGTATTTATTTAGTGGATATAATAATATATAAATATAATTATGTCTTACACTTTGTTAGGTGGATAACCATCGTGAAAACAATTGTCAAATGCTCTAACGCCCTCGATATTAGGCGGAACCAACCCATACTTGAATGCACTTTTCTCAAATCTTGATGTTGAAGACATTGTGTTCTATTGTCTTGCAACATATGGAGATTTGATTAAAACGTATGGTCTTCATTGAGGTTTAACTGGTATTCTAGTCATTGTCTCATCTTGTAAATCACCGGTATCTTCGCATTCAATCTGTGTACACAAATTGAAAAGTCACATTTCATGAATTTTGGTAATCTCAAACTGATTTTGTCTGTTGTTTGGGTATACCTGAATCGTATCGGATTGATCCTACATTTACACCCTCTTTATTATCTCTTCAACTTGTTTCATCACCACTTCAGTGTAGAATGAATCTTCTAAAGGGTCGCACATATTGACATTATCATTTTGATCTGTGTTCGTAAATTGACTATGTGGATCAGCAGCATGAACAACGTCATGTATTCCTCTCGTTGAATCAGTCGGACCACTGTAATCTAACACTGCCTGAAAAATGAAATGTAGCATGTAATATATTAGAAACGAAACGATTCTAGTACTATGATAAAGTTGGAATAGATCTTAAATGATTGGTATATTGAAATACAGTTACATTTCTTAAAAATTCTTCACGGTTATTGAAAACAACCATTTGCCTGTCATGGACTTCCGTTGGAGAATCTGATTTTGAAGAAACTTTTGTCATTAACTCATCTATAAAATTATCAAGCTTAGCATCAATCTCATGATAAAGTGTCCGACTATCGGACTTCAAATCAGTTTGTTGGGAGATTATTCGATCATGTCGGGATCGTATATCCACCAAGAGTTTTCTTAACTCCTTCAACCTAACATTGCGATCATCCTGTCAATAATTCCAAATTAGTTACAGACTAGTATTCAAAAGCAATTTAAAAAAAAAATGAATGACAGTAATGATAAACATATGAAAACTACAGAAAACATATTTCAAATTTTATTAACCTCTTTGGGAACTGCTTTAATCTTTTTCGAGAAGTTGCTATTTCGTGTAACTTTTGGAATTAGCGAACTAGGAGCATTGACCTTCTTTGATTTCGTAACAGGGGGGTCTACAAAATTACTGTTATCATTGTTGTTCCAAAAGGTCTATCACTACCAAACAAGCCAACTAGGTATGATGCCCCTCGCCCCTCTTCATCCGATTAGATACCATTAACGTCCATCTATAGTATACACATAAAAATGTTATTTTGCAACAGAAAGATTACACTAAAATAATTACATAAGTAACAACATAGAAAATTTATGATACATAATAACTTACGTCTGGTAAGTCAAAGTTAATCTTCTCCAATTGAGACGTCGTTACTCACGTCGAAGTATTAGTCCAGTTCAAGAGTTGAGGCCATGTGTGATGTAATCCGGAGCATATTTTTTTGTCTATCGAAGGGACAACTTCATAAATCCAAATTTGAAAGGCAAGAGAGAATTCATATAATATGTATATGAATATGTTCTTCTTAATCCCATCATCGTACGTACGCTTCGTCAATGTAATATTCAAAAATCTGAATGTATTTTGAAATAGTTCCTTGCCCTATGCGTACATATTGGTCAGAACTGTATCAACCAAACTAAATGTTGCATCTGATACCTATTTTTTGTACGACGTATTGAACAGGTATGATGTAATCAAATATAAAATACCAATTTTGACAACGTCTTCATCTTTCGAATCCGATGACATGTTCTTAAAAACTTGCTCAACATCTCTGTTATATTCACTTTTTAAATCGCCAAAATAGATATGCCTCAACATCGATTTAGCGTTTTGAGACTTAGGTACAACATCAGGACCAGTATACTTCAAACCAGTAACTATACAGAACTCCTCGATTGAAAATTTCAGTAATCTGCCTGAGATACTGAACCACATTTGTTGCTGGTTTGGCTATCTCACTTCCATTAATAGCATCTTGTGTATCAGTTGATGCTAAAGATGAATCTCGTTTACATTCAGAAGGTGTCCAAAACAAGTTGAATGAAATATCTCTTTTTGAGAATTGTTCATCTTCTGGTTCATTGAGATGATCATGTCATGAGGTGCTGATACCATTACTCTCAGGGGCGGAGTCAGGAAGTTAAGCCAGTGCAGGCGGAAATTAATAAATGTAATAATATAAAACAAAGTAATAACTCAACAATATAAAAAATGACATACATTACAATACATCCTTGCAGGTTTTCATACTTTGATATTCTTGTACAATGACTTCATTATCAATCTTTAAAATTATATCTTTCTCTACATAAGAAAAATCTTCCAGCTTGTATTTTTTTTTTTCTAATGCTACCATTGACCAATCAAATTGACTTTTCAATGATGGAGATCCTAATAGACATTCACTTGAAGACTTACCAAGATTAGATAATTGTTTTAGGATTATATTGAGATATTTTATTTATTTTACATAATTACTAGTTTAAGTTACAAAAATATCCCTTTCATTAGTTTGTTAGCTTTCTTCATTCATCAGAGATTTTATGTATAAGTAAGATAATGGATTTTTGTATTAGACAGACTATTGAATTGAATACAGAAATTACTGAAATTTTCTCACTTAGATTTTCTTCTTCCCACTTCTTTTCACTTGCTCTCTCTTTCTCCATTTCCTTCTCTCATTTCTTTTTTGTATTTATAATTAACGAGTCTTATACAACAAAAAATAATGGATAAAAATCAATAGGATGAATATCGGATATATTGTCCATAACCCATTCAATTTCAAATCTCCAGCAAAAGGCAAACTCATCACAAGTAAAATATGTTATATAGAAAAAATTAACTGAAAGATAGAGCCTACCAACAAGAGCAGAAGACAACAATGTTGATAAATCACGCAATTTAACTAAGCAAAACTGGACACAAAAATTTCAAATGAAGTTTTAAAGTTGTCTTATGAAATTCAAACCTCTCATGTCTCAAGAAAAGAAAAGAAAAACCACAAGAATCATCTAAATTCACAAAGGAAAAAAAAAAAAAAAATCCACTATCGTAGCTTCATAAACACTTGTCGAATCTTAAAAAAAAAAAAATTACGCTGAATCTATTCTTCATACAATCATGAATCGTACCTTCTTGTTCTTGATTTTCAAAAATAATTGATTTTCTAACTCCAGTGATTAGCTTTTAGCAATTGAGGGTTTTGCTCTCTTTTTCATTCCAATTTCACAACAACAGCAGCACAGGTGCATAGCAAATGTGAATGGATTAAGTGATGGATAATGGTGATTTGGTTGGTGTATGTATCATTGGACCAGCCTTAATGGCCCTTTTCTTTTCTTTTTTGGCCCATTTGAAGTGATAACTTTTTTTTAAGTGCGGTGCCTCACCCATTTTTTTACTGGGCTCCAAAAGTCTAGTGCAGGCACTGGACTTCACTAACCTCCGTCATTGATTATTCTGGCTCCAATTCTGTCATCAGAATTGATACAGAAATCTCCAACCTAAAAATTACAAATGAACATTATATTCAATCATCGACTACATATCATAATAAAATGTAACTAAAATGTCACATATATACCATTTGCATCAGATATAATTGTAACAACTTGAAACATATGTCATAATCCATTCAATTTCAATATTTGTTACAATCTATGTTACAAAAATTGAGGTGTTATAAAGCATAGCAATTTCAACAGTAAACAAAGCATGATATACTCGATTGTATCATATGTATCAAAAAATGTAACAATAACATCTTGTATCAATGGGTATTACAGAATAACCACCTTTGTAACATGTGTTACAGAATAACCATCTTTGTATCATGTGTTACAGAATAACCAATATTATAACAAATGTAACATAATAACAAATTTCTACGTAACATAATTTGTATTTCATTTTAACATATTAATCAGGAACACAATATGCAAAATTTTACAAAACATACTCATCTGAACAAATCTACATAAAGAATAACTTCGATTAGCAAAAAATATTATTTTGTATAGTCTCAAATACCTGTGGAATGGATTTTTTTTCTTTTGAGATTTTTCTTCGATTTCTTGGTAGAATCAATTTTGCATGCCTTCATCTTCTTTGTCTATTTCATTTTGACATCTTTAGTGGGTGTAGAAAAGGTTATTCATCGGAGACTGGAAGCATTGGACTCTGATATGTTTTCTACACTACATTTAGTAGGTGACGCTGTCTTCGACTTTATAGTTTGGAGTCTCCATAGTTTAAACAAGATGAAAATTTGTGAAAAATCCACTACGATTTAGAAATTTTGGAAGAAGATTTGCAAAGATTTTGAAATATTTTGCACCGGCTTGATAATGGAAAGTTTCTTTATGGTTTGGGGTTTTTCACTGTAGTGGCGCTGTAATCTAGAATGGTTAAAAGCGATAATGGGTAATTAAGGGTTTAAAAATAACTTTAATACATTATTAATTCAATATTAAATTACTTAATCTAAGTTGTTAGATTTGAAATTATTTTAAGTTTGGTAAGCAGTGGATGTAATTTTCACTTCTTAGTTTTCTACTATGTCTCTATTAATGTGTCTTATTATTAACAAATATGAACTACAATAATATTAATGTAAGGATATATTAAGAAAACGTAAGTAAAATTTACTTTTCTAACTATTTTAATTAAATTTTCTTAATCTTTATGAAAATGAAAATAAGCATATCTTAATTTATATGAAAATTTACTTTTCCAACTAGATTTTAAATAATACGATTTATACTAAATCTTGCCACGATAATTTAATTAGATAAATATTTTTTTATAGATTTATATGATATTAAATAAATATAATTTATAAAATAACGTATTTAATCAATATATAATGTTTAATCAAATAATTAGGTAGTTATGTACAATCACTACAACAAAGAGGGTCTATAGCGGCGACATCTATTGCGACGACACAAAGTCGTCTCTATTGATTCTACATAGTAGAGATGACCAAGAAATGTCGTCGCAATACAAACAAAAATTGTTGCGAAGACATATGTCGCCGCTATAGAACATACATCGTCGCTATTACATAGAGGCTATAACGACGTATTTCCATGTCGTTGCCACTAAGATTCGGAAAGGGCGGGAACTAATGGCGGCATTTTGATGCATAAATAGCGATGACAAATGTCGTCTCAATTGATTTGCGGATGATGATGTAAGTCACGTGAATCATGAATTTTCTCGTAAAGTGTGATGAGGTCTATAGCGACGACATATGTCGTCGCTATATACCAACATCATTTTAAGCAGGAAAATTGGTGCCCAATTGTTATATATAGCGACGACATATGTCGTCGCTATACCTATGTTGATCAAATTTTGCAGGCGCGTGACTAATTACTTTCCTCGTAAAATGGGAATGCTCCTTTAGCGACGATATTTATCTATAGCGACGACAATGTCGTCGCTATAGACTCTTCTTTATCTTCTTCCCATCTCCGCATTTCTGTATTGCATACTACACACGAAATAAATTCTTCTCCATCTCCGCTTTCTTCATCTCCATTTCTTCATAATCATCTCTATTTATTATCGCGATCTTGTATTTGTAAAATATAGTATTTTACAAGTATGGATATTAATAAAAGTTGGACAACAATTAGAAATCGCACAAAATCTGCAGATTTTCGAACGGTTTGCAAGCATTTATAAACATGGCGAGGCCATACGTTAACGACAGAGAAAAAGAATTAAATGTCCGTGCAAAAAATGTTTAAACGGTCTCACACATCCATTGGAAATTGTCGAGGCTCACATATTTCGTAATGGTTTTGCGGAGAGTTATGTCACCGGATATATCATGGCGAGATCGATGTTCGTCATCGCGAATGTGTATAGACAAAATGAGCGAGATGGTGTGGAAGATGAGATGATGGATGTAATAGACGACGTAGTTGGTGATGAGCATGCGTACAAGCACCGATGGTTACTATATTATGACGAACTTGCTTCGTGCTCTCCATTCGTAATCGTACTCGGGAGTTTCATCATTTTCATCCCTAAATTTTTAGTCAAGTTGATGCATATTAAAGTTATGAACAAATGGACAAACAAGTCATCGATGATCTTTTGAAATTGCTTGAAGTTAGCATTCCCAAACATGAACCCGGTTAACTCTCACTCTGAAGCTAAGAAGTCGATGACGAAGCTTGGTTTGGGTTACAAATCCATTCATGCTCTGCAAGAACGATCGTGCACTATTTTGGGGTGAACATGCCGATAGACAAACTTGCCCAATTTGCCAAGAAAGTCGCTGGGTGCACACTTCGGAAAGTGAACGGAAGAATGTTCCGCATAAGGTGTTGCGATATTTTCCTTGGCCCCAGACTAAAACGTATGTTCGCGACGAAGGATACCGCAAAACTTATGAGGTGGCACAAGATAGGAAGGTCTAGGGCGATGATGAAATGCGAGATCCCGTTGATGGAAAGGCATGGCGGATTTTTGACATGAAACATCCAATGTTCGCAAGTGAGATCGAGAATGTCGTTAGGTTTGGCATGACGGATTCAATCCATTCGGTGACATGAGTCTATCGACAAAGACGCCGATGGTTGTAACGAGTTTACAACTTGCCACCACGGTTATGCATGAAGCCCGAATACCTCATGCTTACTCTGTTGATACCGGGTCCTAAAGCACCGAGTAAGGACATTGATGTATTTTTTACGACCATTAGTGGACGAGTTGAAGGAGTTGTGGGCGATGGGATTGACACGGAGACGGTGGAACCAACAACAGAAGTCGGTATTGAGGGATTGCGTGCGACTTTGTTGTAGATCATTAATGATTTCCCAAAAAGAAGTAGTTTGTCCGGTTGGAGTGGTCAGGGGTACAAAGCATGTTCGACGTGCAACGAGGATACTCCTTCAATCCGTGTGATAGGTAAAACAGCTTATGTGGGTCATCGTCGGTTCACCGCCATCCAAGCATCATTTTCGAACAATTTAGACTTGATGGGAGGATGATAGGCGACCACCTCCGCGTCGGTTAACGCCTATAGACATTTTAGCACGCTTAAGTTGTGTCGAGATATAGAAGTCCAGGAAAGCACCCAAATTACGGTGGCGCTACAATTCGGAGAAGTGATGACGAGCTCAATTGGAGAAAAAGAGCATTTTCTATGAGTTACCGTATTGGTCTTCTACTGAGCTCAAACATAACATCGATGTTATGCACGTATGTTTGTGATAGCTTGTTCGGCACAATTATGGACGATCCATTCAAATCAAAAGACACATCAATGCGGTAGCGATCTAATGCAATTAGGGATCAAAAGGGAGTTGCACTTGTATCGAACGGGAATAAGTGGATGAAGCATGCCGCATGTTACACCATGTCGCCTTCAAATCGTAAGAAATTTTGTCAATTTATCCGATCGGTTGAGTTTCGGATGGCTTCGCTTCTAATCTTCGGAAGAATATTGCTCCAAATGACAGTAGTATTATCGGGTTGAAGTCACATGATTGCCATATTATCATGCAACGGTTATTACCACGGATGTCGGGCGTTCTTGAATAAAACAATTTCTACGGTAATTATTGAATCACACGCGTTCTTGAAAGCTTTGTGCAAGAACACTAAAGGTTAGCGACATGATAGCATCCCACGATCACCTTGTACTCATTCTCGTAAGTTGGAAAGGATATTTCCGCCACGCTTCTTCGACATCATGATTCACCTCGTAATGCATTTACGTAAGAGGCAATCCTTGGAGGTCCGGTGCACATGAGATGGATGTATCCATTCGAGCGATACTGAAAAATTGAAGGGGCTACGTCGAAATCGAGCTCGGCCGAGGGATCAATAGTGAAGGGTATGTTGTGGACGAGGCATTGACCTTTTGTTCGAGGTACTTCGGGACATAGGGACAAGGTTCGACCGACCGAGACGAAACGAGGATGCTCTTGTTCCACAAACACAACTTTCGCTTTTCGATTCAGCAGTGTCACCCACTTGGAAAGCAGTCACCAACGACGTTTCCTACTCAAGTTCGAAATCAAGCAATTTTTTATGTCCTGAACAACTGTTATGAAGTTGAGCCATTCTTGCAGTAAGACGGCGTTAATTCCCGATTATTATTCTTTTATCTTGAATTAACTTTATCATTTGAAACGAACTAATGAACTTTGATCTTCAATACTTTGTTCAGAAAACATAGGCAGGAACTACTGAACAATGGCTATCCAAACATCGAACTAGTGCACAGAAGAGACTTTCACGGTTGGTTCTACAAAAAGGTAAACGAACATCGACTGAATAAAATTGCAAGTTTTCAACATAATTGCTTTCAATAACTGAAAATAATTCTCGTCATGCGGCTATATGCAATGCGCCAAAGCCACAACCATCAAGTTTCTCATGAGTTATTTGCGTTGGCCAGTGGATGTTACCAGCATGTTATGTCATACACGGCTTGTGTTGTCAAAGGAGTTCGATTCGTGACATATGATCGTGATATTCGAAGAAAAACTCAGAATAGTGGTATGTCCGTCCTAGGGATTGGGGTGAGATTTACTACGGGCAGCTGCAAGATATACTGGAGCTACAATATGGATGAAACTTTCGGTCTATACATTCGATCAA
This sequence comes from Forsythia suspensa, assembly GCA_023638005.1. Classification (NCBI taxonomy): domain Eukaryota; kingdom Viridiplantae; phylum Streptophyta; class Magnoliopsida; order Lamiales; family Oleaceae; genus Forsythia; species Forsythia suspensa. Next base: position 9,910,386 of record CM042668.1, read on the forward strand.
GTGGTTTAGGTGTGATGGGAGACGGATGGTAACTGAGAATAACGTTACCAGTATTGACATCAGTGCAGAGGCGTTCAAGGATGATCAATTCGTACTTGCTAGCCAAGCACAACAAGTGTTCTACATTGAAGATCTATCTCGTGGTCCGAATCGGGCGAGTAGTACAAATTGTCCATCACGAGGCACACGTGGGACACAGTGGGAGCTAACATCACAGAGATTGACCTGCTCCACAATAACTACTCTTCCGGTTTATCTCTAGTCGTTGATCTTGGCAACATAGAGCATGTATCCTTGCACCGCGATGATGATGAAGCTGATGAGATCGAAGCATCGGTTATCAGGAGAGCCTCGTCAGATACTGCAGGAGAAACTTCGTTTATAAACGACGATGATGTTGAAGACGATACAAATGCAGAATACGAGGATGAAGAAACATCGAGTGAAATCAATGAGGACGTCAGTGACGATGATGAGGATCAATCGTATCATGATAGTGAATCAAATTGAAATGTTATTGTGCGTCACTAAATTTGCAATGAAATTACTTTATAAAAACGCAAGTTCAAATTGTTGTTCTTGTTTTTCGACTTGAATGTTTGTCATTCATACTATCATTGCTATTGATCAAAACGCGAGTTTGGATTGAGTTTCAACATTTGTGTACATATTGTAGAACAAAAAGTTCTACAATTGTACAAAAACATGATTTCATTTTCTCATTATATCTCAATAAATATGAAATATTAAAAATTATTATTGATAATATTAAATATCAATAAATATTAAATATTAAATATTAAATTTTAAATTTTAAAGACTAAAAATTATTATTGATAATATTAAATATCAATAAATATTAAATTTTAAATTTTAAATACTAAAAATTAATATTGATAATATTAAATATCAATAATATTAAATATTAAATTTTAAATACTAAAAATTATTATTGATAATATTAAATATCAATAATATTAAATAATAAATATGAAATACTAAAATTAGTATTGATAATATTACATATCAATAATATTAAATTTTAAATTTTAAATACTAAAAATTATTATTGATAATATTAAATATCAATAAATTTTAAATTTTAAATTTTAAATACTAAAAATTATTATTGATAATATTAAATATCAATAATATTAAATAATAAATTTTAAATACTAAAAATTATTATTGATAATATTACATATCAATAATATTAAATTTTAAATTTTAAATACTAAAAATTATTATTGATAATATTAAATATCAATAAATATTAAAAATTAAAAATTATTGATAATATTAAATATTAAAATTTTTCATAATATTAAAAAGTCGGAAAATTAATAATTATAAAAATTATTTCAATTAAAAATCTCCTTCAAATGAAAAATCAACATTTAATTTTCTTTGTATTGTCAATAGCGACGACATATGTCGTCGCTATTGTCCTGAAAATTGGGCGCCACTTTTTAGGCGCGTGTTCTTAAAAGCTGAAAAAGTGTCGTCGCTATTAATTACTATAGCGACGACATATGTCGTCGCTATAGAGTCAGACCTTTTAATTCGCACAGAACATTCTTCTTTTCTATTTTGGCTTTGTTTGTTCTTTTTTCAGCGCCTTCGCGTGACCGTCGCCGCCGTTGTCTGTCGTCTGCCGTCTGCCATCTGCCGTCTTCTTCCAACATCCGCCAAAATCAGCCCATTCTGACCTGAGGTGTGCACTCCAATACAAAACCCGTAAGTTTTCATACTCGTTCTTCTTCAAAGTGAAAATAGATTTTTTTATTTTTATTTTTTGATTTTATGAGTTTTGTTTCTGAATTGGAGTTTACGATTAAAGTTCGACATAAAGGTATGCTTGAATTTTATGGCGTTTTGGTGCATTTGATCATTTTGGGCGAAAGAGTTCTCTAATTTGTGGATATTTTGGCTGATTTGATTTTCAATTGATGGTAGTTTAAATAAATTTGTGTGGTTATTTTTTATGATATGATTTCAATTAATTGCAGTTTATTATCTGATTAGAAAACATGAGATTTCATGGGATTCAGTTTTTCTAATTTCAAGTCTATATGCATGTGTACTATTTTTGAAAATTGACTGTTGTTTGAACAATATTTTTGCACAAATTCAAAGGTAACAGTATCTTTCAATGACAACAAATTATTTGACCTATTTGTGTAAATTTCCTTCTTTTCTTGTAAATTTTGTGACTTTTAACTTGACAAAAAATTCTTTAAATTAACAAAAATATAAATACATAAATAACTCATTATATATCTATAGTACTTCTATAATTATGGAGTCTTGTGTAGTCGCACATTACATGCGACCTAGAGTCGACCGTATAAATCTTCAAAGTCATGTATATAATCTTCAAAGTGATTCCTACCGTGTTCGAGACTTGTTATCATCGAGCCTACATTGTTCTCGTCCACGCTTTTAAATTAAGATTAAAACTCAATTTAATTTAATTATTGTAAGTTCTAGAACTTTCAACTCTAAACAAGTTTAATATAATACATTCAAATTTTCTCATAAATTTAAAGTTTAGGGACTTATTTGCAATAAAATGAGTTTAATTAGTGACCAATTTGAAATAAAATATAATAACTTCAAAATTTTTCCATAAATTCAAAGTTTATGGACTTCTTTGCAATAAAATAAGTTTAGAGACGAATTGGAAATAAAATATAATACATTCAAATTTTCACATACATTTAAAGTTAGTATGGCTGACGTGATGTTCGCAATTATGTCATGTGTTAGTATGGCTGACGTGATGTCGCACGGAGGTGATGGTGCAGGAGATCCTCCACAGCAGCCATCTCACCGGCTCCCTTCGGCATGCGAGTCTAGTAAGACTTTTCGTTCAAATTGTAATTATTTATTATTTTATACATATCATTGAAAATCGTATGATCAATACATTTTACAATTTTTTCATTTTCAGCACCCCCGCCAAAGCGACAGGGTATCTCTCGAAGCATCAACCTTGAGATGGTTTGACAGGCTAACGGGAAGATGCCACTTCCTATCGCGTTCGACATTGTTGAACGCACAATGCAGCCGATCGAGAATAACGTGAAGTATTTCACGCGCTTGGTTGGGAACCAAGTGAGATTCACCGTGCCCCCGTGCTACCCTTCATGGACAGAGGTTCCAGAGGAGCAGCGGACACAGTTACGTAGCATTATCGAGGTATGAACTTAAATTAGTTTTGTTATTAGTACACTTAATAAATACTTGTTTTACGACTTCTACAGTAACGTATTCTTTTTTCACTCTTGCAGAGCTACTCCGATCTGCAGGGTGATCGGTCGCCCGACGAGTACCGGGCAATATGTGCCGCAGTAGATCGTCTGGCGGCCGATCGTTATCGCGATTACAAACTCAAGGCGCATAATCACTTAAAAGCGCATGGACTGAGCCGACCATATGGCGAGATGTCCGCCGAGGACTGGCAGAAGTGCATTCACTTCTTCACCAGTCCTACTTTCGGTAATACGTATTGTTTATATATTGTTTATGATATTTTATATACTTTTTAACTAATACATTTTTGCTAATCAATTATATGTTATACCTTGAGAACGGTCCTCCAAAAATAAAGCCAATCGGGTAAGGCTAAATATCCAAGCGTGCGGGGTCAAGAGCTTCTACGCCACGCAGCGTTACGATCAGTACAACATATAAATTTTCAATATCATTATAAATATCTTCACTACATTACGTAAAAATATATACTAACTACATTTCACGTTTAAATTGTCGTGGCGGGACCCCGAGACTCAGAAGTGGCCGGGGATTATTGATTCGTTCCGAATGTTTCACACCTTCCGGGATGGCAATTGGGTCAACCCATGAGGTCACCGGTGACTATGTGAGAATTTTAAATTATGTTAATATAATTTTATCCGACATGCATGATATTATTATTTATTATTATTTTTCACCGAGCAGGATAAACTTGTTGAGTCGAGAGAGACTCAACATACACAAGTTGCCTCCAATAGCGTCATTAGACGAGGCGTGCTATTGCAAAGGGGTTCTCGGAGAACGACGAGGTCACGTCCGTGGGGTTGGTCGGGTTCCGAAGGGCACCTCTCCCTCGCTAGATTTGACTGCTGCATCGTTTGCCCACAAGGAACTTCCCATCAGTCCTCTGCAGACCCCTAGAATAATGATCTTCGGTTTGCTATGTACGAGGATCAGCTACGCCAAATGCAGCGTGAAATTGAGTTTCTGAAAAGTAAAATACCATCTGCGCCTGCGGAGGAGGAGGACGGGGACGGGGACGGGGACGACGGTTTAGAAGGTCCGTAGATTTTTTGAATTTTTTATATATTATTTATATTATTTGGAAACAAAAAAAAAAATTTTAAAAATTCAAAACGTTTATAGCGGCGACAATGTCGTCGCTATAGTAAATTACATAATTTGTATTAGCGACGACTTTGTCGTCGCTGTAAGAGATGTACGTATGGCGACGAGATAATGGTCTCTATTATTTTGTAAATAGCGACGAGTTTTGCGACGACTGTGTCGTCCCTTTAAGTCCGTTTTCGAGATATGGTCACGACACTATTGCGACGACATTGTCTTCGCTATAGATACAAATTTATATAGAAACGACATAAAGTCGTTGCTATAACTCTAGAGACACTAACTTGTTGCAGCGACATATAGCGACGACTTTGTCGTCTCTAAAACCTTAAAGAGACGACTTATGAATATTCAGCGACGACAAATGTCGCCGCTATTGACCTCATTTCTTGTAGTGAATCTCATAATTAGTACTTGTATCTATCTAGCTATGCTGTAAAACCGTTGTAAATGTTCGAAACCTTCACTCAACATAGAATATGTTACTAACTACAATTATTTCAACAAAAACAAATATTGTAAAATTTATTCATTTTGTTTATATATTTTATTTAACATTTTACTTAATTTGATATTCTTCATTTATTATAACGAATTAAAATAATTAGCTGCTGGTAGTAGACATTAGACAATATTATAAATTTTCTGTCATTTATACAGAAGTAAAAAAAAAATGTTTAGTCCCCTCAGCATGAAAAATAAAATAAAAATAGCCTTGGTTCGTCTAGCTTTGACGACCAGGCATCACCCTTGTCACCAACTTTTTGACCTTCAAGCACCTGGACAAGATATAATGAAGTTTTCTTCTGTAGTATGGCGCAATAAACATCACACTAGATATTTTTCAAGTAGAATAGAGTTATTCAACTATTATACAAACGATTACATTAAAATTGATTAGCAACAACGAGAGAAATGAAGAATATCGACGAAGTTAATGAACATGTCAACATTTAGATCATGAGAATCTTAAAATACTCTCCACAATATCTTAATTCATATGGCAAGTACACTATATGTCGACTTAACCCTCCTCCTTTTCCGAACTTGGAACCAGCTGTGTCAAACAAACATGCAACACATGCAGAGTTACAAGAGTGTACTACCAAAACCAAAACGGACACAAATGAAGCAACTTAAGATAGTACAATACATTTTAAAATAAATTTCATAGGAAAGCGTGTAAACTAAAACATATGATATTGGTAGAGGAACTATATAACATCAAAGAGCTGGGACAACTTATTTTCCATTAGAAGACCACTTCCGAATCTCAATTGAATCAAGCAACATACTTAATACCCAAGAATAGGTGTTTCATCAACACCCAAGCCAAGAGACATTTTTATTATTGTCGTGTACGTGGTATCCTCAGACTAGCACAGTCCTTCAACTAATATCCAATCCTCTAAGGCTCCTCGCGAAACACAATTAGACATTCACCAACTAGCCCAGAACCTAAATTGCAAATTGAAACCACAGTTGTAGGAAGATATGAGAGAGACAAGAGGGACTACATATAAAATATCATAAATACAAGGAACCAATTCCAATGAACTCAAAATAGTAAATGAGAGGGGGGAGAAACAACATTCTGGAAAATGAAAAACAGAAAAAGAGGGCTTATATATGGACCCTAAAGAAAAGGAAGATTGGTTGCCACTTACCCCAAAGTACAAAGCCTTGTGGAATAGAACGTTAACGGAAACCGCTATTGATGAGAATGCAAAAGAATGAGGAACAACTAAAAATCTTGAATTCATGCAATAGATATCTAAACATTACTCTCACTGCAAGATATCCCATCATACTTGAACAAATATCAGAGTTCACAAGAAAGAAGCAGAAGAATGCCCGAAAATACTATCAGGATCGGATACTTAGGCTGTCGGACTGAGGTATGAGGCACTTTAGCATCAAGTCCAATGTTAAGTTAGATAGGGTATGAACAAAATATAATAGATTAACAGCAATGCAAATAAGATTTCGTACCGAATGCCTCTAGCCACCTTGTATTTATGGTATCCTTTGTAGGTCAGTGCCAAAATCATACAATCTTGAGTTGAATGCATCAAGACAGTGGCAGGGGCACTTTAGTTCCTTTTGGTTGGTTTGGACAGTTGTCAGAAATCCTCGGAACTTGCATGTCAGAGCCATAGTGAACATGTCTCATCACAATTGTTTATTATGTATCATCCTGATTACATGGTCCCAAGGTCGAATGTTACTTTCATCTTTGATAAAGAAAGCTTAGGACTTGGTGCTGATGTCCAAGGTAAACACTACGATGATGAGTGATAAGTGCATTTTATGCACTTATTAGGACCTTTAAACTAAGCTTTTATCTCATCATATTATTGATTTTATACTTAATTTAGTGTATTATTCTTCCTATTTCAGTTTTGAACCCATTTATAAGCAAATGGAGAAGAATGGACGGAAAGAGCAATAATTTGACGAAATCGACGAGTAAGTTGAGTTTTTGAAGTGAATATCAAGAGCCAAACATTGGAGGATGATGAAGAATGGAAAATCAATAAGTTTAAAGTGTTTTGGAGTGACAATGAAGAGTTGAATCAATGGATTAAACACTGGAAAGCCAAAGAACCGAATTAAGAAACTACCTACCGAAGCATATGGAGAAATTCGAGCACAACTTTTGATATTAAAATCTTCAAAAGTCAAATGATATACCATTGGAAAGATAATTGAATTATGAGTCCAACGCTTTTTACGGATCTCAATTTAGAATTGTCTACAAGTAGTTATGGCCGTTTAAAAATCAGCCGTCGGAAAAAATAAGCAGGGCGATCGCCTATGCTTAATTCTGGGCGAGTGCCAAGCATCATTTTTCAATAGTAGAATGCAAAACAACATACCGGGCGATCGGCCAGGTTTGCACTTGGTGATCGCCTAGTGTAAAATGTCTAGTCGCAGATTTTTCTTACCTTTTTGAGTTCTAATTCAATTAGAAAACCTTTTTGACACGATTTTAATGAATTTTTGGGATATTTTGGAGCAACATTAGGAAACTATAAATATGAGTTATTAACTCATAACAAGAGAGCCGGATTAGATCTGATTTGGGAACCAATTTAAAGAGAAAAACAAAAGACGAATCAAAAAACGAAGATCAAGATTCATTCTTTCAAGAATAAAACAAAGATCAAGTTCAAGATTTCTTCTCTTTTAAGTTTTCTTCATATCTGGGTGATGGCTTCCATATTTTATTTTTCTTTTCCTTTTCTTCTTCTTAGTATGTTAGGCTAGATTTATTTTAGTACTAAGATCATGATGAGATTTGTATCATGAATCTTTAATTTTTCGAACCTAGTTAATCTTTAATTTTTCGAACCTAGTTTTTGATATTTAAGCATGTTTTTAATTTTGAATATTTGATATTGATTTCTCTTCATCTACAATTATGTGCACAATAGTTGTATGATTCTTGTGGCTTGTTTTACCTTCGAGAGATAGAAAATATGCTATACATAGTATCAATTATCGTAGAGTCCGAGAGGGGATAGAGATATACCACTATGTTTTACGTGATATTTAAATATTCACAAATTCTAATGCATTCTTGTATGTTGGCATCCGTCATAGAGATATAGTTAGGTCATATATAGGAATATGTTTAATTCTACTCGAGAGAGATTGTTAAACAAATTAGGAATATTGATCTTCATAATTAAATCATGTTATCAAATTCAATGGTTCGGGTTAAAGGGAATTGGTATAAGTAGATTCGGGATCCTAATACGCTTTGCTTTTCTTTTCTTTTCTTTCCCAATTTTAAAGTAATTCTTCTTTAATTTAATCTCTTATTTGTTTGAATTATAATTAGTTTATTGTTCTTAGTTTATTATTCTAATTAGTTCTTAATCACCAATTTTTCAAAGTTTATTAGATTCAATTAAGGTTAAATTAATTGAAATTGAACTATCTAAATCTCTATGGGTACGATACTTGGACTCATAATCTACTTTATTACTTGTGCGATCCATACACTTACGGAATATTAAAGATACAAAATCGTTGACAAGTTTTTGGTGCCGTTCTGGGATATTTAGTTTTAATTTTTTTCGTTATATTAGCACTAATTCGAACTTTATTTAATTAATTTTTATTATATATATATATATATATATATATATATATATATATATATATATATATATATATATATATATATATATAGTTTATTTCAAGTGTTCAACTTGTCTCGTTTTAGACCACAACACAAGATGGAAGACCGTGAGATTGATGAAGACAATATGCTAGTTGAAAACTTTTGACTCCATAGATCATCCAAAGACAATCTAGCATTTATGAGGACAACATGCTTGTTGGAGATTTCTTAGCAATGCACCATGCTAATATTGTGAGATATGACGTAATTTCTGAGATTGATGAAGACAAAATGCTTTTTGGAGATTTTATCGCAATGCAGCAGGCTAATGAGATTGATGAGGAAGTAGACATTATCACGGTGTTATCCGCAAAAATAGATTCTTTGGCACACAAAATGGAGATCATGTCACAATCAATCTATGCGATGCAAACGAAGAAATCAACTTGTGAAGAGTATGGGGCAAATCATAGCACATCAGAATGCCCTATTCTATCACAGCAATCCGTGCAAGCCGAATATGTTCAAGGTGGCCATTATCAGCAAAATTATCCTTTCTCTAACACATATAGTACAGGTTGGCGAAATCATCCAAATTTTTCTTGAAATGATAATCAAAATAATATCAGACCACGCTTTCAATGACCGGAAAAGAGAGATTCACTAGAAGACATATTTAATAAATTTATGGAGATAGTTGAATGGTGCATAGGATCTAATAATCAATACATGAACAAGACGGATATCTCTTTTCAAAATCAAGGCACTTCAATAAAGAATCTCGAGACACAAGTGGATCAGATAGCGCTTGCTCTATCGCTTAGAGTACCGACATCGTTGCCAAATGTCTGAGAGGTGAACCTCAAGGAAAGTGTTATAGTCATTTATTACTAGAGTGTGTGGTGCAATTACCAGAAATCCATATAAAGATGCCAATTGAAAATAAAGAAAATGTATCGCCTACTGATGAGGAGCACGTGGAACAGACTAAGCAGATATTAGATATTAAAGAGAGTTTAAGTACACCATAGGTTAAGGCAACTGTTCATATCAAACCATCTGAGCTTCCAATCTCATTTCCTCAGAAATTATAAAAGCACGAGTTAGACAAGCAATTCTCCAAATCTTCTCTTTCTTCTAAAATTGATTTTGTGATCAAGGTCGATGAAGAAGTTGAAATTTTCGTAGTTGTATTCGAACAATGTGCTATACTAAAATCCTATTTTTATGAGAAGCACAAATTCAAATTTGTGAGGATAAACGAAAAATGGTGCAAAGTTAATAAATGCAAGCAAAACAAATCCTCCAAAGCACTATTCAAAATGCCATAAAACAACCAGACAATAAGTCAAGCTAATAACTATAAATAAGCGCTTAATGGGAGGTAACCCATTTTCTAACCTTTTTATTTACTTGCTTTACGTGTAGTAGTTTTAGTTAGCTTAAATAATTTATTAGTTTTTATTTTATTTATTATTTAGTGCACTTATTAAGCCTCCCATATCAATTGCAGGATGTCCCACTTTATGAGCCGCTTGGATAATATATATAACATAATCTTTTGACCAATAGTCGCAGCACTACATCTGAGTCCACTTCAACCGGATCTTCAGCCAGCTAGATCCATCTTCTCCACATCTATATCCGAGAGTAAATGATCTTTTCCCCCTTTATCTGCTTTATTTTGTTATTACATTGAGGACAATGTAATGTTTTAGTTTGGGAGTGAGTTAAGTATCATGATACTTAATTATTTTGAATTTGCTTATTTTTCGGGTCTAAGTAACTGCAAAAAAAAAATTCATTCTTTTATTTAGTTTTTAAAAAATTCTTATTATTTCGTTTTTAAAATAATAATAATAATAATAATAATAATAATAATAATAATAATAATAATAATAATAAAAATAATTTTTTTTATAGTTATTGTTGAGTATCTTGCCGCTAATGATGATATTTGTTTGAATTTAAATACATTTTTAGTTAGAATATTAGACAACACTTTAATTTGTGTTTTTACCTGAATACTTATCCATGTTAGACTATATTTGAAGTGCGTAGCCACTGTTGACTTATCATTGATATAGAAATATGACTTGAGTGTTTGTGTTGATATTATTAACCTAGGATTATTGTGAAAATTTTCATTCCTAAATTCTTAGACTAGTAACCAAACTGTTTGAGAACAATTTGGGAGTATTAAAGTTAGTACATGTTTTTGTAAAATTTTGATAGTTTAGATTTTCTGGGTCTTATCTTTGGTTGAATAGGTTGTAGTTAAGGAATTTAAATCGAGCACTACTCACTGTTGAAAATAATAATAATAATAATAATAATAAATAAAATATCTGACTCGAACAATTAAGCATGTTAGGGTATTTTGAAACCTGGTGCCCTATGGTCATCTGACTTGAGAGTCATCGGCCCAAAGCTCGCTCCATGGATCAATATATAAAAAAAATTACATCTTGACTTCTCTTATAGCCTGTGGGACTCGAACAATTAAGTATGTTAGGGTATTTTAAAACCTGGTGCCCTATAGTCATCGGCTCAAAGCTCGTTACAAGGGTCACAAAGCTTGTGAAAGAGAAGTATTGCACAGGATGTAAGACTGTTAACATGAGTAAAATAAATAAAAAACAATTAAAAGTGCTTGGTAAGAATTGCTAGGTTAGAACCTAAGAGACTGAATATGAGAATTTAAAAATCACTCCCCATCCTAATTCTAAGAATACAATGTTCTAATTTATTTCATTTTATTTGAAAAAAATATTGTGTTGATCAATAGGAACCAAATTCGCTAGAACACCTCGAGATTGAAGAGAAAAGCTTTAGAAGTGTGATAAATTACGAGAGGTGTAAGGAATAAATGACTACAAAGGGTTCGAGATTGTAAAAATATCAACAATACAATATTGGTCGTGGCCCAATACAAGTGTAAGTTCAATATCTAGCTATTCACACACTTACAAAATGTCAAACATCGGATAAGTAAAAATTTATTTGTTGTGTTATTTAATATATTTCTAAAAATATTGCTTTTATTTTCGAACTTGAGGCATATGGTAAGAAATTTAACATTGGCTAAATTCTTGTTAATCTTTTTAGCTTAATTTAAATTTGTAGTTTAATTTTGTTTTTGTTAGAGGACGAACAAAGGTTTAGTTTGGGAGTGTTTGATAAGTGCATTTCATGCACTTATTAGGACCTTTAAACTAAACTTTTATCTCGTTATATTATTGATTTTATATTTAATTTAGTGAATTATTCTTTCTATTTCAGTTTTGGACCCGTTTATAAGCAAATAGAGAAGAATGGACGGAAAGAGCAATAATTTGCCGAAATCGACGAGTAAGTTGAGTTTTTGAAGTTAATATCAAGAGCCAAACATTGGAGGTTGAGGCAAAAGGGAAAATCAATAAGTTTAAGGTGTTTTAGAGTGACAATGAAGAGTTGAATCAATGGATTAAACACCGGAAAGCTAGATAACCGAATTGAGAAACTACCTATTGAAGCATGTGAAAAATTTGAGCACAACTTTTGATATTAAAATCTCTAAAAGTCAAATGATATACCATTGAAAAGATAATTGAATTATGAGTCCAACGCTTTTTACGGATCTCAATTTGAAGTTTCCTATAAAAAGTAATGACCGTTTGAAAATCAGCCGCCGGAAAAAATAAGCTGGGCAAACGCCCAGCATCATTTTTCACCAGCAGAATGCAAAACAACATACTGGGCGATCGCCCGGGTTTGCACTGGGTGATCGCCTAGTGTAAAATGTCTACCCACGGATTTTTCTTACCTTTTTAAGTTCTAATTCAATTAAGAAACCTTTGTGACACGATTTTAATGAATTTTTGGGATATTTTAGACCACTATTAGGGAACTATAAATATGAGTTATTAACTCATATCAAGATAGCCAATTAGAGCCGATTTGGGAGCCAATTTAGAGAGAAAAACAAAAGACGAATCAAAAAACGAAGATCAATATTCATTCTTTCAAGATTAAAACGAAGATCAAATTCAAGATTTCTTCTTTTCTCAAGTTTTTTTCATATCCTGGTGATGGCTTCTATATTTTATTTTTCTTTTCCTTTTCTTCTTCTTAGTATGTTAGGCTAGATTTATTTTAGTGCTAGGATCATGATGAGATTGGTATCATGAATCTTTAATTTTTCGAACCTAGTTTTTGATATTTAAGCATGTTTTTAATTTTGAATATTTGATATTGATTTCTCTTCATTTACAATTATGTGCGCAATAGTTGTATGATTCTTGTGGCTTGTTTTACTTTCGAGAGATGGAAAATAGGCTATATATAGTATCAATTATCTTAGAGTCCAATAGGAGATAAAGATATATCACTATACTTTACGTGATTTTTAAGTATTCACAAATTCTAATGCATTCTTGTATGTTGGCGTCCATCATAAAAATATAGTCAGGTCATATATAAGGGAATATGTTTAATTCTACTCGAGAGAGATTGTTAAACAAATTAGGAATATTAATCTTCATAATTAAATCATATTATCAAATTCAACGGTTCAAGTTGAAGAGAATTGGTATAAATAGATTCGGAATTCTAGTACGCTTTTTTTTCTTTTCTTTTCTTTCCTAATTTTAAAGTAATTCTTCTTTAATTTAATTTCTTATTTGTTTGAATTATAATTAGTTAATTGTTCTTAGTTTATTATTCTAATTAGTTCTTAATCACCAATTTTCCAAAGTTTATTAGATTCAATTAAGGTTAATTTAATTGAAATTGAACTATAAATTTCTATGGGTACGATACTTGGACTCATAATCCACTTTATTATTTGTGCGATCCATATACTTGCGGAATATTAAAAATACAAAATCACGGACAAGTTTTTGATAAGAATTTTTTTTTTTTTTTTTTTTTTTTTTTAGTTGAATGCATCAAGACAGTGGAAGGGGCACTTTAGTTCCTTTTGGCTGGTTTGGACAGTTGTCAGAGATCCTCAGAACTTGCATGTCAGAGCCATAGTGAACATGTCTCGTCACAACTGTTTATCATGTAGCATACTGATTACATGGTCCCAAGGTCGAATGTTACTTTCATCTTTGATAAAGAAAGCTTAGGACTTGGTGATGACGTCCAAGGTAAACACTACGATGATGACTTTGTCCCTTTTTCTAATGTTGAGTCATTAAACATTTGCATAAGATCATTCATGTACTTGTGTCCCAAACTAGATAGTAGTCCCTGATCCCATGCTTGGATGGCGTAGGTTACAGTTATTATAAGCCGAGCTGGTAGTCCACATCGGCAACTAATATGACTAAGCCTGCAGCATTTACTCAGATACAACACAAGGAAAGCAAAAAAGATGGGCATTCTCCTATTAAACCAAGGTAGAAGAAGAAAATATGAACTCAGTAGGGGTTAATGCAATAATAAATACCAAAAGCACCAATAAGATTCAAGCCTCCTACATTTAGTAAGCATCTGATGTAGCCACCAGATATGAATTAAAACAGCTTAGAGCTGGAATTCCAGCTGCCAAAATACCTCACTGAGTGGCTGTGAACAGTTCATAGCTATCAGTAGGCTGCAAAAGAGTCCAACATTACCCGAAAACATAAGCACCTTGGTGGAAAGCAGTACTCGTAATTGTAAGGAAAAAAGGAACACCTCAAGCAATATTGTACGTACACATGTAAGCATTGTATAGACAGCCACCAAACTGATTAATATCAGAGTTACTGGAAAGTTATTCAGAATCTTCAAGAGTGGAAGTAACATATGTCACTTGACTTCTTACACGTCTCCAGAGCCGGTTCCCCAACCAGGGGCAGAGCTTTTTGAAGCCAAGTGATGGCAGTAGCACTGGATTTTGTGGAAAAAATTTACTGCTGCTGCTATTCGTGCAAAAATATTCCTGTGCATGGATTAGAAAAGTATCCACAGTGTTTTCTTAAGAAGAAATATCTATGAAAATTGAAAACAAAAGCCCCATTAGTTGTCTATAACATCAAACACATAGCCCCTCTGTCCTGTCGTATGGTTGCTTTTAATTGTTTTGTTCAGACAGCAAGGTGTCTTGTTATTGCTAATTTCTTCATATGCGTGCCAAAGCATGAATTTTTTCTATGTTGATAATGCAGTCACAAGAGGAATTAATTACTAGGTAAATTCCCGATATTACTCTGTTTTTCCACCAATTTGCTTTATGGATTTTAGGCCCCACCCGTGTCTTCATGTGCTCAGTGATTTATGCCCGAGATAGCTTGCCATCCTTCTGTTTCTGTGAATTGGATTCACCACACAGCTTTCAGACCATGTCAGAAGAAACATATTCCTAAACTAACAAGCTGTTTTTGAGCTCAGTTGTCCGCCTTCGTCGAATTTATTGAAATCTAACTAGCAATAAGTGCAGTGGTGTTGCATAATCTGGATAGAAATAAAACTCCACTGCATCAGTTTAAGCCACCTGATAGTCATGACTCAGTTGGAGAGAATGGTAAGGAAAAGATTGTGGTCACTACCTGATATCATGTAGAGATTTCCCTCGTGTCCATTTGCTGTCCACAAAATAAATGGCTTTCCGAGCTTCCTTTGGGATCTTTCCTTTTTAATTTCTAGTAGAGCAAACTAAATAAGAAACTTAGGGATAACTTCATAATTCTTCTGAAACTCTGCTCAATCATTTAATTTCAGCAAAGAGGATAATGGAACTTCTTACACTATTGAAAAATTGTCATGACGAAACTTGTTCTCGTAAGGAATCAACTGGGGGGTTGGAGGGAGTTTCTCCAAAAGCAAATACTACAGAATCTGAATATCCAAATAAACTGAACTTGTACTTAAATGGAACTACTGAAATCAGCTGCGCCTATGAAAGCCAGCCAAATCAAAATAATTATACGGAATGCTCTAATTAATCCCTTAATTGTGTCAAGGATGCTCGTAAACAAATAAATCCAATAAGTTTTGCTGTCTTTAGAAAGAGAGATTCTCCAATGAAATGGTTTCTGTTGTCACCAGCAAATAAAGAAAGAAGCAACAAATCCAAACTGATTAATCATAGATATCTGCAACAGTTTTAAATCTAGCCACATGAACGTCTACATAACCTCAATATATAATGTTTTTTAAACCAGGAATTAACCAAACAGAAGTGTTGCCACAGGGGAAACTGAATTGAACCATATACAGAACCAGCCATGAAGGAATTTCTACTCACAAATATCACCAGAATGAGCAATCTCCATTACTGAGCTTCAGAAGCATATTGTTTAAACCAATCAACCAATCCAACTTGATTCTATATCTTGAAGAAAGAATAGTGAAGAGCCATTAGATTGCAAATAAGAGCAGTCAGAGCGGAGAGATAAAAAGGACTTGCAGTTACCTTTCAGTTTTTCACCCTTAGAAGACACATCATCCTGTAGTCTCACAACCAACACCACCATCACAGGTTACCCACACCTTAAAGTTAAGGAAATCTTACAGTTACCAAGACAACGTGAGTTGACAATCGATCTATTTTTCGATCTATTTCTTGCTCCCCTTGCAAGGTAGAGAAAAGACGTATAAAGATCCGACTGCTCCTAAAAACCCTCCTCGATCATAACTGGCGTTCTTATGATATTCTACAACCATACAAGGTCAATACAATAAAAATCTTGAATGTCCAGATTGAAGGATAGCAATAAATAACAGATTTTTTAAAATCTATAATATGATCAATTCAGGGAAGGAAGAAGTCTAACTTAGTGAGAAAACAATAGTCGAAGAGAGAAATAAAATTTGTTGGCAGAAGTTGGTTGCACATAAAGACAATGAACAGTAGAATACCAATAAGAATCATTCTATCACAAGCGTTATTCTCTTCTTTGAAGAATCTCAATCTCAGTGAACAATCTCAGTGAAAACCAAGACTTTTGTACCAATAGACGAATACAATGTTAACCCCAATCAAAAGGAAAGATATAGCTCTAAACAAACCTTAGCAAACAACAGCATATTGTGATTTCAAATTTGCCAGCATTGCTAAAACACCACCTTCTGCTAACCAAAGCAATAATCCAGTGGATCGTATGTGATAAAGATAAACTATGATCCCTGAATAATAAATAAACAGGCTACTATTACCAAAGATAGTAAAGGCTTCTCAAACAAAAGTAGTCCATTAATACTGAAGCTAGAAGTAGTTGAACAACTTCACCTACACCAAAAATCCAAGATACAAAGTAGATTGAAAAAAAAGCACAGGAAATATATAACATGACTGCTCCTAAATAAATGTACACTCTACTGACAAATATGTTAACTCTACTGACAAATATGTTAACCGCTGCATGATGCAAAATCCAAGTTCTTTTGAATTTATATTTTACATCTTGATCATTAAAAATCAGAATCAAGGAGGGAGAAAAGTTGATCATAGAGCAAAAGCTTACCGGAAGAGAAGGAATTATTATAATCAGATGGGCAGCTTCGTGACTTGTTTAGAAAAGCAGAGAAAACAAACTCATTTGAGATAAGGCAAAACAATCCATAAACCAAAACACACAAAAACTTAGACATTATTAGTTTTCATATCACGCATTATCCTCTTCCTATCAATTAATCTGGCACACGAATAAATAACAAAGAACCTAAGGCATTTTATATGAAAAGACCTAGAAGAGTACATTTCATTTATGTAGAGACTAGGGAAGTTTTCAAATCACACAGTGCAAATGTAGCCGCAGTAAACAGCGAATATGTTACCCTTCACGCCACCGCATAAAATGATCAATCTCCACCTAGCTCCCCCAAACCACAAAATGAGACTGTTGAACCAGAAATGAACAAGGAAAACAAAGGAAAATCTTCCATTAATATCCATTATCTTTGACCACAAGGATTTCCATCGACAAATGAAGCAGAACCAAAGAAAACAAGATTCCGTACCAATATACGAGTGAAGATCCCATTCTGAGCAACTGGAAAAAAAACATAATTTCAAACTAACCCAGTAAACAACATAAAGATATTGCTTCACCACCACCCTAAAGACTAGTTAAACTGCAGGTTCCCAAGGAACAGAGCAACTCATAAAAAGGCTGATGTCAAGTAGTACCAAAACATCAGGAACGGTGGTCTGCCCCAAACCATAGCAAACAACTATAAACTCCAGAAGATTGGAAGAAGCAACATTTAATAACCTCTGCTCTCTGAAATTTCCCCAAGAGAAACAAATTAAGCAATCAATTCCATTCAAATGAACTCACATAGCAAAATAAGAGAGAAATTAACAATAAATTCTGGAAAACAAAACAAAACAAAAGGACACAAAATACCTGCTGAAGCCACCGTGGAAATCCAGTTGAACTTTTACAGAACCAGCAGGGATCAACTCGCAATACTCGGAATAATTGGAAGGCAAGCAAAGCAACATAACATATTAACATGTATTGCTGGAGTCATTCAGAATCTTCAACAGACGAAGTTACAATTGTAACTTGACTTTTTACATATCTCGAAAAGAGTATTTTCCAACATTGCCTCCGACGGAAGAATAGTCACGACGAAATTCTATTTAAGATTCTGACTAGGGAAAGAAAGGGAATGTTTCTCCAAAAGCAAATATCATAGAACAGACAATCCGAGGATCCAGAAAAACTGAACTTTTGCACTTCATGGAATGTGAGCAGCTTCTGGAATAAAAGTAACTCCTAACATTTTAATTAAACCCCTAATTGTGAAAGGTACCTCATTAGCAAATAAATCAAGTTGCTGCTGTATTTAGAAAGAGATTCTGCAATGGAATGGCTATTGCCGACAACAACAAAGACAAGCTGATCAATTATAGATATCTGCAATAGCCTCTTCAAATCTAACCACATGAAGATGAACATAACATGTAAGCTTGTGAAGACGCCGCCAAAATTATTAATATCAATTTACCGGCAAGTTATTCAGTATCCTCAACAGCAGAAGTAACAATTGTAACTTACTTCTTGCAAATCTCATAAAGAGTGTTCTCCAACATTGTCTCCACTTGAAAAATAGCCACCATGAAATTCTATTTAAGATTCTAACTAGGGAAAGAAAATGTTTCTCCAAAAGCAAATATCTTAGAGCTGACGAACGTGAACATCCAGAAAAATTGAAAACTTTTGCACTTCATGGAATTTTGAGCGACTGCCGGAATGAAAGTAAAAGCCTAACATTCTAATTAACCCCTAATTGTGAAAGGTACCTCATTGGGAAATAAATCAAGTATGTTGCTGCCGTATTTAGAAAGAGGGATTCTGCAATGGAATGGTTACTGCTCTCAACAACAAATACAAGCAGATTAATCGTAGATATCTGTAATAGTCTCTTCAAATCTAGCCAAATGAGATGATCATCAATATAACCTCAAAATATAATGTTTTTAAACTAGAAATCAACCAAAACGAAAGCGTTGCCACAGTGGAAATTCAGTTGAATCTTATACCGAACCAGGTTCGACTTGTAAATAGCACTAGAATGAAGCACCTTACCAACAATTGTGAATGCGATCATACAGAGACTATGCACAAGTGGAATGAATTTGGGTGCGAGAGTTAGGGAGAGATGTAGAGTCCACCAAACTATTGTAAATCTCAAATTAGTTGAGTATCTGATTAGGTCATTGGCATAACAATCTGTGCGCCCACTCCAAGAATCACATGGAGAACCTTTGGTGATGTAACAATCACACATCATTTTATCCTCTTCCTCGAAGAATCTCTGTCTGAACAGCAAAAAACCTAAAGTTCTTTCAACAGCTTCTAAATTATTAACCCAAATCACCAGAGGAAAGATATAACTCTGAACAAGCCTTTGCAAACAACAGTATATTGTGTTTTGTGCAAACAACAGTATATTGTGTTTTGCCAGCACTTCCAAAAAACCACCTGCTACTAACCAAAGCAGCAGCAGCAACAACAACAACCACCCAGAGATAGTCGAAGCTTAGCCAAAAGTGGTTGAACAACTAAACCTACATTAAAAATTCAAGATACATAGTAAATTAAAAAGAAGTAGGTAAAATATATAATACGACGGCTCTTAAATAAATGAATTGATAAGAGGTTAAATGGCTATGTGATGCTCGAAGAATCTCAGTCTACACCTGAACACCTGAACAGCAAAAAACCTAAAGTTCTTTCGACTGCTTCTAAATTATTAGCCCAAATCATAAGAGGAAAGATATAACTCTGAACAAGCCTTTGCAAACAACAATATGTTGTGTTTTGCCACCACTTTGAAAAAACCACCTGCTACTAACTAAAGCAGCAGCAACAACAACCACCACCCAGAGATGGTCAAAGCTTAGCCAAAAGTGGTTGAACAACTAAACCTACATTAAATATTCAAGATACATAGTAGACTGAAAAGAAGTAGGTAAAATATATAATACGACGGCTCTTAAATAAATGAACTGATAAGAGGTTAAATGACAATGTGATGCTCAATCCAAAGTTCTTTGAATTTCCATCTTGGTCTGTAATATGGGATGGCAAGATATAAGGAAATAACAAAAACAGAATCAAGGAAGGAGAAAAGTTGATCATAGTATCAGTGAAAACAAACTCATTCAAGAAAGGTCAAAAAATTCCATAAACTAAAACACACAAAAACTTAGACCTTACTAGTTTTCCTTTCATGGACTATTCTCTTCCTGTCAATCTATCTGCACATGGAGAAATATCAAAGAACCTGAGGCATCATATAAAAAGACCTCAAAATATTTACATTTTGATATGTAGAGTGAGACTGGGAAAGGTTTCAATCACCATTGCAAATATAGCCACGGTAAACAACGACTTGATTTTCCTTTACACCGCCCCATAAAATCATGAATTTCCACCTTAACTCCCACAAACACAAACTAAGACTGCTAAACAAAAAATGAACAAGAAAAACAAAGGAAAATCTTACACCCTTATTTCCATTAGTATCCATTATCTTTGACCACAAAGATTTCTACCAGTAGATGAAGCAATACCAAAGAAGACCAGATTTTGTACCAATATAAAAGTAAAGTTAATAGCCTCTGCTCTCTAAAATTTCCTAAAAGAAACGAGGGAAAGAATAATCCAGAATCAAGGAGCGGGGAAAGTTGATAAAAATATGACAAGATAGACAACATCAAAAAATCCTTGTCTACAAGGGTAGAGAGAACCTCATTAGTAACCAGAAACACACAAAAATGTAAACCTTATTAGTTTAACCATCACAACGATACGAGATTCCTGTGAATTTGTCTGCACGGGAAGAAACATCAAAGAACCAAAGGCTTTTTGTATGAAAAAGCCAAAACAAGTCTACACTTCCATTTGATTTAGAGGCAAATTTGGAGAAGGTTACAAATGGCCAGTGCAAATGTAGCTTCAGTAAAGCATGAATATGTTTCCCTTCACATCACCTTATAAAACGATCAATCTCGACATACAACACCCCCAAAAACTCAAACTGAAATTGCAGAACGAACAAACATAAAGGAAAATCATATACCTTTTTCCAATAATATCCTTTAACTTTGACCACAAGGATTTCCATCTGCAGATCAAGCAGCACCAAAGAGAAACGTATCTACCAATATAAGAGTGAAGATCATATTCCCAGCAACTGGCAAAACATAATTTCAAACAAACCACAGAAAACAATATAAGATATTTCTGCACCACCACCCTGAAGACCACTAAAGAATGTAATTCCTAGAGAAACTCATAAAAAACCAAAGAAAACCTTTTGTACGGATCGAATAATGAATATAAATTATCCCAATGACCAGACAAAATCTTCATTCTTAGCAAAGATCTGCACCACCACCTGCAACACCACTTCTCGAGAAACAATCGTCCATTAAAATTTTCCAACGGAAGTCTAGGTCATAGTATTTAAAACATGGATTCAAGCTCCAAAATTCAAGTCCAACATACTCCCATGTCTTAACACTGAATTGAAACTGCACACACAACTCAACCTATGAAAAATAAATCTGAGTTGATAAATGGGGATGAAAATCTAGATATAGCGAAAAGAATCGGGTATAAACAGATTGACAGGATAGGATACCATCATCTAAAATGAGACAACAAATGCTATGCCTTAAAACACGAGGAGAAAATTATATATCCATTCTCCAATCGATTCCTCCAGAATACCATCTGCATTCGAAAAACACAGTATAAACCACAGAAAATAATGAATGGATTTAAACTTCAGAACTGCCTTGTACTACAAACAACAATCTTACACAATAGAAGTTTTAGAAAGAAGGTCTAACCAAAGTGCAACACTTATTATGATTGTAAACATTTAGTCTCCAGAAATATTTCTTCAGGAACAATATACTGCGGAATTGAAACTGACGGAACCATAACCACAGTTGTTTGTATGACCAAATTTATATAATTCTGAATCTATATCCTGCAAATAACTCTGTAAGTATTCAGCATATTATATTATCCTGAAACATGCGAACCACCGTTTCAGGAACAATTTAATCACCTCAGTTCGTAGGCAAAGGCACCAACCTAATCCTTCCGAGGATTCTTGGAATAATTTTCATTATGAAATCGCAATATATGCACATAAGGATTCTGAAAATAAATGAAAAATTCAAAGTTCGTGCAAAGATCAGAGAATCTAAAGCAGGATAAACTTTATCAAACCATTAAAATTTTCCCACACTCTATCCAGTAAATGAAATCAGTTCAAATTACCAAAAGATTAAAATCTCATCAAAATACCAAAAGCAAAAAACCGCCTAAGGAAGGAACAAATACCCACAAAACGAAGGGAAACAGGCCAAAACCGCCAAAATATCATCATAAAAGCCAAGATTCAAACTATCAGAATCAAGAAAATACCGGTATACTAGTACCCGGACCAGGCAATCGCACCAAAACCACAATCTTTCCAAAGATTATTGTCAGTATATCTATCGTCATAGTTGGAAATCACAATATCTTGACATTAGGATTCTGGAGATAAACAAAGAATCCAAAGTCTTTTGTAAAAATACGAGCATCTAGAAGGGAAAACAACTCCAGCTAACCATTAAAATATCCTAACTGAAACATATTAAAATTACCGAAAGCCAACCAAAGAGAATCAACGAAAAACCGGAATACCATCACCCAATGAATGAAGGTCTCAAGGATCCTATTTATAGATTATGTGAGGGCAAATAGACGGCTAGGATAAATTTACGATTTAAATCTAGACGATCAAAAACGCGTTCAATTCTATGAAGGATTCAGAATTACAATTTCCTAGGTCAGTGGTTTTAGGCAACAAGTGTGGATTTTGATGATTTTTTTTTTTTTTTTGTTGTAATTATATTTTATTGTAATTATATATTGACGATAAAATTAATTAAATGTTAATATTTTAATAACTAGTATACCATTTTTCATGGGATTCAACCGTAGATAATTTTAATGAATTGAGGGGCCGAGAAGAATATGTTGAAAATTAAGAGAGAGATAGAGAGTTTTGTTTGAGGGGTTTGATTTTGAAGAATATGAAGAAGAATATGGAGAAATTGATAGAGAAATATGGGTTTTGGTTTGATAGGGATGAAGACGTAGTGACATATATACTACTTTTTTTTTTTACACATGGGAGAAAACTTCTATGGTCGGTGATTATACTAATAAATTGTTTTTTTTTTTGGAATCCGACCGTAAAGGATTTTAATGGATCGAGGAGTTGAGAAGAGAGAGAGATGAGAGAGAGAGAGAGAGAGAGAGAGAGTTTTGTTTGAACGAAGTTTGATTTTAATGAATATGGAAAAGAATATGGAGAAATTGAACAGAGAGAGAGATATGGGTTTTGGTTTGAGAGGATGAAGATCTAATGACGCAAAAAAGAAGTACCATTTTTATGCTTTATAGCGGAGTAACCCTCCCACGATTAATATATAATACCAATATATACCTTTTTTTCTGCGGTGGAATCTGACCGTAAACAGATGAGGAATATGATGGATTTAAAAATTTGATTTGAGGATATATGAATTTGAAGTATATGAGATATGATGAACAAAAATCAATTTCGACAATGAAGAATAAAAATGCTATTTTTGTGTGAGTGGGGTGAAAACATCTCTCACAGTCGGTGATTATATAATATATAATATAATGAAACTAGATAATAAACTAATCAAATAATATTAATGATATAGTTAACATTCTCAATTATTTCTAAGATTCAATATTGACAAGAAAGACGCAAAATTATATGAACAAAATGGCGATATACACCAAAAATTGTGGATGATTTCAAAAAGTACTCTTCGATCAATTCAGTTCAAAAATTGAAAATGAAGAAGATTTTCAAGTTCAAGCAAATCAAATCTATGCAAAATTCAGTACGATTTTAGTAAAAGATGTAAGAATTAATGTCCAAGGTCCAAATAGTTGGGTCGGACTTAATTATTTATTGGACCAAATTAATTAATTAGATTAATTGGGCTCATTTGTTGGTGGGTTCTAGTTGGACTAGAACTAGGGCTAGGGTTAGTCATACCTATATATACAAGGCCACAGCAGATTAATTACAAGAGTTGTTTTCCATTACTTGCTAGCACAAGCAAAAGACAACCCAATCAATTTCTCCCAAAAGGTTCCGCTTTCATCATTCTTGATCGTGAAGTCCATATCTATTCTTCTTGTGTGGATCATCTGCATTCGAAAAACACAGTATAAACCACAGAAAATAATGAATGGATTTCGCTTCAGAACTGCCTTGTACTACAAACAACAATCTTACACAATAGAAGTTTTCGAGAAAGAAGGTCTAACCAAAGTGCAACACTTATTATGATTGTAAACATTTAGTCTCCAGAAATATTTCTTCAGGAACAATATACTGCGGAATTGAAACTGACGGAACCATAACCACAGTTGTTTGTATGACCAAATTTATATAATTCTGAATCTATATCCTGCAAATAACTCTGTAAGTATTCAGCATATTATATTATCCTGGAAACATGCGAACCACCGTTTCAGGAACAATTTAATCACCTCAGTTCGTAGGCAAAGGCACCAACCTAATCCTTCCGAGGATTCTTGGAATAATTTTCATTATGAAATCGCAATATATGCACATAAGGATTCTGAAAATAAATGAAAATTCAAAGTTCGTGCAAAGATCAGAGAATCTAAAGCAGGATAAACTTTATCAAACCATTAAAATTTTCCCACACTCTATCCAGTAAATGAAATCAGTTCAAATTACCAAAAGATTAAAATCTCATCAAAATACCAAAAGCAAAAACCGCCTAAGGAAGGAACAAATACCCACAAAACGAAGGAAACAGGCCAAAACCGCCAAAATATCATCATAAAAGCCAAGATTCAAACTATCAGAATCAAGAAAATACCGGTATACTAGTACCCGGACCAGGCAATCGCACCAAAACCACAATCTTTCCAAAGATTATTGTCAGTATATCTATCGTCATAGTTGGAAATCACAATATCTTGACATTAGGATTCTGGAGATAAACAAAGAATCCAAAGTCTTTTGTAAAAATACGAGCATCTAGAAGGGAAAACAACTCCAGCTAACCATTAAAATATCCTAACTGAAACATATTAAAATTACCGAAAGCCAACCAAAGAGAATCAACGAAAAACCGGAATACCATCACCCAATGAATGAAGGTCTCGGCGATCCTATTTATAGATTATGTGAGGGCAAATAGACGGCTAGGATAAATTTACGATTTAAATCTAGACGATCAAAAACGCGTTCAATTCTATGAAGGATTCGGAATTACAATTTCCTAGGTCAGTGGTTTTTAGGCAACAAGTGTGGATTTTGATGATTTTTTTTTTTTTTTTTTTTGTTGTAATTATATTTTATTGTAATTATATATTGACGATAAAATTAATTAAATGTTAATATTTTAATAACTAGTATACCATTTTTCTTTGCGGTGGGATTCAACCGTAGATAATTTTAATGAATTGAGGGGTTGAGAAGAATATGTTGAAAATTAAGAGAGAGATAGAGAGAGTTTTGTTTGAGGGGGGTTTGATTTTGAAGAATATGAAGAAGAATATGGAGAAATTGATAGAGAAATATGGGTTTTGGTTTGATAGGGATGAAGACGTAGTGACATATATACTACTTTTTTTTTACACATGGGGGAGAAAACTTCTATATGGTCGGTGATTATACTAATAAATTGTTTTTTTTTTTTTTGTGGAATCCGAATCGTAAAGGATTTTAATGGATCGAGGAGTTGAGAAGAATGAGAGAGAGAAAGAGAGAGAGAGTTTTGTTTGAACGAAGTTTGATTTTAATGAATATGGAAAAGAATATGGAGAAATTGAGGAACTGAGAGAGAGATATGGGTTTTGGTTTGAGAGGATGAAGATCTAATGACGAACAAAGAAGTACCATTTTTTATGCTTGTAGCGGAGTAACCCTCCCCACGATTAATATATAATACCAATATATACCTTTTTTCTGCGGTGGAATCCGAGCGTAAATGGATGAGGAATATGATGGATTTAAAAATTTGATTTGAGGATATATGAATTTGAAGTATATGAGATATGATGAACAAAAATCAATTTCGACAATGAAGAATAAAAATGCTATTTTTTGTGAGTGGGGTGAAAACATCTCACGATCGGTGATTATATAATATATAATATAATGAAACTAGATAATAAACTAATCAAATAATATTAATGATATAGTTAACATTCTCAATTATTTCTAAGATTCAATATTGACAAGAAGGCACGCAAAAATTATATGAACAAAATGGCGATATACACCAAAAATTGTGGATGATTTCAAAAGTACTCTTCGATCAATTCGGTTCAAAAATTGAAAATGAAGAAGATTTTCAAGTTCAAGCAAATCAAATCTATGCAAAAATATATTAAAATTTATTGATTCAAGACGATTATTTTAGTAAAAGATGTAAGAATTAATGTCCAAGGTCCAAATAGTTGATTGACTTAATTATTTATCACACTTATTCTGTTTGCTTTTCAATTAAATTTATTCCATATTTCTCCTCAATTAATTTAAATCACACCGGTCGAGGTGCATAGTAGTAAAATATTTATTAATTAGATTAATTGGGCTTATTTGTTAGTGGTTCTAGTTGGACTAGAACTGGGCTAGGGTTAGTCATACCTATATATACAAGCCCAGTGATTAATTACTAGAGTTGTTTTCCATTACTTGCTAGCACAAGCAAAAGACAACCCAATCAATTTCTCCCAAAAGGTTCCGCTTTCATCTGTTCTTGATCGTGAAGTCCATATCTATTCTTCTTGTGTGGATCACCATTGGAGTTTGGACATTTGGACAATTTGTGTATTGAAAATCGCACCTTCAACTAATCGAGAGAATCGATTCCACGATATTCATCAAAGGTAAACTTAGGGGTGGCAAAAAAGCTCGTCGGTTCGTCGGCTCGTAAAAGCTCGGCCCAGCTCGGACTCGGGCTCGTCGAACCACGAACACGAGCTAGGGCCGAGCTGGAGAAAAAAAAATGAGCCGAGCTCGCTCGGCTCATCAAAAAAACGTATAGGCAGCTCGTTGGCTCGTTACGAGCCCAGCTCGTTGGGCTCGTGGCTCGTCAAATCACAGCAAATCGTGAAATCGTGACCGTTGGCAACGGTCATTTTCAATTTTTTTTTTTTTCCTTTCATGATTTTCCTATAAATACCCTATTTCTAAACTCATTTTTTCACACTTCAATCTTTTATCTCTCATTCAATTACATACTCAATCTATTATAAATTCTCAAATTTCAATATTAGTGTTCTAAGTAATTAGTATCTAGTATCTTATTATCTAGATATTACGCTATAATTTTCTACTTCTACTAATTTTCTACATTTCTATTTTCCAATTTCTACGTTCTACTAAATCTTCATCTTTTCCTTTTCTTTCTCTATTATTCCAAATGGCATACAACCAAGTGATGATGATTTGATGGTCTTAATGACATTCCAATTCCGGAAGACATTATTGATCGGTTTGGTGGTAGCACTGATCCAATTGATTTGGAAGACGTTCATGACGACGTCGATACACATGAAACTACCATTGGCTCTAGCACTAAACGAAAAGCCACCAAACAAAAGGCTATATCTTTGCGACATTTTCGGTTGGTGCCGACTGCAAACTAGTGAGCAGGTCCACGAGTTCAAAGCATAGTGTAAACGATGTCAAGAGAAGTTTGCTTGGCACAAGGGGATTGGCACGACCCATCTAAACAGACACTTCAAAAAGTGTCAATACAAACATGGAGGTGTGGATACAAATCAGGCACATCTCCAGTTTGGATCTCCGGGGGCCGGGTCTAGTGGTCCTACTCTCAACAACTGGATATACTCACAAGAACTTATGCGACACGAAGGACTCTGGAATTGATAGCAAATGTCGAGTTTCACACTATGCTTGGTGGACAATCCTCATTGAACTACATTCATCCAAAAATATCTACAACCAAGTGCGTTAGTATTTCTAGAAATACACTTCATAGAGATACTATTATTAGATATAATACTAAAAAGAAGCTATTATTAATGATATTAATAATTACAATGGTGTTGTATCTTTTTTACATCGGACTTATGGACGAGTTGTAACCAAAAAGGATACATGGTAGCAACTCACACACTACATTGATAATAATTGGTTAATGCATAAAAAGTAATAGCATTTAAACAAATAGACTATCCTCATAATGGAAATAATATTTATCAAGTTTTATTAAGTGTGTTACATGAATTTAAATGTGATTCTAAAGCTCGTAGTTTTACATTTGATAATGCAGCCCAAATAATATAGTAATTGAAAAATTAATGCAACAATTTGTAATCCACAATTTGATGGTATTTTATTTCATATTCGTTATGTGTGCCATGTGTTTAATTTAATTGTACAAGATGGATTACAATTTATCGCCCACAATTAGAAAAAATTAGATTTGCTATTAATTATATTTCGGTTTCACCATCAAGAAAACAAGTTTTCTTTGCTTTATGTATAGAAAATGGGCTGCAATCAAAATGTTTTGCAACTGATGTTGCCAATAGGTAGAATTCAACATATCTTATGCTTGAATCGTGCGAAGGTTATGAAGATTGCATTCTTGTATATTATAATGGCCGACACTCACACATTTCGAATATGATTTAGAATTACATGATTGGAAAATATGGGGTCATGTTAAAAAAATTTTAAAAGTTTTTTACGACGCAACAAATGCATGTTCTGGTGTTTATTACCCAATTACTCCACTTGTTTTAAATCATTTCTATTATATTGCTAACAATTTTCATAAGTATAAGAATTTTGCTCTTTTTACTAGTATTATACATGTCATGGAAGCTAAATTTAGAAAATATTGGGAACAATTACCTATGTTATTTTCATTAGCATGTATCATGGATCCTCAACTTAACTTAGAGGGTACAAAAGTAACAATAATGGCAATTTCGTATAAATTAACTTTTGGAAATCCAAATACGTGTTCTAATTTAGAACAAAATTTATGTTCTATGTATGAGATTTATCTTTGAAAAAGCCGGTACAAGCGTTATGCGACCCCACAATCCAACATATACTTACGTTATCAATGATGACATTGACTTATAGAGTTACGTCGGTACACATAGGACCACTCGAGGTCAACAATTAGTTGGTTCTTCTTCTAGTTCTTCTCTTCCTATTCTAATGATACACATTGTAGAGTTAGGTAAGTATTTTGTACATGATGTGCTTAGTATGTTAGATGAAGAGGAGAGAAAAAATTTTGATATACTTAAATGGTGGAGACAACATCAACGTAGTTACCCAATTCTTTCCAAAATGGCACGTGATCTACTAACATCTCCGGTGTCAACTGTAGCATCGGAGGCTGCATTTAGTATAAGTGGTAGGGTTTTATCTGATATCAGGTCAAGACTCAAAGTCGACATTTAAGAAAGTTTACTGTGTCTAAAGGATTGGGATGATGCCGAACTTCGAATTCAAGATAAAGTGAACAGAATAATGTCTGAAGAACTTGAAGATTTGAATATGGATTAATCATATTCGTAGAATCGTAGTAAGTATTATTTTGCATTAACATTTTACGTATTTGAAGAATTTTTTCTTATTTTAATAAAAATTGTACACGTAACATCTTGTTCGTGTACAATTTTAACTCCTACTACTTTTAAAGTAGCCGGTCCCAAGCTCGAAAAAGGAGGAAGGTTTTAATTTTACATTTTTAACATAAACGATTTTCGATTATGTATTCTTTTTATTTTCAAATTTAAAAAAATGTAAAACACAAAAAAATAGAGGTGGATTTTAAATCTTTAATTTTTAACATAAATGATTTTTATTTCTACTTTCTTTTTATTTTCAAAATTCTTTTTATTTTCAAATTCAAAACAAAAACTTAATCAAATATGAGGATTTTAAAAACATAATCAAGATGATTCAATAAAAATTTTAACATAAAGATAAATATTTAATCTTTAACATAAAGATAAAGATAAATAAATGATTCATTTTAAATATTTACATTTTTTCTTTAATAAAATAAATAGAAATTAGAATATAATAATTTATTTTCAAATTTTAAACCAAAAAAAAAAAGGTCGAGCCGAGCCGAGCTAGGCCGTGCCGGCTCGACCCCCACGCCGTGGGCGAACCGAGCCCACAGATCGAGGACGAGCCGAGCCAAGCTCGGCTCCCCATGCCATGGCTAGTAAACTTCTATCACGAATTCTCTCTAAGTACAAGGTTGATCCGACTTAAAGGAATTGAATATTTAATTTCCGCTGTGCATGTATACCTCAATTCCTTACAGTGGTATCAGAGCCTACCTTGTTACTTGTTAGAGTTTGTTAGATTGCTTTAATGAATTGAACAATAATTATTATTGGCATATTAATTTGATTTGAGTTTTGACAGTAAATAAAATTAAAAAATTTTTAGAAATCTGAATATGATTCAGATTTTATTTTGAAAAAAAAAAAATAAAATTGGACTAGCAGCGGCAGTGTTTTGGAAACCACTGCCACCGGCGACAGAGGATGGCTGGCGATGCATCCGCGGTAGTCGGAGTGGAAAACGCACTCCGACGTAGTGGTCCTCTGCTTTTGAAGCAGCGGACGCCGCACGAGCGCCGCTACTAAAAATAGCAGCGGCGTTGCCTTTATGCCGTATGATGTTAACAGCGGTGGTCTCCGGTGTTAGACACCGGCGCGACCACCGCCAGATCATCCACTGGCGACGCCATTTGAAACAGCACCGAATTGCAGAAACCATTGCCTAGGGTTTCCTGCGTTTGGCAATTTTGAAGAACGGGGCTTCCTTTGCAATTTTGGAAATTACATAGGAAACTCCCCTAATTTCAAAAAGAATTAAAATAGAGTTGGGCTTTCATGCAATTTCAGAAATTGCAAAGAAAGGGCTCATTGTTTTAAAGTAAGAAAAGGGTCTTCTGTGCAATTTTAGAAATTGCATTGAAAGACCCACTGTTTTAAAAATTTTAAAGGCTAAGTCTTCAAACTTTAAAGGAAAATAGGGTCTCAAATACAATTTTAATTTTTTGGAAAAATTGTAATTATTAATTATTTTAATGTTGGTCAAATATTCAAAATTAAATAAAATCATTTTTAAACTATGTTTTGAATTTCTGACCAGATTAAACTTTAACTTATTACTTTATAAAATTGTAATTTTGACCCTATACAAATTTTATCTTCAATTAGAGTATGACTTTAAATTGGTAGATAAAATAAATTTTGAAAATAACTTTTATGAATAAAATTAATTGATTAATTGGATTAATTGATTAATTTTATTGTTGAAAAATTAATTAATTAATTAGATTAATTATTTAATTTTGTCTAGCCCGTTCCAAAATGTCTAAATAGTTTAGACTTATACTGTCAAAACTGTAAATTTAGAAATTAATATATTTTTAATATTAGATATTAAAATAGATGTTTAGTGGATGATTATGGATTCAACCCATGTGATTGGTTGTATGGTTAATTATTCATGTTAATTATTGGTTGGACCTGCGAGCCTATTATTTATTTAATTGGGTTTTTGAACTCTTTATTTAATATGGACCTACGTGTTCATTTATTTGGGTCTACGTGCCAACTAGTATAGGATACATATTGTAATTGGGCCACAAGGAAGCAACTAGTATAGGATACATGTTGCAGCAGGAGATGGAGATGGTTGCATTAAGCATTCGATGAACGAATACAACGTTCCTTAGAAATTGACCGACTAATCTTCCTTTTGGCTCAGGAAGATTAGATAGATAAAGTCCATAATCATCCACAGTTATTTTATGAATGATTGATTGCATGTTGGATGTTAGTTAATATATATAAATGTGATGAGACAAACTCCTCTTTATCAAAATATTAAATTCGTATTAAATGGTTAATACAACGTGCCTTCCATTATTATAGTGAAAAATCGAGTCTATTATCGATGTCGGGTTTGTTGAGTCGCTCAAGGTCGCTTTCAGTAGATATGTTTATCACTATGAAACATTCGATGTTTACGAACAATGGGTCGAATTTAACTAAAATTTTATTTTTTGTTAAGTTGCTTAAGGAAATAAAATTTTAGGGGCACAATCAAGTAAAACACATAAGATGTGTACGACAATAAGTTGTCTACTTGATGATCTAGGAGTCACATGGAAATGTGATTAATAGAGTATCTACATGGATGTTTTATTAGGGCTTGTTGAGTCGCTCAAGGTTCTAATAAAACAAAAGAGATCCTAGCCCACTGAGAATCTAGCAGGTTATATTGATTGATATTTGAGGGTCATTAATTCATTTTAAACAGTGAGAGTATAATTAATTTAATATAAGTCCATGTTAAATTAATTTTATGCATTTAATTAATTGTTCTATCTTATTATTTAATTGTTGAATCATGAATAATCATATAAGTTTGAGAGGCATATTGGATGCCAACAAATATATCGAACCAAATTTTGGACTGGCACCGCAATCTGAGATTTGTTCTCAAGCATGAAAAAGAAAAATTGGATATGTCAATAAGCAGCTAATGCCGGAAGCTCCTATTGAGGAGGCTACGCCAGGGAACATGCAGGCTTACAAAAACACAATGATAATAGTAACATTGCAACATATGATGCTTGCAGTATGTCACTTGAGTTAGAAAAGCAGCACGAGGGTATGGATGCCTATACCAAAATATATCATTTCAAGGAGTTGAATGATGTACGACATGGACCTAATGTAAGATGAGACATCCAAAAGGTTATGAAGAGGTATGATGGTAAAAAGATCTTCAATCAGTGCTCATGTATTGAAGATGATTGATTATATTGAAAAATTAAATCAATTAAGTTTTTACCATGGACCACGAGTTAAGTGTTGACTTAGTTATGCAGTCCCAACCTAATAACTTTTCTCAGTTCATTATGAACTTCAATGTGAATAAGATTCATTGTACCCTATTCGAGCTGCTAAACATGCTGAAAACTGTTAAGTCCAAAGGAATGGGTAAACTTTGGCTATTGATACCTCTAAGAGCACTAAGAGAAAATCTAAAAGGACCTTTTAGAAAGGATCCAAGAAGGCCAAAATCTGTTGAAAAAAGTTAAGCAAAGACAAATCCAAGTCTGATGATCTGTGTTTTCACTGTGAAAATAAAAAGGCATTAGAAGAGGAATTGCAATGCATAAAAGAGATAAAACTAATAACTCAAATCTTTGGCATTGTAGACTCGGTCATATAAATGAAAATGCATTACTAAGTTACATAAAGATGGATACTTAGATTCAAATGATTATGAATCATTTGATAAGTATGAATCATGCCAGTTGGGCAAAATGACCAATACACATTTTTTTGGAAAGGGAGTCGAGTTACAGATATTTTGGGTCTTGTACATACTGATGTACATGGACAAATATCTAAAGATGCTATATGTGGCTTTTCTTACTTCATCACATTTACAGATGACCATTCTAGATATGGTTTCATCTACTTGATAGAATTCAAGAGTGAAGTCCTTGAAAAGTTCAAGGAAATTCAAGTAAGAAGTAGAAATGCAAACTGATAAAAATATTCTAACACTTAGATCTGATCGAGGTGGAGAATATTTGAAGAGTGAGTTTTTAGACTATCTAAAAGAGAATGAGATTCTCTCGCAGTGGACTCCACCGTATACACCACAACTAAATGGTGTATCTGAAAGGAAAACTGCACCTTATTTGATATGGTGCAATCAATGGTGAGTCGTGCAGTTCTTCTAAAAATTATTTTAGAGATATGCACTTAACACTGCATGTTATACACTAAACCGTGTCCTATCTAAATCGGTCAATAAAACTCCATACGAGTTATGGAAAGGGAAAAAGACCCAATCTTTCATACATGAAGGCTTGGGGATGCGACGCTTATGTGAAGCGCGTTGAGTCGGATAAGCTAGGAGCTAAATCTGATAAATGTTTATTTGTGGAGTATCCAGAGTAAACTACATGATACTATTTCTACAATCCCATCGAAATGAAGGTTATCATATCGAGACTTACTATATTCTTAGAGAAGAGAGTAGGAGCAAAGTAGATCTTGAAGAGGTTCAAGAAACCACAAATAAAATTGACCAATTAGATGTTCCAATGGCTGAGCTTGCATATGATGAAGCACAGATTGAGAAAGTGGAAACCACTAGTTCCCAAAGACACACCAACTCTACGTAAGTCGAGAAGAGTCATTCATTTTCCTCTGAGATACGATCTCTTGATTATTAGTAATGTATTACTAATCGAGTAAGATGAACCTACAACTTACGTAGAATCGAAGTCAAGTGTTGACTCAAAGAGATGGTAAGAAGCTATGGAATCCGAGATGAACTCCATGTACGAAAACAAGGTTTGGACCTTGGTTGACCCGCCTGAAGGGGTAAAACCTATAGGCTATAAATTAGTTTACAAGAAAAAGGTCGACATGGATGGTAATGTTCATACTTAATAGGCAAGATTGGTTGCGAAGAGTTACAAGTAAAGACAAGAGGTTGACTTTGACGAAACCTTCTCACTAGTAGCCCTATTTAAGTTAATTAGGATTTTGCATGCGATAGTAGCATACCATAACTATGAGATCTGGCAAATGGATGTCAAGATCGCATTCCTTAACGGGAATCTTAGCGAGGATGTGTACATGAGACAACCTGAAGGTTTTGAATCTACAGAGCCAAACAAGGTATGCAAACTACAAAAATCCATATATGGATTAAAGCAAGCCTTTCAGAGCTGGGATTTTCATTTTGATAAGACAATCAAAATGTTTGATTTTATCAAAAATGAAGATGAACTATGTGTGTATAAAAGGTTAGTGGGAGCATAGTCGTGTTTCTAATTTTGTATGTGGATGACATACTTTAGGAAACGATGTCTCCGATGCCAAAAATTAGTAAAATTGTGGTTATCCAAAATTTCTCCATGAAAGATATAGGAGAGGCAGCGTACATTCTCGGAATAAAGATCTATAAAGATAGATCTAATAGAATGCTTGGCTTATCTCAATCTACGTATATAGATAAAATCTTGAAAAAATTTAGCATGGAAGAGTCCAAGAGAGGACTCTGTCCCATCGGGCATGGGATCTATCTCTCAAAAGAGATGTGTCTAAAGACACAAATTGAAAGAGATCGCATGGATAGAATTCCTTATGCATCAGCAATAGGATCTATCATGTATGCAATGCTATGTACTCGACTAGATGTTTCATATGCTTTGAGTGTCACAAGCAGGTTCCAAGCGAGTCCTGGCGAGAAACATTAGATTGCAGTCAAGAACATCCTTAAGTTCTTAAGAAGGACTAAAGACATGTTCTTGGTGTATGTGAGAAATGAACTTAGAGTTCAAGGTTATGCCGATGCCAGCTTTCAGTCTGATAAAGACATGTTCTTGGTGTATGAGACTAAAGACATGTTATGGATATGTATTTACTCAAAATGGTGGTGCAGTCATTGAAAGGTTCCAAACAAGAAACGACTACTGATTCAACTACAAAAGCCGAATATATAGTTGTTTTAGAAGTAGCAAAGAAAACGGTCTGGATCAAGAAGTTCATTATTGAACTTGGAAATGTTCCTAGTATTGTTGATCCAATAACATGTATTGTGATAACAATGGAGCCATCGCACAAACGAAGGAACCCAGGTCTCATCAATGATCCAGTTATATATTGAGGCAATATTATCTCATCAGGGAAATAATCTTAAGAAATTATATAAAGATAGAACGGGGTCCTAACATACGATAATGTAGCAGATCTTTTGACAAAGTTGTTGTCCCAGCACAAACATGATGGTCATGCTAAATTTGATGGTATTAAGATACCTGGGTGAATGGATCTAGTTTGTATGGGATATTTTGTGATATACTCTTTGTTAGACATTGAAGTATATGAACAAATTGATTAATTGAATGCTTGTCTACATTTTAATGGTAAATTTTTTATTTTTAAATTTTATTATTTAAAATAATAGAGTCCGAAGAAAAGTTCATAGTAACTTGTTAATCACAATGTGTTGTGATCGTGAGATACAAGTTATAAATAACTTATTCTTGAAATATCCCTAGTCATAGTAATAATGAGATACGGATATCATTATTGCGGATAGACTAGCATGTGTTGCATTTCTTTTATAGAAAGTAGCTGATCTCACGAGCTAAGATGTAGAGGGACATCTAAATGAACACATGAATGCATTGTTATGAGAACATGATATTGGATGATCCGCCTAGAGATTCCACATGGATAACTATCCAAGCGTCAGTGGTAAATCTCTAATGCGCGGTTGTGGATTTGGTCCTTTGACTTGAGGACATCATAGAATCTTATGTGAGGACCACTATACTTTGGCGAGCGTTTGATGGGGCTCAAAGATTTGAGTCACCAGGAAGACGTCGTATGGGTATAGTGAGAATCGTATGAAGGTTGTGAATGTCCAATATGAGGATTCGTCACTCTTGGAAAGTAGGAGATTATAACCTGATTTTTTCCCACTTACGTTGATATAAATTTTCTCGACCGGAGTGGAGTTATGAGTTGAAAAAGTTTCAATCATAACTAGATTAGATCAACGACGAGTTGAGTTGAACAATATGATTAGTTGAAATGAGATTGACACTAATTCATATCTCTTAACCAATTGGGTTATATTGATGAAGGGATTATATTTCTACCAGAATCGCACATATATTGGTTCACATACCACATGACATTTTCTTCACATGGATTGCCTTGACACATTGCTAGATGTCAATCTTGGACGGCGACGTGAATTGATCGATCTCGATGAATCGATGAGAATATCACTGCGTTTGCCATCGTGAATGGAAACCTAATGGGTCATACACATAAAGTGAGAATTGAGCATCTGGAATTGGACCTTGTCCAAGTGGGAGATTGTAAGAATTAATGTCCAAGATCCAAATAGTTGGGTCGGACTTAATTACTTATTGGACCAAATTAATTGGGCCCGTTTGTTGGTGGGTTCTAGTTGAACTAGAACTAGGGCTATGGTTAGCCCTACATATATATACAAGGCCACAGCAGATTAATCACAAGAGTTGTTTTCCATTACTTGCTAGCACAAGCAAAAGACAACCCAATCAATTTCTCCCAAAAGGTTCCGCTTTCATCTGTTCTTGATCGTGGAACTCCAAATCTATTCTTACTGTGTGGATCACCATTGGAGCTAGATATTTGGACAGCTGTGGTATTGAAGATCGCACATCCAACTAATCAGAGAATCAGATTCCACGATATTCATCAAAGGTAAACTTCTATCACGAATTCTCTCTAAGTACAAGGTTGATCCGGTTTAAAGAAATTGAATATTTAATTTCCGCTGTGCATATATACCTCAATTCCTTACAAAAGAAACTCATATATTATCTTATAAAATATTTAGTATCGTCCAAGAAATTTGTAACTTGTATTTTTATTCTAAGAACCAATTATTGTAACTTTATTATGTTAAAAGGACAATGATTTAATGCTTTTAGTGTGCATTTCTTATAATACCCACTAGACAGTATCCACTAGGGACATTACATTATTGCCCATTCTGTTGTGGCAATGTTCTAAAGTTAATAAATTTGTATCATACATCTCAATTTCCTAGTTACTATCCATAATATTTTCTACTTTTTACAATTCATGTCTATTATTTAGCTTTACCATGCACTATTCAACATTATCACTATCCATTATCATATGTTTGTTCTCATCCATATGCTTTAAATTTCAAATTTAGTATTCTTATTTGTAATTTAAGAAGGTCTCTTTAACTGTATCGATTATGCTCCTTCTTGGTATCAGAATCATATCTAAAGAAATTAAAAGACATAAATCTTCTTAAAGAGGTCTTATTTTATTCTTGGAATAATTAAAGAATCAACTTTAAGAATATTAAAATAATCAAATACAAGTATCATATACTATTTTTATAAGAGCATTTCTAATGCAATCGTCGATTGCATTAAAAAGTGCGCTACGTTATCTTCAAAATTGCTTTTATGACAAGGAAAAAAATAGAGGATGTTAGTACACTGTCTATATTCTATATTTAGATAGTTTGCTAGATATTTTTGTTTATTTAATATTTATCGAAATGTGTTCTAAGTCTCTTTTATTTAATATATTATAATTTATCTCCATTGAAATGTGTGTAAATAAATTTTTATTTATTTTTTTAAAATTTATCTACCAATATCTCTTGTACATGTGGACCAATATTTTTTCAATCCACAACTCCATTAAGATGTTATTATCTTCGTCCATATTTTATTTACTACATATACAACAATCCACATTGTTGGAATGTGAATGCTCTAATTGAACTCTTTATGTTGATGATTAATTATTCATACATTCCTATTTAAAAAACATGGAATATTCAATTAATAGATAGAACTTTTAGAGAAGAAAATCTTCTAGCAGAAAAATTATCACCCAATCAAATTTTTTATCTTGTAATAGAAGTAGCTCAAAAGGTGTTAAGAAAATTAAAGTATAAAAAGGACAATTACTCTCTTGATACAAAAAATAATTAAGAAAATTCTAGATTAAGCATTGAAAAAGAATTCTATTTTTACATATAAATTACATATTACATGGGAAAATTGTTAGAAAATAATTCTACAAAAATCTAGAAGATGAACTACATTAATTATCATGCATGTTTTCATTAGATTCATGTACTAGTTCATGAACTTACATGTACATGTATTTGTATATTCATGGATGTACACATTCATGTATTTACATTAAGGTATCTAAAGGGAGTGTCTGGAAATTCTATATAAGAAAAGATTGTGGAGAGTTAATTATAAGAAAAACAAGATAGAAGACAAAGATATTGAGATTTCTTTTTAATTCTTCTTTCATGTATTTAAATTTTTTAATGCATTCTTGATTGTTTGCAAACCGCATCCCGACCGCGGCCCACAAGTGAAATTTTCTGATATTTCCTAAATGTAAACGAGAGACATTCGAGTCCTTTTGGGATTAAAACAAGTTGGAGAAGCTTAAGACTATATAAAAACCTAATTTATGTCAAAATTAGGTTGTTGAATCATTGAAAAGAGTTAGAGAGATAGACGAAGAACGATGACAAGATTGAAGATTGAAACATGAAGACAAAGAATTCTTGGTGCAAGATATTCAACGTCTTCTCCTCTTTTATTCAAGATTCGGTTATGTATTCAAATCTTTTCATCTTGTCTTTCTACCGAATTATGAATAACTAAATTTAAAGTTTGGATGAATGATGTAGCCTAATTCTAATTCTTTAATTTCGACTCTCAAGTTTTGAATTATAAATTATTTAAGTATTTTATTTTACTTTTTTCTTAATGCTTTGAATAATTTGTCATTATTTCATTGATTTTGTGGATTGTAATAAACTGAGAAATAAATTATTAATCTAGACCACGTAGTAAAATTCGGCAATTGAATAAAAGGTAGAGATACACTTTTATTATTGTTGCAGTCTGAATTGAATTATTAGTAGAATTAATACATCAAATTAAGGACAATTCTGATTGCATAAGTTGACTTAATTAGATATGACTAATTTGAACTCGAGAGGTAAATTAGGTTAAATTCGTGAATTCGATCGAATACAACAGTGGGAAGAAATCTTGAGAGGAGAAATTAGAGATGACAACTATGGTGAATTCGTTAGTCCAAACGTTTTAATAACTATATTTTCTTAATTCTTGATATTTGCTTTCACATTATTTTCTAAAATTCATAGTTCTAGTTTAAATCTCTTAAATCAATTTATTTTAAAGTGTTTTATATTGATTAATCAATACAGATTAATTTAACTAATATATGAATAAGATAGTCTTCTTGAGAATGATAATTTGGACTCAATAGGTCTACTTTATTACTTGTGTGCGATATTGTTCACTTGCAATTACATTATTTTCACAACAAATTTTTGGCGCCTTTGCTGAGGGACTATTCTTATTTTATATTAGTTTAGATTAATCGTTAGTATTAGTGTTAGTTTAATTTTTTATTTTATTTTATTTGTTATTTTATTTATTATTATTATACTTCTTATTTGTCTTCTTTATTTTCTTACTACAGAAAAGGTGTTTGTTGCATGCTATGTACACTAGGCAGCAATCTTGAGACTTTCAATCCTAAGATTGAACATACTTTCAGACAAAGACACAAAGAACACAACCAAAAACAGAAAGATAGCAACAAATTCAAATGGCAGATGCACAAGTAAGAAAAAAAGCTGAACAAGAAGCAGGCTGATTGGCGGTTCAGCAAATTCAGCAACATTATGATGAAGAAGAAGATGATGATGGAAATATGCCAATGGCTCAATTCTTAACTCCGGCAGCTGCTCCTGATCGTTCAAGCATAGTCTATCCAGCTTTTGGTCGGAACAACTTTCAATTAAGGGCCGATCTGATTAATCTCTTCAGCAATAACCTATAGTTATATGGAAAGGCGAATGAAAACCCCGAATACTCATCTCTCCAGATTCCTACGGATGTGCCATAACTTTCAATTTCAAGGAGTGAATGAAGATGCCTTCAGACTTCGGTTATTTTCCTATATATTGAGGTATGGGGCTCTATAATGGTTAAACTCAGAACCATATGCTAGTATCACCACCTGGGATGACTTGGCTAGAAAATTCTGCAACAAGTATTTTTCACCAGCTAAAGTAGCAAAGATGAAGCTAGAAATTTCTACTTTTCAACAACTGGATGAAGAAAAGTATCATGAAACTTGGGACAGATTCAAAGATTTTCTTAGAAAGTGTCCAAACCATAGCATTAAAAAGGGCCAACAAGCTCAATATTTTTACTCTGGCTATCTCCTCAGTCCAAATCAACAGTGCAAACGGGTCTATTGCGAATAAAAATGTTAACGAAGCATCGGATCTATACGAGCTGATTGCAAATACACATACCATATTTTCATCTGATTGTGCCACTCCAAAAAAGTAACAGGTATACATGAGATTGACAATCAATCAGCTACTAATGCACAACTTGCTGCATTGACAAAGCAGGTGGAGCTCTTGGTCAGAACACAAAAGCAATGAGTGAATGCATTCCAAGCAACCATCATGTGCGAAAACTGTGGGGCTAACCACTCGACGTCAGATTGTATGTTATTGGCCTCTCCAGAACATGTCAATTTTGTGCAGAATAATAAACATCAGCAGTATAATCCATATTCACAAATATACAATTCGGGTTGAAAGCAACACCCAAATTTTAGGTGGTCTAAAAATCAACAAAGTGGCAATGCCTATAATGCTCAATGAAAGAGGACCAAGTTTGGGAGAGATGATTCAACAGTATATGCAGAAAACTGATAAAGTATTAGAGCGGTTGAACACAAATCAAGCTTCTATCATAAAAATACAAAATCAACAAGCTTCTATCATAAAAATAGAGACTCAAATTGATCAATTAGCCCTGCAACTGTCAGATAGGAAACTAGACACTTTGCCTAGCAATACAGTGACAAATCCAAAACAACAGGTAAATGCAATCACTACTAAGAACGGGGTACAACTACCAGAAATTCATGTGAAAAGAAGCAATTGGTAATTTAGGAAGAAGAAACTGTACAACAACATGCAAAATCAAAAGAAGAAATTTCAAAGAAATCTGCTGAATCATCAAAAGTGAGGACGCCAATTCCTGTCGAAGCTTATGTGCCACCAATTACATTTCCTCAGAGGTTGCAGAAACACAAGCTCAACAAGCATTTTGGAAAATTTCTAGAAGTTCTCAAGAAACTGCACATCAACATTTCTTTTGTCAAAGCATTAGCCCAGATGCCATTGTATTTAAATTTTATAAAGAAAATGTTGTCTAAGAAGAAAAAACCAGATAAAAACGAGACATTAGTTGTAATTGAGGAGTGCATCGCTGTTTTGCTAAATAAGTTGCCTCCAAAATTAAATGATCCAGGGAGTTTTAAATTACCTTGTACAATTGGAAAATTTTATAATTTTAATGCTTTATGTGATTCAGGTGCAA
This sequence comes from Forsythia suspensa, assembly GCA_023638005.1. Lineage (NCBI taxonomy): Eukaryota > Viridiplantae > Streptophyta > Magnoliopsida > Lamiales > Oleaceae > Forsythia > Forsythia suspensa. Next base: position 9,952,499 of record CM042668.1, read on the forward strand.
GTGTAAATTTGATGCCCTTTTATGTCTACAGGAGATTAGGTTTGAGAGAGGTTAAAGCAATAAATGTGTCTCTACAGCTTGCTGATAGATCAATCAAGCACCCACGGGGTGTGGTTGAGGACGTGCTCATCAAGGTGGATATGTTTTTCTTTCCGGTTGACTTCATTGTCTTTTATATCGAAGAGGACTGGAATATGACAGTCATATTGGACCGACAATTCTTAGCGACGAGTCGAGCCCTTATTGATGTTGAAAAAAGTGAGCTAATCTTGAGGGTACATGATGATGAACAAGCAGTATTCAGTATGTACACCGTATCCGAGCAATTAGTCGACCTCGAAGAGTATTTTAGAGTTGATGAAGTGGTGAAAATTGGCCAACAAAACTGCAAATCGGATACAGGTGGACTAGTTGCAACAATTAAAGATGAAAATAGTCGATTTAAAATATAGAGATCAAAAGATCAATCGTGCAAAGCTGGTAGTTGCAATCAATGCAAGACTTCCAAAACTCAATTCAAACCTCCATAAATGATACTTACAAATAGTCGAGCTCTAGACTATAAATCAAGCGCTTAATGGGAGACAATCCATTTTTCTATCTTTTATATATTTATTGCATTACATGTAGAATTTGAGGATTGCATTAGAAAGTAGATCACGTTTTCCAATTTTTAGTAATTGAGTACAAATAACTTTCTTTTTAATATTTAAGGCTACACATCGTCATTCCAATCACAATGCTCACTGATCAGCTGAAAGTTCGATGTTGTCTCTCACGCCTTTTGATTCAGGTTAACTCTCTCTTTTTTATTTATTTTACTTTCTTTTATCATATTGAGAACAATGTGGATTCTAAGTTTGGCGGTGACTTTATTATTTTCGTTATTGTTGTGTGTGTTGTGGATGAAAAAAATAAAAAAAATAAATTTTATTTGTGTGCTTGTATGTTGGATAGCTTTGTCGGCTATGATGATATCTATTTAAAACTGTTATCGATTCATGAATTATGACTAGGTGATGCTACTTATGCCTTTTTATATATTATACTTATCTATGTGAGATATGATTAAGTGTGATAGTCATGAACATCACTACCTTTAGTTGGTATATTAAATAAAATACAATAAGTGAACCTAAGTTGTAAAAATCAAGACCACCAATTGACAACTCAATTATCTAACCAGTTGAAAAAATAGTTTGGGGTGGTTGAACCATTGCAGAAACCATTTAGATAGGTGTTGATTCCATGCATGAGTAATATTTGTGTAGAGTGTATTTGGCTACTAGGTGGAACTTAGGTATTGACCGAATACTAGGAATCTAATCCCCGCTTTTATCTTGCACAAAAAAATGAAAGGCATTGCACTTACATTATCTTATACCTCTCTTCGTAGCCTAGTTAACTCGAGTGATAAAGTTCGTTGGGGTTCTCAAAACTCGGTGTCCTAAGGTTTATCAGATCTGGGAGCCATCGACCCAAAGCTCGCTACAATGGTCATCTAGGAAGCTTAAGGGAGTGACTTACCTAGTGAAAACTTGATGTTCGAAGCACTCAATAAAGGAAGAATCATCACAGATCTATATAGCTACTATATTGGCTAGACATAACCAAATTTTGAGCGCTAAAAGAGTAAGTGTTTTAAGGACAACTTTAGAGTTAACACACAGGGTGAGAGATTGAATATCAATATGGGAGTGTGTATTCTTACGAGAGAGAAATAAAATATTTGACCATTGGGAGGCGGAATATTACCAACCTAAAAGCTTATGTTGATTGAATTGACTATGCGCACACACATATATTAGTCGAGCATCGGATAAGTAAAAATTGATTTTGGTAGCATGATTTAGAAGTTTTTTATGAAGTGTTTGATAGTTTCAAAAACTTGAGGCAAAAACGGCAAGATATCTACCATAGTAAAATTTAATATTATTTGTTTGATTATTTAAGTAAATAGTCATGTTCGAGGACGAACAAATGTTCAAGTTTGGAGGTATTTGATAAGTGTCGATTTACGCTTATCTGTAGTATCAAAAGTAGACAATTGTATGTACTCTTAAGTAAATATTTACTTAATTGTGTGTTGATTTGATTATTTTAGATTAAAACCCAAGTTCGAATGAAATTGGAGAGAAATAAGGCAAAATAGGCAAAGAATGACTGAAAATGCATGAAGACTTGAAAATAGAGACCAACTTGCAAACATTCAAAAGATGGAGGACTTGAGCTTCAAATAAAAAATGACTAAATTGAAATGAAAGAAAAAATCAAAAGACTAAAGTGCAGAACATTCAAAAGTGGAAGGACCTCAAAGGCAATCTACGGTGGCTGTGAACCGCGGTTTGCTAATTGCGACTAGGCCTCGGTCACGGGTGAAATTTTCTGATATTTCCTAAATGCAAACGAGGGGTGTTTGAGTCCTTTTGGGATTAAAGCAAGTCGGAGAGACTTAAGACTATATAAAGACCTAATCTAGGTCAAAATTAGGTTGTTGAATCATTGAGAAAGAGTTAGAGAAAGAGACAAAGAACGACGGCAAGATTGAAGATTGGAACTTGAAGACAAAGAATTCTTGGTGCAAGATATTCAGCGTCTTCTCCTCTTTTATTCAAGATCCAGTTATGTATTCAAATCTTTTTATCCTTTCTTTTTACCGAATTATGAATAACTAAATTTAAAATTTGGATGAACGATGTAGCCTAATTTTAATTCATTAATTTCGACTCTGAAGTTTTGAATTATAAATTATTTAAGTATTTGATTTTACTTCTTTTCTTAATACTTTGAATAATTGGTCATTATTTCATTGATTTTGTGGATTGTAATGAATTGAGAAGTAAATTATTAATCTATACCAAGTAGTAAAATTCGACAATTGGATAAAAGGTAGACATACACTTTTATTATTGTTGCGGTCTAAATTGAATTCTTGGGAGAATTAATGCATCTAATTAAGGATCATTCTGACTGCATAAGTTGACTTAATTAGATATGACTAATTTGAACTTGAGATAGGTAAATTAGGTTAAATTTGTGGATTCGACCAAATACAACACTAAGAAGAAATCTTGAGGGGAGAAATTAGAGATGAGAATTATAGTGAATTCGTTAGTCCAAATGTTTTAATAACCATATATTCTTAATTCTTGATATTTGCTTTCACATCATTTTCTAAAATTCATAGTTCTAGTTTAAATCTCTTAAATCAATTTATTTTAAAGTGTTTTCTACAGATTAATTGAGCTAGTATATGAATAAGATAATTTTCGTGGGAACGATAATCCGAACTCAATATGTCCACTTTATTACTTGTTTGCGATATTGTTCACTTACAACTACATTATTTTTACAACAGAGACCACATATGAGTCAGTATTATGGCATTACAGATATAGACATCTACAGATATAGACATCTAAACTATCGAAGTTTGGAGGAACTTCATCAACCAAATATAGTGATTGGATTGCCATCAATAAAATCTATCAACGGTGTTTGTGAAGGTTGTGTTTATGGCATGATGCACATATTGCCATTTCCAAATTCATCTTGGAGGGCAAAGGTTTCGCTAGAACTAGTTCAAGCAGATCTTTGGGTCTAGCAAGAACAATGTCATTAAACAAGAAAATATATTATTGTTAGCAATTTTATGTTTATTATTATGCAAGTGTACGGATCGAACAAGTAATAAAGTAAATTTTGAGTCCAAGTATCGTACCCATAGAGATTTAGATAGTTCTACACAATTAAATTAATCTTAACCAAATCTATTTAACTTTTGATATTTGGTTGCCTAAGAAATAATTAAAATATTAACTAATTATAATTTAAACTAACAAAAGATTGAGTTCACACTGAATTACTTTGAATATGAGAAAGAAAAGCGTACTAGGATCCCGAATCCACCTATACCAATTCTTTTTAACCCGAACTGTTGAATTTGATAACACAATTTAATTATGAAGATTAATATTTCTAATTTGTTTAATAATCTCTCTCGAGTAGAATTAAACATATCCTTATATGTGACCCGACTATATCTCTATGACGGATGCGAACATACAAGAATGCATTAAAAAATTTAAATACTTAAAGATCACATAAAACATAACGGTATATCTATATCCCCTATCGGACTCTACGACAATTGATACTATGTTTAACTTATTTTCAATCTTTCGATGGTAAAATAGACAACAAAACTCATACGGGCATATAGTTATAGAGAAAAATAAATCAATATAATTATTCAAAATTAAAAATATGCTTAAATATAAAAAAACTCGATTTAAAGAATTAAATGTTCATGATACAAGTTTCATCATGATCCTAGCACTAAAGGAATTTAGCCTAACATATTAAGAAGAATAAAACAAAAATAAAATATAAAAGCTATCACCTGAATAGGAAAAAAACTCATAAGAATTGATCTTGATCTTCGTTGAATTTTCTAAAGAATAAATCTCGATCTTCGTTTCTTGTTTCTTCTCTTATTTTTCTCTCCAAAATCGGCTCTTCAATTATGAGTTAATAACTCATATATATATAGTTCTATAATGGTGCCCAAAAGGATCCCAAAAATTCATTAAAATTGCGTCCCAAAAAGTTTCCTAATTAGAGTCGATCACCCAGTACATTCCGCAAATTATCTTTTTACACTGGGCAATCGCCCAGTACATTCTACAACGATCGCCCAGGCAATGGTTTTTGCATTCTTCTTTTTCCAAATGATGCTAGGCGGTCACCCATCTTTAAGCTTGGGCGATCGCCCAGCTTAATATTTTCAAATATGTGCCTTTAGTCCTCCAATTTTGAATTTTGGTCATTTTTGTTTTCAAACCTTCCAATAGTCTCCAAAATGGTCCTTCAAGTTCCAAATGAGTAAAATTGAGTTCACATACTCTCTAAATATTCGTCAAATTATTGCTCTTTTCGTCCATTCTTTTCCAATTGCTTATAAACGGGTCCAAAATTGAAATAGAAAGAATAATACACTAAATTAAATATAAAATCAATAAAATAATAGGATAAAAGCTTAGTTTTAAAAATTGAATAAGTGCACAAAATGCACTTATCATTTATCTTCTATTTTTTTTTATGACTAAGCAGAATGATGTGGGTTTAATATTGGTCGTGATCTAATATAGGTTTAAGTTCAATATTTGGCTAGTCACACACTCACTAAAGGTCAATGATCGGATAAGTAAAATTTATTTGTAGTGTTATTTAATATTTTTCTAAAAGTATTGTTTTATATTCAAACCCGAGACATTTGGTAAGAAATTTAACATTGACTCATTTCTTGTGATTCTCTTAGCTTAGTTTAAAGTCGATTTTAGTTTTGTTTATGTTCAAGGACAAATTGATGGCATATCTCTTAGCTTAGTTTAAAAATACTTGATCCGTGGATTTTATCCGTTTTATTTATGTTCAATTGGATCAAAAATTGGGACTAGTTGAGTTCCAATCGATTCCCCGCCTGCAATCCGCATCGACGACCGTGAGTTCCAATTTTGGGAAATTGTGGTTATATTTAAATATTATTTTGATGTTTTTAATTGCTGTATATTATATTGCAAGATATCAATTACGCAGAACTGCGTGAAGTTATTGCTCCAATTTATTCACTGTTTTCATTGGGTTGGGGGTAGGTTTTTTATGTGTATTCCATGGTTTATATTGGTCTTGTTGATTGAAGGAATTGAAGGAATTTCTGGAATGGAAGTATTTTCGGTTTCTAAAAGTTCCAATGTGAAATATTATCGAAAATAGTACTGTTGGAAAATAATCGTTTGAATGAAGTCGAATGTATGATGCTTTGCATTGTATGGGCATGTCGCATTTGGTTGAAAACGTTGTTTTGTTGCTCTGAATATCACAATTTTATATATCAATGTATATAAGAATATTATTTTAGTGCTCCAAAAGAAGTATGAATTCAATATATGTTATTTGTATTGCTGCTTCGGAATGGCATATGGTTTTTTGCCAGTATATTTGAAAAGAGGGGAGAAGTCACCATCATTCAGTTGTTTTTTTTTTAATTGCTCTTTGATTTCACATGGCATAATGGATTAATTTTTCTTAATATGTACAGATGTCGGACTCACGTCCTACTCCTACATCGGTACCAAGCGTTGGTAGTACGAGACAAGTACCACTAGACGCTAGTACTGCTGAGATGCCCGATGCAAATGCAAGGATTAATAATCCTCCACAAGATGTAGAGCAAGATCCAATTGATTTAAGTGACGAGGAGCATGAGCGTGTGCAACATTGTGGTAAGAAAAATAAATTTTATTCAAGGTATGGAAAGACTTTACTAGACAACAAATTGGAGATGTTTGGAAGGCGGTATGCAATCATTGCAAAACTAAATTAGTAGGTGATACAAGTAAAGGTACAACCCATTTACATAACCATCTAAAGAGATGTCCTTTCTTTAAGGTACAAGAGAGAATAGTAGTTCCCTCGGCAGTATTATTGAATTTCACAAAGGAGAGTTCGGTAGAGTTAAGATGAATACATATCATTTTGATCAAGATAAGTGTAGGATGAGTCTTGGGAAGGCAAATGCTTTTACACGAGTATCCACCGCCTATGGTTGATCATATTGATTTAGGAGCTTTTTGAACGACCTCCAACCATTGTTCAAGGTCCCTAGTCGCAATACCATTAAGAATGATATATTGAAAATCTATGATTATGGCGATCAAAAATATTGGGAGCATTGGAGACAAATAGTAGTCGAATTGCTATAACTACGACATGTGGACCTCACAAATCAAAAGAAAGGATTCATGGCAACACAAACTCATTACATTGACGATTCTTGGACTCTACAAAGTCGGATTGCGAGGTACATAGAATGTAAATTTATTGAATTTCACTTGCTTTTGTGCTTTGACAAAGTAATATTCGTGGTAAATATGTCATTTGTTTTAATTGCAGATTTATGTATGCGCTTTGTCCTCACAATCATGGATGTGCTATCCACAACTTTGGTCGGTTGCTTGATGGATTGGAATCTAGATTGTAAGTTATCTACCTTGACCGAGATAATTGTACAACAAATGATGCCATGATTAATTTGGTTTTGAACGAGATTGATGCAAGTACTCTTTTGTTGAGTGGTGAGTTTTTTCACATGAGATGTTGTGCACACATTCTCAATTTGATTGTGAAAGATGGTTTGATGTTATTTCGCCTAGTGTTGAGAAAATTCGCGATAGTGTTGCATATTGGACAGCTACACCTAAGAGATTTGAAAAATTTGAACAATTTATGCGTCAATTGAATATAAGTTGTGAAAAAAATTGGGCTTGACTGTAACACTAGATGGAATTCAACATACTTGATGCTTCGAATCGCGATACAAAGATAGGAATGTTTTTCTCGCTTAAAGCAAAGAGAGGCAAGGTATAAATGTCTCCGCTTAGTGATGAGGATTGGGATTTAGCGAAAGAAATATGCAATAGGTTAGAAGTTTTTATGAGGTGATCAATTGTTTTCGGGACCAAATATCCAACTGCTAATCTTTTTTTTTTCCAAATGTTTGTGAAATCAAGTTTTCTTTGCAAGAGTGGCTTGAATCTCCTTATGAGACAATTCAACTTATGGCTAATAGTATGATTGGAAAGTTTAACAAATATTGGAGTGAAATTCATGGAATTTTGGCATTAGCAACAGTGTTGGATCCGAGGTACAAGATGAAGCTAGTTGAGTATTATTACCCTCTTATTTTTAAAGAAAATGCTTCAGATGAGATTGACAAGATTTGTCAAATTTGTCAAAAGTTGGTGAAAGAGTATGATACAAAGAAAGTTGATAGTGTGGGTGGTTCTCAATTTTCTACTTCTTCACAGTCAGATTTGTCTCCTAGTAGGAAAAGAGCTCGAATGGCCGGATTTTATGAATTTGTTTCTATTTCATCTAGTTCTTCTAATGTGAAAACTGAACTTGACACTTTTTTGGATGAGCCAATATTGCCTCCATCAGATAAATTTGACATTTTGGCATGGTGGAGAATAAATTCAATAAAATATCCTATTCTGTCCAAAGTTGCAAGAGATGTGTTGGCCATTCCGGTTTCTACTGTGGCATCTGAGTCGGCTTTCAGTACTAGTGGTCGATTCGGTGAGTCCACACCGTAACAGCTACATCCCAATACATTGGAGGCTTTGATGTGTGCTTAAGATTGGTTGTGGGCGACATTCACAGAAGGAAATATTGAATTTATAATTTGTTTTATATGTGCTTTGATTATTTATTTTATAGCTAATTTTCATATTCGTTGAATAGGAAATTCATTACCTTCGACATATTGTGGACCTTGCACAAGGTTTACTGAGGAAGAAATTGAGGATGATGATGATGTAAGTTTATTTTTCGTTATATTAACATGTCAATCATAATAGTTTGATAAATATTTAATGTAACATTTTATTTCTTAATTTTTATTACAGTGAAGGCGCTCTCGGGTTCCAATATGAGCACTTTTGGTTCATGATTCCATGAAATTGTGAAGATATAAACAATTTGTTAGTTTGTCAAAGTGGTCGAACCAAAGGTTATCATTAATTGCATTTATTTTAGTGTTTGTGTGCCATAACCATGGTGTTGTATGAATTGTGTAATTGTTGTAGTAAAAGGACTTAGTCTATATTGCAACCTTATTTTTTTTCTTGATCTTCGCCTTATCCTATATATGATTGAATCACGTAATCGTGCACCGTAATTTTATTTTCATTATTTATTTTTGTGGTTTTTAGATTGTTATTTCTTTCAAGTTTTAGAATTGTTAGTGCTTAGTAGTTTAGGCTTCTCGATAGGGCGCTTAGTAGTGCTAGTGCAATGTAAGATAATAGCTAAAAATGGGGAAGAGAAAGCGTGAGAATGCAATTCCTTTTTCCCTCGGTTCAAATCGATGTATGTGTAGTTTCATTTGCTTAATTGAAAGTTCGCTTTTAATCCTTTCCAAGATTTTGCTTTGAGCTTTCCATTTGTGTTGAAATTGCTAATATTAATTTATTTTGCTTTTGTAGTGACAATATAATCACCCAATAATATCGATCAACATTGCCCTTCGCTTATCATTTTATTTTTCTTCAAGACAAAACGACACAATTGTACAATTTAATGAACAAACTTATACGTGTGGAATAAAACAGAATCGTAATTATAGCCATCTTACCTATAAAAAACGGATCAATATACGGATCGTGGATCCGATCCGCCTCGATCCGTGATCCGATCCGCCTCGAAAATGGCGGATCGCGGGCGGATTTGGATCGAGCCGATCCGCCCGTTGCCATCACTAAGGACAAACAAAGGTTTGGCGTGGAGGTCTTTGATAAATACATTTTGTGCACGTATTCGCACTTTAATACTAAACTTGTTTATAAACGGGTCCAAAATTGAAATAGAAAAGAATAATACACTAAATTAAATATAAATCAATAAAATAATAGGATAAAAGCTTAGTTTTAAAAATTGAATAAGTGCACAAAATGCACTTATCATTTATCTTCTATTTTTTATGACTAAGCGAGAATGGCGATGGGTTTAATATTGGTCGTGATCTAATATAGGTTTAAGTTCAATATTTGGCTAGTTACACACTCACTAAAGGTCAATGATCGGATAAGTAAAAATTTATTTGTAGTGTTATTTAATATTTTTCTAAAAGTATTGTTTTATATTCAAACCCGAGACATTTGGTAAGAATTTAACATTGACTCTGTTTCTTGTGATTCTCTTAGCTTAGTTTAAAGTCGTATTTTAGTTTTGTTTATGTTCAAGGACAAATAGTGATGGCAAAATATCCAATCCATGGAACCCGATGGATATCCGATCCGAATGGAGCGAAAAATACTTGATCCGTGGATCGGTGGGCGGATATCCGTGATCCGCCACGGATCTCTGGGGCGAAGGCGGATCGGGCTGCCCGATCCGCCCCATCCCGCCCGAATTAAAAAAAAGTTCAATTGTAAAAGATCAAAAATTGGGACTAGGACTGAAAATGCAATTTTAAAATTCCTAAACCTAATGAAAATGAAATCGAAAATTGAAATGAGTGAATGAAATCTGAATCTCTCTTAAGTCTCTCTCTTGATCCGAAGCGGTCAGTGAGGTGGGATCGTGAGTCAAGTGAGCGGTGAGCTTCCATTTCAGTCCCGTAGTTCCAATCCGGGCAATCCGTGACCGTGAGCTTCGGGCCAAGGCCGTGAGACCACCTTCATCAGCCTTCGAATCGGCGACCGTGACCTTGAGTTCCAATCGATTCCACGCCGAGAATCCGGACCGACGACCGTGAGTTCCAATTTTGGGAAATTGTGGTTATATTTAAATATTATTTTGATGTTTTAATTAGTTGTATATTATATTGCAAGATATCAATTCACAGAAGCTAGTGAAGTTATTGCTCAATTTATTCAACATGTTTTCATTGGGTTGGGGGTAGGTTTTTATGTGTATTCCATGGTTTATATTGGTCTTGTTGATTGAAGGAATTGAAGGAATTTACGGAATGGAAGTATTTTCGGTTTCTAAAAGTTCCAATGTGAAATATTATCGAAAATAATCTTTGTTGGAAAATAATCGTTTGAATGAAGTCGAATGTATGATGCTTTGCATTGTATGGGCATCTTGCATTTGGTTGAAAACGTTGTTTTGTTGCTCGAATATCACAATTTTATATATCAATGTATATAAGAATATTATTTTAGTGCTCCAAAAGAAGTATGAATTCAATATATGTTATTTGTATTCTTTGCTTGAATGGCATATGGTTTTTGCCGTATATTTTGAAAAAGAGGGGAGAAGTCACCATCATTCGAGTTGTTTTTTTTTAATTGCTCTTTGATTTCACATGGCATAATGGATTAATTTTCTTAATATATACGGATGTGGACTCGCGTCCTACTCCTACATCGGTACCAAGCGTTGGTAATACGAGACAAGTACCACTAGACGCTAAATCTTCTTTGAGATGCCCGATGCAAATGCAAGGATTAATAATCCTCCACAAGATGTAGAGCAAGATCCAATTGATTTAAGTGACGAGGAGCATGAGCGTGTGCAACATTGTGGTAAGAAAAATAAATTTTATTCAAGGTATGGAAAGACTTTACTAGACAACAAATTGGAGATGTTTGGAAGGCGGTATGCAATCATTGCAAAACTAAATTAGTAGGTGATACAAGTAAAGGTACAACCCATTTACATAACCATCTAAAGAGATGTCCTTTCTTTAAGGTACAAGAGAATAGTAGTTCCGTGGGCTTATTGAATTTCACAAAGGAGAGTTCGGTAGAGTTAAGATGAATACATATCATTTTGATCAAGATAAGTGTAGGATGAGTCTTGGGAAGGCGATTCGTTTTACGAGTATCCACCGCCTATGGTTGATCATATTGGATTTAGGAGCTTTTGAACGACCTCCAACCATTGTTCAAGGTCCCTAGTCGCAATACCATTAAGAATGATATATTGAAAATCTATGATTGCGGCGATCAAAAATATTGGGAGCATTGGAGACAAATAGTAGTCGAATTGCTATAACTACGAGACATGTGGACCTCGTCAAATCAAAAGAAAGGATTCATGGCGATCACACTCATTACATTGTGATTCTTGGACTCTACAAAGTCGGATTGTGAGGTACATAGAATGTAAATTTATTGAATTTCACTTGCTTTTGTGCTTTGACAAAGTAATATTAAGTGGTAAATATGTCATTTGTTTTAATTGCGATTTATGTATGTGCCTTGTCCTCACTGCTGGATGTGCTATCCACAACTTTGGTCGGTTGCTTGATGGATTGGAATCTCGATTGTAAGTTATCTACCTTGATTGTAGATAATTGTACAACAAATGATGCCATGATTAATTTGGTTTTGAAACGAGATTGATGCAAGTACTCTTTTGTTGAGTGGTGAGTTTTTCACATGAGATGTTGTGCACACATTCTCAATTTGATTGTGAAAGATGGTTTGGATGTTATTTCGTCTAGTGTTGAGAAAATTCGCGATAGTGTTGCATATTGGACAGCTACACCTAAGAGATTTGAAAAATTTGAACAATTTATGCGCGTCAATTGAATATAAGTTGTGAAAAAAAATTGGGGCTTGACTGTAACACTAGATGGAATTCAACATACTTGATGCTTCGAACTGCGATACAGTATAGGAATGTTTTTCCTCGTTTAAAGCAAAGAGAGGCAAGGTATAAATGTCTGCCTAGTGATGAGGATTGGGATTTGGCGAAAGAAATATGCAATAGGTTAGAAGTTTTTTATGAGGTGACTGAATTGTTTTCTGGGACCAAATATCCAACTGCTAATCTTTTTTTTCCAAATGTTTGTGAAATCAAGTTTTCTTTGCAAGAGTGGCTTGAATCTCCTTATGAGACAATTCAACTTATGGCTAATAGTATGATTGGAAAGTTTAACAAATATTGGAGTGAAATTCATGGAATTTTGGCATTAGCAACAGTGTTGGATCCGAGGTACAAGATGAAGCTAGTTGAGTATTATTACCCTCTTATTTTTAAAGAAAATGCTTGGATGAGATTGACAAGATTTGTCAAATTTGTCAAAAGTTGGTGAAAGAGTATGATACAAAGAAAGTTGATAGTGTGGGTGGTTCTCAATTTTCTACTTCTTCACGGTCAGATTTGTCTCCTAGTAGGAAAAGAGCTCGAATGGCCGGATTTTATGAATTTGTTTCTATTTCATCTAGTTCTTCTAATGTGAAAACTGAACTTGACACTTTTTTGGATGAGCCAATATTGCCTCCATCAGATAAATTTGACATTTTGGCATGGTGGAGAATAAATTCAATAAAATATCCTATTCTGTCCAAAGTTGCAAGAGATGTGTTGGCCATTCCGGTTTCTACTGTGGCATCTGAGTCGGCTTTCAGTACTAGTGGTCGATTCGTGAGTCCACACCGTAACAGGCTACATCCCAATACATTGGAGGCTTTGATGTGTGCTCAAGATTGGTTGTGGGCCGACATTCACAGTAAGGAAATATTGAATTTATAATTTGTTTTATATGTGCTTTGATTATTTATTTTATAGCTAATTTTCATATTAGATTGAATAGGAAATTCATTACCTTCGACATATTGTGGACCTTGCACAAGGTTTCTTGAGGAAGAAATTGAGGATGATGATGATGTAAGTTTATTTTTCGTTATATTAACATGTCAATCATAATAGTTTGATAAATATTTAATGTAACATTTTATTTCTTAATTTTTATTACAGGGAAGGCGTCTCTGGTTCCAATATGAGCACTTTTGGTTCATGATTCCATGAAATTGTGAAGATATAAACAATTTGTTAGTTTGTCAAAGTGGTCGAACCAAAGGTATTCTTTATTAATTAAATGCGATTTTAGTGTTTGTGTGCCATAACCATGGTGTTGTATGAATTGTGTAATTGTTGTAGTAAAAGGACTTAGTCTATATTGCAGCTTATTTTTTTTCTTGATCTTCGTCTTATCCTATATATGATTGAATCACAGAATCAGGCACCAGAATTTTATTTTCATTATTTATTTTTTGTGGTTTTTTAGATTGTTATTTCTTTCAAGTTTTAGAATTGTTAGTGCTTAGTAGTTTAGGCTTCTGATAGGGCAGTTAGTAGTGCTAGTGCAATGTAAGATAATAGCTAAAAATGGGGAAGAGAAAGCAGGAGAATGCAATTCCTTTTTCCCTGGTTCAAATCAGTGTATGTGTAGTTTCATTTGCTTAATTGAAAGTTCAGTTTTTTAATCCTTTCCAAGATTTTGCTTTGAGCTTTCCATTTGTGTTGAAATTGCTAATATTAATTTATTTTGCTTTTGTAGTGACAATATAATCACCCAATAATATCGATCAACATTGCCCTTCAGTTATCATTTTATTTTTCTTCAGCAAAACGACACAATTGTACAATTTAATGAACAAACTTATACGTGTGGAATAAAACAGACCGTAATTATAGCCATCTTACCTATAAAAAAAAAACGGATCAATATACGGATCAGGGATCCGATCCGCCCCGATCCGTATCCGATCCGCCTCGAAAAATGGCGGATCGCGGGGCTGAATTCGATCAGGCCGATCCGCCCCGTTGCCATCACTAAGGACAAACAAAGGTTTGGCGTGGAGGTCTTTGATAAATACATTTTGTGCACGTATTCAGACTTTAATACTAAACTTGTTTTCCGTTATTTAATAGATTTTCTACTTTATTTATTGTACTTTCTTTTCTATTTCATTTTTGGACATGTTTATAAGTAATTGAAAAAAAAAATTGATGAAAAGATCAACAAATTAGAAGATGATTCGGAAGTACGGGGATCAAATTTCACTCAATTTAAGCTTGAAGACTAAAATGATAAAATCTCCGAAGTCAAGTCACATTGGTTAAATCGAAGAGTAAATGAGAAGAAATTGAGTTTTTTTAGTGAATATCAAGAGCTAAACATTGAAGGATGAGAAAGAAGATAACATCAATAATTGGAGTTACAATAAAGAGTTGAAGCAAATGATCAAACACCTGAAAGCCAACGAACCGAATAGAGAAACTACCTACCAAAGCATGTGGAAAAATTAGAACACAAATTTTGGTATTAAAATCTCCATAATGCAAATGATATACCATTAGAAAGATAATTGAATTACAAGTCCAACACTTTTTACGAATCTTAATTTGGAGTTTCCTACAAGAAGTTATGGCCGTCTGAAAACAGCCGCAGAGGAAAAATTTAGAGTTGGGCGAACGCCCCTGCTTCATGGAACAACAACAGAGACGAAAAGTTAAACCTGGGAGATTGTTCGGGTTTAGACAGGGCGATCGCCTGGTGTATTTTCTTAAAAATCGGATTTTGTTACCTTTTGAGTTCGACTCCAATTAGGAAACCTTTTGGACACGATTTTAATAATTTTTTGGAATATTTTGGGACACAATGAAGATAATATAACTCATAATTTGGGAGTCGAATTATTGAAAGAATTCAAGAAGAGAAACAAGAACGAAGATTAAACGAAGAACAAGATCCATTCTTTCAAGTTTTCTTCATATCCAGGTGATGGCTTTTATATTTTCTTTTTGTTTTCTTCTTCTTAATATGCTAGGCTAGATTATTTTGTGCTAGGATCATGATGAAACTTGTATCATGAACCTTTAATTCTTTGAACTTAGTTTTTATATTCAAGCATATTTTTAATTTTGAATAATTAATATTAATTTCTTTTTCTCTATAAATATACGCACAATGGTTATATGAGTTTTGTGGCTTATTTTACCATCGAAATATTAAAAATAAGTTAAACGTAGTATCAATTATCGTAGAGTCCGATAGATGATAGAGATATACCGTTATGATTTACGTGATATTTAAGTATTCACAGATTTTAATGTATTCTTGTATGTTTGCATCCATCATAGAGATATAATCGTGTTACATATAAGGATATGTTTAATTCTACTCGAGAGAGATTGTTAAATAAATTAGAAATATTGATCTTTATAATTAAATTGTGTTATTAAATTCAACGGTTCGTGTTAAAAGAGATTGTTTTAAGTAGATTCGGGATCCTAGTACGCTTTTCTTTCTCATATTCAAAGTAATTCGGCATAAACTCAATTTTTTATTTGTTTAAATTATAATTAGTTAATTATTTTTAGTTCATATTTTAATTATTTCTTAAGAAACAAAATTTCAAAAGTTAATTCAATTCGGTTAAAGTTAATTTAATTGTGTTGAACTATCTAAATCCATGTTGGTACAATACTTGGACTCTCAAATCCATTATATTACTTGTGCGATCCGTATACTAGCGGTATAAAATAAATAACAAGTTTTTAGCGACGTTGTCGAAAATTTTGTTTTATTTCTTTTTCAATCTTTTTTCATATGCTTCCCTCCAAATTTGTATATACTATTTAATTAAAACCAATATATCATGAAAATTGATATTGTTTCAATGTATTTAATAATAGAGAGTGGGTTTGGCTCTCCATCACTCTCTAAATTAAAATATTAAATTAGAAAGTCCATTTTAACAAAATTTTAAGAGTTGTCTCTTTAAATTGAGCATCATATGTTTAAGAGCTTGTTGAAGATACTCTAAGGCACTATAAATATGGTAATTTTGTTATTGGCAGCTTAATTTAAGGGATTTCTGTTGATTGTTTTTTAAAATCGTAATTAGTAAAAAAAAAATAGCAAAAAAATAAATTATAAGTATCTAGTACTTGTCAAATACATTTGTAGTGTTGTTATTATTTTTCAAAATTTTAAGAAGTTTTAGTATATTTTATTTTTTCAATTGTAATTAAGTACATATTCTAATAATCTCAAATTTTGGGGCCTTTCAAATTGTGGCATATAGATTATCCCAATTTTCTATCCCAATTTGTCTTCTACTAATGGCCTAACTTTCAACACCGTAAAGTTGGTTTAATAGTCTTATACAATACTTTTCCTCTAATTTGGTAGATATTTTTCAACTTAGATGGAGTCTTAATAACGTAACTCTACTCCTTTGAATTTTTACTCTTGAAATTGTGGATATGTAGTAACAATCGAATCTTAGTGCCTATAATTTCAAAATATTCGTCTACGACTTATTCCTCTCATATATATATAACAAGACCAAAATAAGTCGATTAAGTTTTAAAATAGTGTTGAAGTATTAAATATAATTTTGTTCCTTAATAAAAGAAAATAAACTAAAGAGAGTGTCCTCAACTCATATTTTAAAAGATTTGTTAATATTTATGAATTTGAATAGAATTCCACAGAATTTATAAGATTTCAACATAATTCTATATTATAAATTTCAATATATTCTTATGGATTTCTATGAATTTTTATGGATTTGTAATTTTTTATTAAAAATAGTGATTTTATATTGTTTTTATTTTAAATATTCAAGTGACTGTCCTACATAAACAAATATTTTGAATATAATTTTAGAAAGAGAAAAATTCTTAAAATATAAAGAAGTAAAAACTATTTTCAGTCAAAAATGTAAATAATCCAATAGATTAGGAGGTATACGAATCTGACAACTGTGTGAGCTAAGCTCTTAGGGAATAAATTAATAAATAGGTCATCATTCGTCTATAAACTCGAAGCGCAATTAGATTCATTGTTTGTGGGATTCACATTACTATTATCAATTTCCTTAGTTTTGATTTTAAAAAAAAAATTTGATTAAAGAGTAAGGCTTCTTGAAAAAAAATTGAAAAAAAATTTTAATTTTCACTTTCTTTCTACTTGTCTTTTTTTATAAAATTTTCTCTTTCATATCTGAGACTAGGTGATGGATATTTATGATTCATTCTCTTCCAAATCAGTTGTTTAACAATTTTGTATAAAAAGTTATTTTATATCTTCAAAAAATAATTTACATGTGTCGCAGTTGACGAGTAAATTATTCCAAGTTCAAAAAAAGAATTTTTAGTGTTATATTAATTTTACAGTCAAATATCTAATTGCCCTATATGGTATTAGACTAATTATCTAATTAATATTTACGAATAGATTTTTTATATTTTTCAGCCTAATTATTTAGTTCAATGAATGGTCATGGAGCATCAATAATGAAATTTAAATGACGATGTTTGACAATTGTACAAAAAAATAATATTAAAATTAAAAATAAAAAGTTCAATAAATTTTCATGCTAATATAAATTGATAACCAAGAACAAAAGTTTATTACAAAAACTTGTGGCACAAATTGAAGAGAGATGTGATAGGAAGAGATGTGTAAGAGAAGAATTAGATTGAAATTATGATGGGTGAGGATATAATTTCTAAAGAATTTGGTATTCATATTTATGAGCTCGAAATGCATGCAAATCTGTTTAAATCTTCTAATTAATGAAATCTTTATAAATCCACTAGTAATTTGAGACACTTAAATTTCTAAAAAATCTATTTAAATCTAAATTGAGAACACTAAAATTTCAATTGAATCTATTAAAATCTAAGTTGAGAACACCAAAATTTACATAAATTTTTAAAATTTATTCAAATCAAAATTGAGTACACCCCCAAAAACTGCTCAAATTAGGATCATGTTACCTTTGAACTAAAGCGTGTAAATCAAGTGATTAATTCGTTTTAAGTGGAACATACTAGAAGAGAGAAAAGTTGATCAAAATACATAGCCTATTTTAGATGTTATGAACTTTCGATCAAATATAGCAATAAATCAAATAGAATCATGAGTAGACCTCTCTATATATTGAGAATAAGGCTTACTTTTGTGTGGCGGTTATTCAACCTATTTGAAGAAATATGAAAGAGATTAAGAAATATAAAAGAGAATATGTGTGGAGAAATAATTCTCTATATTGATTCAATTGTATGAATGATTGAATAATGAATATTACAAGAGTACAATGTATATATACTAGTAGGAAAAGAAATCTGCCTAAATATATAAATATTACATATATGATATCTTTCTATAAATACAATTCTACCAACAAGGTGAATGTAAAATATGGTAAGTAAATATATGTTAATACTCCCCTCAAGTTGGAGCATGTATGTCAAAAGTGTCCACTTGCGAGTGAAACCGTGAAATGCCTCCTTGCCCGATGCTTTAGTAAATAAATCGCAATCGATTCTTGCTTGAAATATAAGCGATCTTGATCTCTCCTTAATGATTCGTTCACGAACAATATGACAATCTATTTCAATGTGCTTTGTCCTCTCATGATATCTTCGGATTAGCCGCAATATGTATTGTTGTTTGATTGTCACAATATAAGGTTCTTTGTTTGTGGGTGATCCACACATAAGTCTGTCAACAATTGTCTCAACCACGTAAGCTCACAAGTAATGGAAGTCATTACCCTATATTACGCCTTCTTTGAAGATTTGGACACAATCGTTTGCTTTCTTGCTTCTCCATGATATAAGTGCCTTTCCCAAGAATACACAATATCCGTGGCCGACCAGTCGTAGTAATATCTACAACCCAATATGCATCACAAAATCCTACTAACTGCAATTTTCCACTTGATGGGAAATATAATCCTCATCCTGGTGCTCCTTTCAAGTATCGGAGCAATCGGTGAACTGCATCAAGATGGGTTTGTCTAGGTGCCTACATGAACTGACTGAGTTTATTGACCGAATATGAGATTTTCGGTCTAGTAATGATGAGATAAATGAGCTTCCCTACCAACCGTCGATAATATGTGGGATCTTTCAACAATTTTTCATCTGTCGAATTAAATTTTGATGATCGCTCCATGGGAAATCTTTGCGGTTTTGCTCCTCCAAGTAATCCGCCTCTTGAAGAATGTCAAGAGTATACTTCCTTCGATTTATCGAGATCTCGATCTCGAGCGAGCAATTCTACTCCAAGAAAGTATTTTAGTGTGCGAAGGTCCTTCAACTTGAATTGAGATGCAAGAAACGTTTTCGTGGAAGAAATCGCTTCTTTATCGTTTCTGTGACAATCATATCATCCACATATAATAGAACAAATTGTAAATGAATCACCACCGACCTTGGTAAAGAGTGAATAATCGCATGTATTTGTTTGAACTCAAACCGAATAACAATGAGATACAAATTTTGAAACCAAGAACGAGATGCTGTTTCAATCCATATAGAGATTTATGAAGTCGACATACAAGCGGGTCTCTCCCATCGACGAAATCCAAGTGGAGGAGTCATATAGACTTCTTCATCAAGGGCACCATGAAGAAAGGCATTGTGTACATCCATCGATGAAGCGTCCGATTGCAAATAGAGCGACAATGAGTAAGCATCGATTGTTGTTAACTTTGCAAGCGGAGTAAAAGTTTCATTATAATCAATCCTTCTCGTTGTGTAAACCCCTTTGCTACCAGTAGGGCTTTTATAACGTTCAACGATCTGTCGAATTAAATTTGACTTTAAACACCCACTTACAACCAATAGGATGAGAACCCGGAGGAAGTGGGACAAGGGACCAAATGTTGTTTTCTTCCAAGCACGGATTTCATCATTCATAGCATGACTACCCACTTGGGATCCCGACATCTTGGCTCAAATGTTCTTTGGCTCAACAATATGAGAAATATTGTATATAAGGGCACGATGAATAGAAGAAAGATTGCTATATGACACATACCTTGATATAGGATGTCGAGTGCTTTGGTTTTGACCGGAAGAGACCCGGTTTGAGTAAGCGAGCATGATTGATATAGTAATCTTCGGTGGATTGGGTTTGAATTGATCTTGTGGATCGTCGAATTTGGTTATTGGGTATGACAGGAGGTTGGTTGGGCTGTCTGCCAGGTGAAGGTGGGGAAAACTACTCAACCGGTCGACCGGAATGTGGAGATGGTCGACCGTCTGAGCTCTCTCAGAAAAGCGGATGAGAGAACCGGTGACGGCCGATGGTCGGCCGGTGAACTCTCTGTTGAAACGGATGATGGAACCGGTGACGACCGACGGTCGACCGGTGAACTCTTTATACCGAATGATGGAACCGGTCGACCGTTTGAATAATGTGCGGAGACTGCAGTGCGAATCTGTTTCTGCTATATGTTGGTCATCAGGGTAAGGTAAATGTGGCATGTCAACATCCAGAGGCATAAATTGTGGTAATGGGATAGAGTTGGTGTCTTCATTTGGCTGGGAGGCGTATGGAAATATGGTTTCATGGAACACGACGTCCCGGGATACCACTAGTTTTCTATCGGTGAGGTCATATAAAATGTATCCTTTTTGTCTCTAAGGAGTATCCAAGAAACACACACCGTCTGGCTCGTGTGTCAAATTTATGGCTGAGTTTAAGGTTGGTGACAAAACATAGGCAACCATAGACACGTAAATGAGAATAAGGTGGTAATTTCTTGTGCAATCTTTCGTATGGTGTTTTGTATGAAAGCAATGGAGAAGGTATCCGGTTGATGAGATAACAAGCCGTTTTGATATGTTCCCCCCAAAATTTTAATGGAAGGTTAGCTTGAAATCTAATGGCACGGGCTACATTAAGGAGATGACGATATTTTCTCTCTACTATTCCATTTTGTTGAGGGGTATAGGGACATGACCTATGAAAATTGGTGCCATTTTGATCTAAAATGCTTGCAAGGATAAAACTCTTGACCATTATCGGATCTTAGGGCTTTTATAGTCGAGGTTGTGTTGTGTTTTAACCCAAGCAAAGAAATTCTTAATTATGCTTTGAGTTTCAGACTTGTGACGCATGAGGTGTACCCAAGTATAACGAGAAAAGTCATCAACAATGGTAAGGAAATATCTAGCACCAGAATAAGAATAAATTTTATGAGGTCCCCAAATATCACAATGAATCAGATCAAATGGTTTATTGCTAGAAATTTGACTAACCTTAAAGGGTAGTCTAGATTGTTTAGCCAAATGACAAACATCACAAATATCGTGGGAATCAAAACTAATATCTGAAATACTTTGTGCTAGGAATTGAAGAGGTGAGGCGGAAGGGTGCCCAAGACGTTTATGCCATAGGTTGGTGGATCTACTAGTAGTATGATGTATTTGTGGTTTTTGTGAAAGGTAATATAGACCGTTGCTCTGCCTTCCCAAGCCAATTATCTTCTTCGTAGTCAAATCCTTCATGACACAAAAATCAGGGTAAAATATCACATAGCAACCTAATCCTCTAGTAAGTTTACTGATAGATAATAGATTAACTTTGAAGTTGGGAACATAAAGCACATTATCAACAGTCATATTATTCCCCAAGTCAACTGCACCAATAGATTTAGTAAGAGCATGACCCCCATCCGTAATTGAACAGTTTTGTGCTTTGGCATGGATTTATTCTCAACGATCTCATCCTTCGTCACATGGTCAGTGGCCCCGCTATCAATAATCCATGAATTACTCAAAAAAGTAGTAGAAGAATTGATATCTGGTGTGTTAACATAAGACTTATCATTACCCGTCTTGTTGTTCAAAAGTGTCATGATCTGCTCGTATTCCTTGGCTGTGAGCGTTCTTCCTTTCTTTGGGTTAAGTGTAGAAGCGGTAACAGTGTTTGTGAAGCGTTTGTTTCGTGGCTTCACATCCTTTCCATGAAATTTGTGCCATAGAGGGAAGCCATGTATGAAATAACAGGTATCAACAATGTGGCAAGTCATCCTACAGTGGGTGCACTGTCGCTGTCTAGTTTTCGTCGAAACGGTCGACCGGTAAGATGAAACGGTCGACCGATTCGCCGATCTTCACTCTTCGATTCGATCTCCAATTGATTGAATGTTGTCCTGGTGCTTTGATCTTCTCATCAAGTGGTTTAGAAAGCAGGATTAAGCGGGATGATCGGATTGTTTGTAGAGCTATGGGATCCGATTGGACAATTGTCGTTTCTATGGTTTTGTGCGGCCAGACATCGTTGCTTTCGAGAATCGTCCGCTTTGATACCATGAAAAATATGAAAGAGATGAAGAAATATAAAAGAGAATATGTGTAGAGAAATAATTATCTATATTGATTCAATTGTATGAATGATTGAATAATGAATATTACAAGAGTACAATATATATATACTAGTAGGAAAAGAAATCTGCTTAAATATATAAATATTACATATATGATATCTTTCTATAAATACAATTCTACCAACAAGGTGAATGTAAAATATGATAAGTAAATATATGTTAATACTATTTAAAACAATACTAGGACTTAAAACCTAAACATTTGACAAACCCAGACTAGAATACTGTCCTATGAATCTTGACATGTTTTTATTTTAATTACATGAACCACCTGATTGGGAGTTCTTGGGAGCAAACATTTATCAGTTCGAAGCCATTGCAGCTTGTTGCCTAGGAGAAAACTTGAGGCGAACAACACATCAAACTGCAACAATCAAACAAGATATCCTTGATGCAAACTCGTCCCCAGAATATATTGATTAATAAAATCCCGGGATGAGACTATCAGATTGCTGCCGGCTTGCCATCTTTTCTAGGATCGCTAACTGCTGTTAGTATTCCACGAAATACCTGATTTTTACTTATTTTTCTTCCTAAATCCACGGAATTTGTAAGATTTTGAACAATAAGCTGGCAGATTGCTCCCCCAGCTTTACCCTGTAGTTGATGACCCCTCTCTTTCAAGAATTGCTTATTTTCCTCAGAAAGTTCAATGTGTTCTCCATCAATGACTGTCCAGTTCTCGTATGAGACCACATTTGGAATGAGCTGCACATAGCTAGAATAATGTTATGACTATATGGTTCGTAAATGGTTATGAACATAATTCAACGTATCAAAAATTGAGGGACCTTGTGGTAGACTCGCGCGCTCCTAACAGCTGCTGAAGGATCCATTCCCAAGATAAAATGGTTAATGAAAACTTGAAGAACTGCCGGAATAATGTTTAAGCCACCACTGCCTCCAATCACCCCAACCAACTGATTATCCTATGAAAGGTGCACAAGATAGTATACAGTTCAAAGACGTGAAGACACAAATAGATGATTGTAATTATTGAAAGATCTATAAGCACTAGTAATTATGTATAGAACCATACCTTGAGGACAATGATGGGGGTCATGGACGATAAGGGTCGCTTGTTTGGTCTAATAAAGTTGGTTGGAGCAGGAGGGAGTTCGTCAGGGGATATTTCAGTTGGCGTCGAGAAATCATCCATTTCATTGTTGAGCACAATGCCAGTGGAAGGGGAGAGAACGCCACCTCCAAAGGGATAATTCACTGTGGTTGTCATTGATACAGCATTTCGGTCAGAATCTACAATGCCAAAGTGGCTCGTCCCATGATCCCTAAGCTGATTCCACCTGCACAGACCAAATGCTTTAGTCTCGTCGCAATTGTTGAAGACTAAATTCAAATAAATAATCACGTCCTCTCTCTCGATTCAACATGATAGCGAGGCAGACTTGCCACCACCCATTTATAAAACTTATCCACTTACCATGCCTTTGATAAAAATGCACATGAGGGGACGTGCAAAGACTAAATTCAAATAAATAAATGCGTCCTGACTCTAATAGCCTATGCTTTTAGAAGAGGTGGTTCAAAAGTAGTGAAACAGAAATTATCAGACTTAGGAGGTCTACCTGTACATATAATATTCGGGAGGGAAAGTGGTGTTGTCAAATATCTTTTCTTGAATGCTCTTAGCGAAATCCGGTGAAAGCATGTCGGATACCACTCCATTAATATTTTCAAAATTGGGGTCTCCCAGGTACATTCGGATAGCAAACATGTGTTTCAGAGCTTCAATCAGACGATGCAGACCTAAAGGACCTTTCACAGCATCAGGACTTCCGTAACTTTCTAAGATGTTCAAAATCTGCATTTCATTGACAATAAATGGTCAGTCAACAAGATGCTACATTGTCGAGAAATTATAATATCTATGCATCAGTCTATAAAACGATAGGATATCATCAACTCAACTTCTTACAGTCCAAGCACTAAATAATTTCCCAAAGAATCTTTTGCAAGAAAAAGAGCTTGACTAAAGAGAAAGCGAGGTGAGGATCGATTACTATCTGGGAATTCAACAGTAGTTCAAGTCATTTAAAGTCTAGAACACGCACCAGAGAAAGCCCAACAGTTCCACTTGAAGGAGGCGGCATTCCTAATATCCGGTATCCCATAACATTTACCGCAACTGCATCTGTAACATCCACTCTGTAATTTCTTAAATCCTCCATTGTCAAAATTCCACCTGCTTTTCTCACATCTTCAACCAGTTTTTCACCAACTTTTCCATTATAGAATGCTTTAGGGCCTTGTTCAGCGACTGCCTCTAAGCTGTTCCCAAGTTCTACATTGTAGCATATATCTCCAGCTTTTAACAACTTACCCTTTGGTGCATAGACTTGTCGTAAGCCTGGATCAGTCGTGATCTTTTCTGCATTTTTAGCAATTGCTGATCCTAAATATGGAAAAACTCGAAACCCTGTTTGGCAAATTTAATTGCAGGTTCAACTAAAGTTTTCCAAGGCAACCGCCCATATTTCAACCAAGCTTCATGCAGGCCAGCTATCTCACCAGGAACGCCCATTGACAGTGCTCCCTCAGATTTGGTCTTTGCGTTATTGTCATACATGTTCTGCAGAATGAAACAAACATCACACAAGAAGCATACATCAAAGACACGAGAGCAATTTCACTACCCCAATTTAGATGAGCAAGGGTAGATGCCATTTCCACGCATCAAATGAAACCATTATAATCTTGCATTGTTGTATTATATAAAAGATTTGCATAACTGAACAATATAATTGGGATCCACATAGTCCAACATTATGACCTTTAACAAAAATCCGTTTGAAATCAATTAAAATTTTTACTAAAAGTTGAAGTCAAAGCCAATAATTAATTTTAACGGCACATAACTTTTTACAAATTTTCAACCACACATTTCATCACTTCTATCGACTTTTACAAAAAATCTAATTTTAATCAAAATCAAACACACTCTTAATGTGGCAAATCGCAAGCAAAGAATATGAAACCTGTGAAGCAGCAGCCGGAGCAGTTTCCCTCAAGTCAAATGCTTGGGCATCTGATGTCGATGAAGATAGAACAACCATGAAACCTCCACCTCCTATTCCACTCGACATCGGATTAACTACCCCGAGGCATAGTGCAGTTGCAACCGTGGCATCAACGGCATGTCCCCCCATTTTTAGTATGGATATGCCAATTTCAGAGCATCGACCATCATCAGCAGCAACAACTGCTTTCTGTGATTCAACAATGTCACTATTGGTAAACTGAATTCTTTCGTTATATTTGCCATCATTTCTCACTCCCAAAAATTTCAAGTCCCCTTGGAGTGCAAGGCCTACAACTAAATACAGACAAAAAGCACAAAACTGAGAAATATACTTCTGATACAGTATATTGATCACGTTAACAATTTTTTAAAAGTCAACGTTTGGTAAATTGTATTCACTTTCAGACATATATATTATCGCACAACCAGAATCCCTCATTTTTGTCCTAAATGAAGTAAAGTTTCCTTTGCCTGATCAAAAAATACATCTTTATAGAGGATTTTCTTTGTAGAATGATCACAACAATTCTATTTTCCATAATGAAAATACTGAGAAAATTCCTATAATAAGAAGAACCCAACAATCCATCTTTGACAAAATTCAAAGACAAAATGGGTAAGATCAAGCTAAGAAATCCTTACATGCTATGGCTATAAATATAATTCCAAGAAGTAACCACAGGGCTCTGCTCCATCTTTTCTCCTTGCAAAATCATCACTCCCCATAAGGGGAATTCTATGTCCTTGTTTCCCATTGCTACTTTCACTGTGTGTGTTGTGTGTGTGTGTGAGAGGGAGAGGGAGAGGAGAGGATATATATTTGGAAATTTCAATGTTGTTTTTATGGAATTGAGAGTGAGCAGTATTTGGAGGCATTGATGTCCATGTACATACGTGGGACCGGGGTATCTTCTTCCAGTTCATAAACAGACGGAATCATTTTTAACTTTTAAGCAATTGGTCACTTCGGAAAATATTAATAAAATAAAATCATGTGGTAGATAAAAAACATAAATAAATTGGATAGATCGTTATACACCACAAAATATAAAATTATTAAAAAAATATTATCTAATTTTTTTTATTCTAAAAATACTATTTTTATTTTTGTAACACTTGTTGTTACATTTCTTATAAAAAAAAATATTTATTATATTTGTTATATTTAAAATTTAAAATATTAAAAAATAATTATAGAATTTTAATAGAAAATCAAGTATATAGCAAAATTATCACAAAATAAATTTAGGTTCCTAGGAGTGTTGTAGGCTGGCTCAACTCATTTCATCATGAGCTCATGGGTCGAACTGAGTCGAGCTCCACAAGTAAAGCCCGTACGAGCTCGTCCTATTTTTTATTTTTCTTTCTTATGTAATTATGTTGAATTATCTTATTTTTTTATTCATATTTAATTTTTCAAAACATATCTAAGTTCTGACGGGAAAAAAAAAGGTTTATAGACAGAACTGTCTCGACTCGACTCGACTTGTTACAAGCATAGCACAGATCGAAACCAAGCCAAACTTGTCTATTAATAACTTTTACTTGTCAAACAAAATTATTCTTCATTATTTTGATGTAGAATTCAATTTCTATACTCCTATCGTCGTTGGACCAATTCTATACTCAAAGTCTAACTGTGCTGACGTAATCTAATGTAGAATTATTAAAATTAAAAAGCATTGATTAAGGCATAATTTCTGTTTAATAATACTTTGTTTCGGCCAATCAAGAAATATGTCAAAGTCGTTGTTGGTGTAGCGTCATTGGCTACGTTTTTAATAATTCATTTGATGATAGGTTTATATCTATGGACATGGCATGTTAAATTTAATAACACTAAAAATAATAAAAAATACAATAAAATAAGTTATTTAATTGATATTTTATTCAATACAATATACCAAAAATATTAGATACTTTAAAATAAAATACCAAGATCTAATATGATATCAGAACTTATATTATTAAGTTTAAATGAAAAAATCGATATGTTTAAAATTCGAACAAACAAATTTTAAAATTAATATTCTCAAACGAACCACCATCTTACTAGAACATGTTAAGAGTAAATTACACATCGTTTATAATTACATAGGTTAGGAATTTGCTTAAATTATGCAAATTTAGCATATGAATAATAATTCAAGATTCTTAATACTTTAAACCTTTAACATATTAAATTATAATGCGAAAACATACATTTGTCGTCCATTGAATTTCGAAAGACTAAAGAGGAAAGAGCATTATTTGGAGGTCATGGCGTGCCTTGTTGCCTTCCGTCTAACTCTCAAGGGTATAAGAAAAGCGTATTAAGTGCACTCACTACCCAAGAATCTATCTCTAATAGTTCTTCATTGCTTAGTTTTAAAGCTACTCTGCGTGTGTGAAAAGAAATGCTTTCCTTATTTCCATGAAGTCGGGATCTCTTAGGACCAACATAGGAGGAGATAATGTAATTTGTAAAGCAAAGAAATCGTTTTCTCTTAACCTAACTTTGTCGAGTGAAGAGAAATAAAATTACTCTCTATTATAGCATTCCGAACATATTTCTATTAATGTATTTTGGAGAAATCATGCCGTATATGAGAGAACTTGAGAGTATTCATATTTATTTGGTGAGTTTGTTAATTACTATTTACAAACTTTCTTAAATATAATGTAAATTACATTTAAGCTCCATTTATTCACAAAAATGCATAACAGACCATTATTAAAGAATCCGTTCAACGTTCTGTTATGTTTTAACTGCATTAAAAATTCATTAATAGAGTATATAAGCCACGTAAAATCTTTCAACATAACCTAGTAACTAAACAATATATAAAAAGTCAAATATTGAAAGGAATTGTCTATAATGCTTGTTTTTTTGGTACGGACATCTAAAATCTATGTATTTTAGTTTATAATTGATTCTTATTTGATGAAAATATCAACATACTCTTAATTTTAATTAAAAAAATTAGAGTTGTGTTCATTAATATTTTCAAAATTGGGGTCTCCCAGGTACATTCGGATAGCAAACATGTGTTTCAGAGCTTCAATCAGACGATGCAGACCTAAAGGACCTTTCACAGCATCAGGACTTCCGTAACTTTCTAAGATGTTCAAAATCTGCATTTCATTGACAATAAATGGTCAGTCAACAAGATGCTACATTGTCGAGAAATTATAATATCTATGCATCAGTCTATAAAACGATAGGATATCATCAACTCAACTTCTTACAGTCCAAGCACTAAATAATTTCCCAAAGAATCTTTTGCAAGAAAAAAGAGCTTGACTAAAGAGAAAGCGAGGTGAGGATCGATTACTATCTGGGAATTCAACAGTAGTTCAAGTCATTTAAAGTCTAGAACACGCACCAGAGAAAGCCCAACAGTTCCACTTGAAGGAGGCGGCATTCCTAATATCCGGTATCCCATAACATTTACCGCAACTGCATCTGTAACATCCACTCTGTAATTTCTTAAATCCTCCATTGTCAAAATTCCACCTGCTTTTCTCACATCTTCAACCAGTTTTTCACCAACTTTTCCATTATAGAATGCTTTAGGGCCTTGTTCAGCGACTGCCTCTAAGCTGTTCCCAAGTTCTACATTGTAGCATATATCTCCAGCTTTTAACAACTTACCCTTTGGTGCATAGACTTGTCGTAAGCCTGGATCAGTCGTGATCTTTTCTGCATTTTTAGCAATTGCTGATCCTAAATATGGAAAAACCTCGAAACCCTGTTTGGCAAATTTAATTGCAGGTTCAACTAAAGTTTTCCAAGGCAACCGCCCATATTTCAACCAAGCTTCATGCAGGCCAGCTATCTCACCAGGAACGCCCATTGACAGTGCTCCTCAGATTTGGTCTTTGCGTTATTGTCATACATGTTCTGCAGAATGAAACAAACATCACACAAGAAGCATACATCAAAGACACGAGAGCAATTTCACTACCCCAATTTAGATGAGCAAGGGTAGATGCCATTTCCACGCATCAAATGAAACCATTATAATCTTGCATTGTTGTATTATATAAAAGATTTGCATAACTGAACAATATAATTGGGATCCACATAGTCCAACATTATGACCTTTAACAAAAAATCCGTTTGAAATCAATTAAAATTTTGCTAAAAAGTTGAAGTCAAAGCCAATAATTAATTTTAACGGCACATAACTTTTTACAAATTTTCAACCACATTTTCATCACTTCTATCGACTTTTTACAAAAATCTAATTTTAATCAAAATCAAACACACTCTTAATGTGGCAAATCGCAAGCAAAGAATATGAAACCTGTGAAGCAGCAGCCGGAGCAGTTTCCCTCAAGTCAAATGCTTGGGCATCTGATGTCGATGAAGATAGAACAACCATGAAACCTCCACCTCCTATTCCACTCGACATCGGATTAACTACCCCGAGGCATAGTGCAGTTGCAACCGTGGCATCAACGGCATGTCCCCCATTTTTAGTATGGATATGCCAATTTCAGAGCATCGACCATCATCAGCAGCAACAACTGCTTTCTGTGATTCAACAATGTCAGTATTGGTAAACTGAATTCTTTCGTTATATTTGCCATCATTTCTCACTCCCAAAATTTCAAGTCCCCTTGGAGTGCAAGGCCTACAACTAAATACAGACAAAAGCACAAAACTGAGAAATATACTTCTGATACAGTATATTGATCACGTTAACAATTTTTAAAAGTCAACGTTTGGTAAATTGTATTCACTTTCAGACATATATATTATCGCACAACCAGAATCCCTCATTTTTGTCCTAAATGAAGTAAAGTTTCCTTTGCCTGATCAAAAATACATCTTTATAGAGGATTTTCTTTGTAGAATGATCACAACAATTCTATTTTCCATAATGAAAATACTGAGAAAATTCCTATAATAAGAAGAACCCAACAATCCATCTTTGACAAAATTCAAAGACAAAATGGGTAAGATCAAGCTAAGAAATCCTTACATGCTATGGCTATAAATATAATTCCAAGAAGTAACCACAGGGCTCTGCTCCATCTTTTTCTCCTTGCAAAATCATCACTCCCCATAAGGGGGAATTCTATGTCCTTGTTCCCCATCGCTACTTTCACTGTGTGTGTTGTGTGTGTGTGGGAGAGGGAGAGGGAGAGGGAGAGGGATATATATTTGGAAATTTCAATGTTGTTTTCATGGAATTGAGAGTGAGCAGTATTTGAGGCATTGATGTCCAGCTACATACGTGGGACCGGGGTATCTTCTTCCAGTTCATAAACAGACGGAATCATTTTTAACTTTTAAGCAATTGGTCACTTCGGAAAATATTAATAAAATAAAATCATGTGGTAGATAAAAACATAAATAAATTGGATAGATCGTTATACACCACAAAATATAAAATTATTAAAAAATATTATCTAATTTTTTTATTAAAAATACTATTTTTATTTTTGTAATACTTATTATTACATTTCTTAAAAAAAAATATTTATTATATTTGTTATATTTAAAATTTAAAATCTTAAAAATAATTATAAATTTAAATAAAATCAAGTATATAAAGAAAATTATCACAAAAAAATTTAGGTTCCTAGGGGTGTTGTAGGCTGGCTCAACTCATTTCATCATGAGCTCATGGGTCGAATCCGAGTCGAGCTCCACAAGTAAAGCCCGCATCTGAGCTCGTCCTATTTTTTATTTTTCTTTCTTATGTAATTATGTTGAATTATCTTATTTTTTTTATCCATATTTAATTTTTCAAAACATATCTAAGTTCGACGGAAAAAAAAAAAGGTTTATAGACAGAACTGTCTCGACTCGACTCGACTTGTTACAAGCATAGCACAGATCGAAACCAAGCCAAACTTGTCTATTAATAACTTTTACTTGTCAAACAAAATTATTCTTCATTATTTTGATGTAGAATTCAATTTCTATACTCCTATCGTCGTTGGACCAATTCTATACTCAAAGTCTAACTGTGCTGACGTAATCTAATGTAGAATTATTAAAATTAAAAAGCATTGATTAAGGCATAATTTCTGTTTAATAATACTTTGTTTCGGCCAATCAAGAAATATGTCAAAGTCGTTGTTGGTGTAGCGTCATTGGCTACGTTTTTAATAATTCATTTGATGATCGGTTTATATCTATGGACATGGCATGTTAAATTTAATAACACTAAAAAATAATTAAAAATACAATAAAATAAGTTATTTAATTGATATTTTATTCAATACAATATACCAAAAATATTAGATACTTTAAAATAAGATACCAAGATCTAATATGATATCGAACTTATATTATTAAGTTTAAATGAAAAAATCGATATGTTTAAAATTCGAACAAACAAATTTTAAAATTAATATTCTCAAACGAACCACCATCTTACTGTAAACATGTTAAGAGTAAATTACACATCGTTTATAATTACATAGGTTAGAATTTGCTTAAATTATGCAAATTTAGCATATGAATAATAATTCAAGATTCTTAAAATTTTAAACCTTTAACATATTAAATTATAATGCAGAAAACATACATTTGTCGTCCATTGAATTTCGAAAGACTAAAGAGGAAAGAGCATTCGCTGGAGGCTGTGAGCGTGCCTTGTTGCCTTCCCGTCTAACTCTCAAGGGTATAAGAAAAGCCTATTAAGTGCACTCACTACCCAAGAATCTATCTCTAATAGTTCTTCATTGCTTAGTTTTAAAGCTACTCTGCGTGTGTGCGAAAGAAATGCTTTCCTTATTTCCATGAAGTCGGGATCTCTTAGGACCAACATAGGAGGAGATAATGTAATTTGCAAAGCAAAGAAATTATTTCTCTCTTAACCTAACTTTGTCGAGTGAAGAGAAATAAAATTATTCTCTATTATAGCATTCCGAACATATTTCTATTAATGTATTTTGGAGAAATCATGCCGTATATGAGACAACTTGAGAGTATTCATATTTATTTGGTAAGTTTGTTAATTACTATTTACAAACTTTCTTAAATATAATGTAAATTACATTTAAGCTCCATTTATTCACAAAAATGCATAACAGACCATTATAAAAGAATCCGTTCAACGTTCTGTTATGTTTTAACTGCATTAAAAATTCATTAATAGAGTATATAAGCCACGTAAAATCTTTCAACATAACGTAGTAACTAAACAATATATAAAAAGTCAAATATTGAAAGGAATTGTCTATAATGCTTGTTTTTTGGTACGAACATCTAAAATCTATGTATTTTAGTTTATAATTGATTCTTATTTGATGAAAAATATCAACATACTCTTAATTTTAATTATAAAAAATTAGAGTTGTGTTCCTTCCTAACATTTGCACAGAAAGTGCAAATAAGTCTGATACATTTATTGAATAATATTTAATTAAACGTACTAAATATATCTTTATAATCTTGTTAAGTAAATTTTTTATAACAGAAAAAAATTATTAATTATTATACTTTATGTATAAATAATTGCTATGTGATGTGAAAATTTTTAATAAAAATTAAGATAAAAATAACAAAATGACATATATAATTTTATTATTTTAAGATTATTATGTTTTTATTTAACATAAAAATACTAATAAAAACTAATTTATGAATTATATGTTCTTCATTTTCAAATGATAATAAATTAATAAATTAAAATATGAAAATGTAGTTAGAGTTCTAATATTCGTAGTTAATATACGAATAGCTTGATTAAATATAAAAGCACTTGACGACGTGACAGTATCTTTCTTTCTTCTTTGTTATGACCATAAAATAAATTTTATATTTTAAATAATAAAATTAATAATTTTATTTAACAAATTTTTAATAATTATAAACTTAAATTGTTAGTATTTCATAATAGATTAAAATATACATAACGATTTACATATATTATCAATCTAGTTAATAAAATCTTTAAAAAAAAAAAAAAAAAAAAAAGAATTCGTTAATTTTTTTAATATTTTTTTATAAAAGATAAAAGTATCAAATCATTTGCACCTTTTTGCAAATGCTAGAAATCAAACTACATTTTTTCCTTATTAAAATTAAGGATATATTGGTATTTTTATCAAACTAGTACGTAATTTTGTAATAACATTGTGAATTTATTTTTATTTTTTTGAAATTTTTAAATAATAAAGTTCGATAGCTATTTCTTTATTTTATATATTTAACACTCAATTAGTGCATCGGGTCACTTAGATTAAAAAATTACAAAAACTAACAATTTGCTTGGAAATTCGAGAAAAACTATTGAGTGCTGAACATGATTTATCGTGAACTTCTGAGAATAGACTTGAGACAACAACAAGTAAATAAATTATAGTTTTTCAAGAATTAAAAGTTTTTCGTTTATATTCTGCATGATTGCTAGCCATTTGAACTCAAATAAGCATTTGGTTACTTTTTTTGTGCTTGAAATTGATTTTTGTTAATATGGGTACACTTGATATATTAGATATCGATTTTATATAAAATTCTTGTAAAAACTTTAAAAACTTTAAGTACTATCATATTTCAAAATTAACTAGATTTGTAAGGAAATCATTTCAATTTAAAAATAACGGAAATTGGAGCAAATGGTCCATAACATTTGTCCTCAGTGCAGAAATGATCCATAACCTTTGTTTTTTGGCACAACAGTCCCTAACCTATGTGTTTTAGTACGCATTTGGTCTTTATTTGATAAAAAGATAAAATTGCCCTTAGTTTTAATTAAAAAATTGTAATTGAATTTCTAACCTTTGTAAAATGTGCAAATAGATCCCATACATTTATTAAATAATATTTAATTTAGTATATAAAATTTATCACTATAGTTGTATCAATTAAATTTTTTATAAGAGAAAAATATAAAATTATTGTACTTTGGGTATATGTAATTGCTATGTCATGTAAAAAAGTTGAATAAAAATTAAGTTAAATAAATAACAAAACGACGTATATAATTTTATGATATTGAATCAATCTTGTTATTTTTTTTTAACATAAAACTACTAATAAAAATTAATTTACACATTATATGTTCTTTATTTTTTAACGATAATAAAATGATAAATTAAAATATGAATAATACAATTTGAGTTTTAATATTTGTAGGTAATAAACGAATAACTCAATTAAATAAAAATACTTGAGTACTAAGTTTGTGACAGATTTTATTTTTTTATTTTTTTATGTTGTAACGATAAAATTAAAGTTTAAATTTTAAATAATATGATTACTTAATAATAATAAAATAATTTTAATAATACGTTTTTTAATAATTATGATTTTATATTTTAGTTATTTTATAATAATTCGTAAAATATATAAAATAATTTAGTATATTATCAATTTGTTAGTTTCTTTTAACTTTTCATAAAAAATAAAAGTATCGGACTTATTTTTACTTTTTTTGCAAAGGTTAAAAATCTAATTGAAAATTTTTCTAATTAAAAATAAGGGTATATTTATCTTTTTTATCAAATAAGAACTAATTGCGCACCAAAACATATAGGTTAGAGACTTCTGTAACAAAAAATAAATGTTATGGACCATTTGCGCACTGAGGACAAATTTTAGGGACTATTTGCACCAATTTTCCTAAAAATAATAGTCCAAACATATCATTGGCATTTCCACATAAGGGGATGCGTTGATAAGCCAAGAATAATTGTTAATCCATATCTATGCTTTGTACATCTATCTTTCGTGTATAAAAGTTAAAGCATAAGTAAAAACTCATTTGCAACTTTATTCACTTGGTGTTCCATTGTCACTGTGTGGTGATGTTGATTTTCTAAAGATCTTTTATTCTAAGGATTATGTATCTATTAGGACTATTTGTCTTCAACGTAAGGTATACAAAAGTTTTTAATTTTACCCTCCATTTACACCATGATTGAGAAAACCCATACACTTATTGATGAAAAAATTTACAATAAAACTCATTATTTATCTTCATTATCACTTTCATCTTTGCATGGCAAAACTTTTCTTGATGGTATGACATTATCAACAAATGTTGCAAAATCCACCCACATTTGACAAATCTTGACAGCACCAAACAATATCCCCAGTAATTCCTCCTCCGATTGCGTCTCTACCAAAAACACATGTCAACTATCACCGCCGTAACGCACCCTAAAGCCAGGCGCAAATTACGGTGGCGATTATTGAGCTACCAATATCAACATTTATTTTAAGATAATTATGTCTTTTGTGATAATAACAATTTGAGGTTTTACCAAATAAGCACGCATGGTAATTTTCAACTATAGTTTTCATAATCCATGGTTCCTTCACAATTTTATTTACTATCTTAAACATGATGTTGCAAAAAACATTCAATCCATGAATAAATTGATACAATAGTGAATTGGAGTGATGTGTGATTATTAGAGTTGGAGGTTATTGTTTTCAATTAATTATAGTCAATTCATGAAATGAAGGAATGAGTGAAGTTGTAGGTGAATGATTTTGAAGACTTTAAATAATTAAGATTTAATTGAACCAATTTTAAAGGTTTTTTTAAATTAATCAAGAGTAAATTGAAAATCTAAAATATGAGTGAGGATATTTTGGTCCAAAAATGTTTCTTTTTAGAGCCTTTTAGATGTAGATTAGAGTTGAAGGTTTCTAATTAATTATATTCAATTCATGAAATGAAGGGGTGAGTGTATATGTGAAGAATTTTGAATGTTTTAATTTATTAAGATTTAATTGAACCAATTTTAAAGACTTTTATAAATTAATCAAGGATAAATTGGCAAATCTAAAATATGAGTGAAAATATTTTGGTCGAAAAATGTTTCTTCCTTTTAAGTACTTTTTAGATGTAGATGTATAGATGAAAAATTTAAAATCTTAATTAATTAATATTTAATTGTTAGATGTAGATGTAAATACTGAGAATTTTAAAGAGCTTAATTAATTAAAATTTAATTAAACCAATTTTAAAGACTTTTTAAATTAATCAAGGATAACTTGGAAAACCTAAAATATAAGTGAAGATATTTCGATTCAAAATTATTTCTCCTTTTTAGGATTTTTAGATGTAAATGCATCATTAGTAAAGATTTAATTGAACCACTTTTAAAAACTTTTTAAAAAGGGTAAATTGTAGCTAGTGTCTTCAATTTTGACTTTATTTATACTTATATCTTCAATATTTAATTCTTGACATCCATCACTTTAACTTTTTATATAATTAGCAGCTAATGCCCTTTGTGACCAAAATACATCTCAACCTTTTATATAATTTACAACCTTTTATGCTATTTGATGCCATATTAAAATATTTCACAACCTTTACATTTATTTATTGATATAATATTTGATTGTGAAATATTGTAAATATTGTAATATTTGATTGCCATATTATAAATATTTAAATAGCATAATTCATTACAATAATGTGATTCCAATCTAGTTAAGTTTTAATAAAAGAGTTAATTTTAGTCCATAAATATATTATGGTAATGAATTATGATGTTTATATTAACAGAACACAATTTATAAATAATTGAATCTTTTCAAATTATATAATTACAATCCGCTCGAATCTTTTCAAAATATTAGTTTTTGGTTCGTGCATTGTACGTGATGTATTTATAATATTGTATTTTAATTCTTTTCAAGTTATCATTTTGATAGATTGTATAATTAATAATGTAACGTAAGTAACAAAAAATTATTTTTTATAAACATGAAATTTTTCTTTAAACACATTATATTTAAAATTTAATAAGTGTTTCCAATATTTAATATTGAAAATATAAAATTTATTGATAACAATAATACATAGAATAAAATTTCATGTCGACTGGATAATACATTTATTTAGACTGACTAACAATAATACAGTTATTGCGACCTACAAATTTACAATATTTCACAATCAAATATTATATCAATAAACAAATGCAATTGTAAAATATTTTAATATGGCATCAAATAGCATAAAATATTGTAAATTATATAAAAGATTGAGAGGTAATTTGATCACAAAGGGTATTAGCTGCTAATTTTATAAAAAGGTTGAGATGATGAAAGTCAAAATTAAATATTGAGAATACAAGTATGCAAATAAAGTCAAAGGTTAGAGACACTAACTACAATTTACCCTTTTAAAAATTAAGATTTAATTGAACCAATTCTAAAGCTTTTTAAGTTAATCAAGGTAAATTGAAAATTCTAAAATATGAGCGTAGATATTTTGGTCCCAAAATATTTTTTCTTTTTTTAGAGCCTTTTAAATGTAAAAGCCTTAATTAATTAAGATTTAATTGAACAAATTTTAAAGACTTTTTAAATTAATTAAGTGTAAATTGAAAAATCTAAAATATCAGTGAATATATTTTTAGCCCCAAAATGTTTCTTCATTTTAGGGCCTTTTAGATGTTTAATAAATATAGGTAAGGAGAATCAATTACGCACAAAAACACATGACATCGTGAGAGACCACTAAGGGCAAAGGTTAATAACCATTTGTGCCAAATTCCCTAGAATTTATACCAATATAAACAGTACAAAATATTTTTTGATTCAGTGCTTTACAGAACGAAAACATATGATATTACAGAAGAAAAATAATAAAAAGATAGGAAAAACCAAATAATTATGGTGTCTCTTAGATTGCTGCACAAAATGGCATCTCATAGAAAGCATGTACGTGCACTGCTACGTTATGAACAACATACAATGATGGTAAAATTAAGAAACCTATTTTGGAGGCCAACACAAGTTGTGCACTTTTCACAAGGTATATCTAGTTAGAGAAATAACCCCTCTTTGTAGCCTTACATGAACTCCCTGACCTGCTATTTCTGTAGAATAGAGTAGACGAACAGACAACAAAAAAGATTAGGAAAAAGTAAGTTATACTTTGTACTTAGCTAACGATTTTCCCTCACGACTGCCAGAACACATTTGGGTCATTGCTGTACAGTGTGCGGTCTTGAATCTCTAGATTAGCCACGTGACAATTGATTAGTCGAGCTTGGAAACTTTTACATAGGACTAGCCCGGAAGGTAGCATCCACCAACCACTTTCATCCCTGAAACAATGCTCCAACACCCAATGAATGCATTAGACTCAGCAAGCTATACCAACTTCATAGACATCAACACAGAAAATGTAAAATCGCCTTACATGCTAAAATTCCAGGATTGAAAATTGGGATGTTTTTTGTTTGATGAGGATTGAGTCTTGAAATGAACTATCCCACATATGAAGGCAACCACCTGCACCATATACTAAAACAAATAAGGAAAAACTGAAAATTCATTGTCCAGGAGAATCATTGCTGCATCATTGTAGCAGCAGGTCTTGATTAGTTCAAACGTAGGAGATAACTGGAAATAAGTGATAATTAACTACAAACAATCAGCATACCAAATAATAAAAGGAGATGCAATACTGCAATTTTCAGTTCGATTTGTTAATGGGCAAAATATGCTTTTGTAGCTTTTTTCTTTTTGGTGATAAAGAAAGAGGAAAATCAATATAAATGTCTTAACATGCTGAACAAATCAACTTTTCTCTCCTGGACACTTTTTAACACCGAATCTTCACCCTAAGCGCACCGGTCATATTCTTCCTAATAATAGATGCATAAATTTACTTTCAACAAGACACTTCTGCTTGTGTTTGCAATATAGCATGAATAGATTGTTTTCATGAAAATCTTTCACCCGTTCCTCAGTACTTACTTCAAGACAAAAGAGTACACAAAAGGTAACATTTCCTATTAAAGAAAGCATACTAACATTGCGTTTCTTTAAAGAAATGATCATTGTGATATTAGAACTTGTGATCTTCGAATGTTATAGACAATATTAGAGATTGTTATTGTGACTCACGATGTTATCAAGTTTACCATTGAAGAAGTTCGTGAATAACTTTAGAAGAATGACTAAATGCAATAGACAAGGAAAAATATGAGGCATATGCAATAACCACTTACGACATTTATCACAGAAGTTATATTCCATAAAGCATATACACGCGCAAGGCCAGCCGACCGCCTGGGTCCATGACTAAATAATGCATTGATCCCAGCAGGAAATGGCAGAAGTATCCCAAGGGAAGAATAGACAAAACCAAAAAGACATCCAGCAGCGATATGGAATAAAGCTGAAGTAAAGTAAGCAAGACTAAGCTAAAATCTGCTAAAAGGAGAATTGAGATAATCAAACCAACAAGATCCTGCAATTGGAGTCCAATGGAAGAAAAAAAAGGAGTGTGTGTCAAATGTCTATGGATTTTGAGGAAAAAGGATCAATATATTTGTAGTCCAATATAGTAAGACTTACCTGATGGCAGACTGGTCTAATGTTGCAAATTATGTAGTAGAAAGGATAATCTATTTGTATCTTCTCTTCAAGTTTTCGAAGGCTCTTGGCATTTAAAATTTCTCCACATATCTTTTTTTGCATCATTACATGTTCACCGACTCTTACAAGATTTAGTGCTTTCTTCCAGCGGTTACCAGGCAAACTGCACCAAGAAAGATGCATAGAAAGAGATAAAGAGAAGCAAATGAACCCAAGTCATCGACTCAACAGCAACATCTAAAGAGCGAAAGAATCACATTCAATGCATTACCGCGAGTGCTTCTCTAGTAACAGAGATTTATCTAATCCTTGAATTGATGAATGTGTGCTTTCATCTTCTATGGCACATACAACAAGTCCAAATTGACAATATCCATTTGCTGAAGGCTGAAAACGAATTAGATCTGCACGTACACCATGAGTACTTAATGTTCTATTTGCATGTGTCTCAAGCCAGCAGATAACCGGATGAAAAGTTGCCTTTAGATGCCCAGATCGGACTAAACGAAGTTGTGCATTAAGACCAGCTACTAATCGGTACCAAATTGTAGGGGGGACTGACTGGAACATGTTAAAAAGAACAAATGGATCTCAGGACCTCCATGAGGCACACCATATGATTAGACAAAGCTTGCAATCATCTTAGTAAGCAGTTGAGAGCAAACCTGACTCATGAGGCTAGTTAGAATGTTATCACTGTGAAGAGAGAAAGGAGTCATGTAAGATCCATCTCCTCCAAAAACTATATACATCGGAAACCTTTGATGAAGGCGAGGAGGAAGGTCATCCCTTTTTTCATCTCCACCGAGGAAAAAATCCACATAGGCCAGCATTAAATCAGAAGTTGAAGTCACCTACAGCATGAAGAGAAATTATTAGAGTTGATTAAGAAAAAGTTGAATTCATTGAAACGAGATAGATAAGAGGCAATAAATCAGGTAACTGTTGACATAGAGAAGGATACATTAGCAAGTAATACAAAATCCAGACAGAATCCATGTTACCATGAGCCAAATTCCTGATTAAGTTATCAAGGTCAAGATTCTTACCACCTAGAATCCAAGGATGTGATATTGCACTAAGATTGGATTGGTTACTAAATTGAGCAATAGACATATGAGGTTGGAAATGCAGAATATTCAATAACAACAATCGCGTAAAAATTCAGGATTGGTAACACATATTCAGTATTGGGACATGCAAACTGTTAAATTTTAGCACACGGAGATTCAGTCAGAAGTTTCCACTCTACATAGAGGTATGGTTGCACCTCATTTAGAATACTAGTAAGTTAACATTAGGATGCTAGATATTTTACACAAATTTGACTTAACACTATTCAAAATAACACATTTTGAAAAAAGAACATATCATAACTGAAAAAAGAAATGAGAGATGACACTTGTAGTTAATTTGATGGTAAATTGTCATTTTGAATTAGTGCCAAGTACTTATATTAGGCATGGAAAGTCATGTCTGTTTCAGAGAAGTCCATACGGCAGGGTTATCAAAGTGTTGGAATAACATATAAGCAGTCTAACGTGTAGCCAGGAGAGTGACTTACTTCATGATAGCTTTATCATTACAAGAGGTCACCATGCGTCACTTAGAACCACATCTCTCCATTAGGGGCCAGCCCAAATTGTGCAGAAATCCCAATAATTTTTTAGTGGAATTCTCACATATCTATTCTACTACACTTTTTAGTTCATTAATTATATCAACATAGAGGAAACATCATTTGAATTACAGAAAAGAGAGGAAAATAAAAGAATTTCTCTCAATTTTTCCTTCAGTTTCTGCTTTTTCTCCTGCATTGTTGGGGATTTTTTATATGCGTTGGTAGTCACAAAGAATGTGCATGCCACACTCCATGTCTAGGCCTTTCTTAAGGATCATTATTGTACCGTGTAATACTCTAAAATATAAACCAAAAACCAATCCTTGATGAAGTCTCGCCACCACCCATTTATGAATCCATATGTCGGGTGGGTCTTGGATGAAAAAGAAAATCTGCCCCGCTTGTGAGGGAGCGTGTTGAAAACAAATTTCGAATAAATAAATTTATCCCCTCTCTAATAGCTTAAGATTTTAGACAACAATCTAAAAAAAAAATTATAAGTTAAGATAAGATAGGATTCAAAAGCCAAAAACTTTCATAATTCATTGCAACTTGAGGTTTACTGCTCATTTTTGCACTTTGAATCTCTAAATTTAAAGAGTAAAGAAAGTGCATAGAGTGCGCTGCGCTAAGATTTGCTATTAGGCATGCATCTTGGTGCGCTTAAAACAATTGGGACCAAAAGTGACTGGTTCAAGCAGATACTCAAGGTTTTTCAACCTGCTGCAACCAATTTTGGCCTCTGTCAATACTTGCTTCTGCTCCAGTCTTAGTCATTTATTGCCAGACATACCAGGTGCGCTTAAAACAATTGGGACCAAAAGTGACTGGTTCAAGCAGATACTCAAGGTTTTTCAACCTGCTGCAACCAATTTTGGCCTCTGTCAATACTTGCTTCTGCTCCAGTCTTAGTCATTTATTGCCAGACATACCAGATGTACTTGAACATTCTGATTTTTCATCGAGTTATGTCTCGAAACCGTCTGCTTCAGCTGCTAATTCTCAATAGGTTCTCATTCACTAAGTTCCATTACGTATAAAGACTTCCATTTATTCAGCTTTTTTTTACACAACAGGTAGTTTATTGATAAGTGTGGATTTGCACTTATCTCGGCCATCAAAAGTGGATGATAGTGAATATTGTTAAGTGTGTTTTTACTTAATTTTGTTTTAATATGATTGTGTTAGGTTAAAACCGAGTGTGGATGGTGATTGGAGGAGAACAAAGCAAATTAGGCTGAAAAAGGACCAAAAGTGTACGAAAACTGGAACTGGGGACCAAAGTGTCAAGGATTGAAAGTGGAAGGACCAAGCAGGAAAGGAGGAAGAATTGGCCCATGTGATTGCATGGGAGAGAAATGGTGCGATAGCAGAACCTGCAGCCACCAATGTTGTGCCATGCTATAGCAACTACTACTAAAATGTGTCAAACCATATTCTATTCAACTTCTTTTTGGTATTCTTATGGCACGCGATTTTGCACGAAATTAGGACTCTTCTAGGACTTATAAATAGAGGCCATTTTTCACAATAAAAAGGGGGACTTTGGAGGAGATATACTAGAGATTAAAGATAGAATTTTGCAAGAACACAAGAAAATTCAAGGGTTTCGTCATCATCTTCTTCTCTATTTACTAAACCCGGTGATGTACTCTAATGTTATTACTTCTTTGTGGTTAAACAACATCATATGTGGCTAAATTCTCCGTGTTGAGATGAATGATGTAGACGTAGTTTGATTGTTTAATTCTAGTTATTAAAACTTGACTCTAATTCTTATCTTGTGTTATTTTCTATTGCGTTTTGTTTTGACTTTCATGAATCTGCCAATTTATGATTATATTTGTGAATTCGAGATGAAACTGAGAAGTATTTCACCAATTTAGCACTACGATAGAAAACACAAATTAAGATAGTGATATACTCTTATAATTTGTGCAATCATTAATAATTTCTTGATCGTTAATGCTCTTGGTTATGTTAAAATTCACATAGAGATATAATAGGTTTAAGTTAATTGAGTAGGTTTTGTATTACTTGAGAAAGATTATCAAACAACTTTGTGAAATTGATTGTTAATGCAAGTAAATTGTCATGGCTTGGTAACGGGAGTTGAACATGTTAACTATTGTTTAATCGTGAGTCCCCGACATTCCTTTAATTGATCAATTTTCTCACCCAAAAAAAAAAAAAAAAAGTCCTTCTCAAGCGAAAAAAACCATAAGTTAGGAATTAAGTTAAAATTAATTTAGTTTTTAGATATAATCAAATCATTTGTTTTCTTAAGAATCTCATTTTTAAATTCATATAGCTCTCGATTAATTAAAATTAATAGTAGTAACTAGTCCTCGTGGCATCGATATTCTGGACTCATATAATTCGTTTTACTACTTGTTGGCTATAAGATAAGTCGAACTCGTATTTAACTTGTGAACACTGCCCACTAGCTCATGGACACGAGCCATGAACCGCTCGACTCGTGGCTCATGTCCAACGATTGCAATGTACACGTGTTTTTTATATTTATTTATTTATTAAAAAAAACCATATTTTTTACTATAAATACCCCTTCTAAACTCATTTTTTTCACATTTCAATCTTTCAATCTATTATATACTCAATTCAACAACAAATCTCAAATTTCATTATCTCTCAATATTAGTTTATAATTGTTATCTCAAATCTTATTATCTAGATATTAGTATATACTTTTAAGTTTTAATTTTTTACTTCTTCTACTACTTCTCTACATTTCTACATCTTCATCTTCTACTCTTCTCTTTATTATTTTGGTCCAAATAACATACAATCGAAGTGATGATTCTAATTCCGCATGATATTATTCATCGAGTTTGGAGGTGGCACTGATCTAATTAATTTGGATGACATTCAAAAGTATGTCGACACACATTTTAAATCATTTCTATTATATCGATAACAATTTTAATAAGCACAAAGATTTTGCTTTTTTTTTTTCTAATATTATACATGTTCATGGAGACAATCAACGTCAATACCCAATTCTTTTAAAAATGACCCGTGATCTATTAACACCTTCGTTATTAACTATAGCATCGAGTCTGTGCTTTTAGTACATGTGACAGGGT
This sequence comes from Forsythia suspensa, assembly GCA_023638005.1. Classification (NCBI taxonomy): domain Eukaryota; kingdom Viridiplantae; phylum Streptophyta; class Magnoliopsida; order Lamiales; family Oleaceae; genus Forsythia; species Forsythia suspensa. The sequence goes on from CM042668.1 coordinate 9,997,068, forward strand.
TTTGTCTAATTTTATGTCAAAATTTAAATCCGACATATTAGAAAGCTTACTGTGCTTGAAGGATTGGAATGACACCAAACTTCGAATCCAAGACAAAATAGACAGAATGATGTGCGAAGAACTTGAAGATTTGAATATAGAATACTTAAATTTTTAGTAAGTATTATTTGCGCATATATATTTGATATTGTCTTATTTTAACAAAAAATTGTACACGTAACAACTTTTGTTATGTGTACAATTTTAACTCCGCCTATGTTCAAAATAGCCGGTTCAAGTTCGAAAAAGGAGGATTTTCAACTTTGAATTTTTAACAGCAATAATTTCTCACTTTCATTCTTTTTTATTTTCAAATTATCCGAAACAATATATAAAAAAAATTAGAAAATTGAGCCTAGCTCGTAAGCGGCTCGGCTCGGCTCGGCTCGGCTCGTTTGGCCCATGAGCTCGTGGGCGAACCGAGCCTCTTTTTGGGGATGGAGCCGAGCTGTTTCTGATAAGATGCCTTCATTGAAAGTCAATGTTAAGACTACCAATGGCTCACCATTAGATCAGTGCAATTGGTTCTATTTCCATCTTAGATCTATCTATTCATGACGAATATCACATTCTCAATTTACTGTATAATCTATTATTTTCTCGTCAATTATGTAATCTCAGTCAAAGGTATACCTTTTTGATTGAGGTTATCTTAACATGGACGTCCATACGTGGTAAACAATGTCGTCTTCACCACAGTTGGGAACATGATCAACTATTGCTAAAAGAGTTTTCGTTATTTCTCCAGACACCTGCGTTCTCAGCCTTAGCAAGTTCAGGCTATAGCGTTCTTCTCAGCCTTAGCAAGTTCAGGCTATAGTGAAAAGATTGAACAGACAGGTTGAAACTCCTTTTAGAATGTGTTTATTGTTCCAAAGGGTTTTCCAAGTTGAATAATAATAATGCTAGCTCATTTGGGTTTTAAATGTCAAACTCATCAGGAATCTAGAGCATACCTTCAGCCCTTCATAGAGAGCACGTGATCGGCAAGAACGCAAGCAAGCATGATCATATTCTGATCGAACATATTCACGCAGGTGCTGCATTTTCTTCTTCCGGCACCATTGCCTCCATGACCATGCAAGTGGATATGCAATAACACAAAGGATGCTGTAAACTGATCCTTCCCACCACTGATAAGAAGCTAATGCATTTATCTCATCAACAAATCTGTTGAATGCATCTTCATATCTACCAACAAAAGACAAGGTAGTGAAATAAATAAATAAATATCTTCGATTGCAATGAGGCCAGTTCATCAATATCAGCTTAAATTAAAAAAGCTGACCACTTGGAATTTATTTGCACAGAATAAATTAACAAAGACCATATCATATCAGCTATGCTTTTCAATAGAAGTTTTTGCTCTTAGAAGTAATAACTACAAAAGATAGAAAGCATACACAATTTCTTTTATTTCTTTAGGAGGAGAATGAGGGAGATGCCAAGGTTCACCGAAAGTGTTCGCCCCCATAAAGTACATGCGATGGATATGGGTTTGGGATTCCTCAACCCTACTGGTTTCCAACACCTGAAACAAAAAGAATGACCACATTCAGAATAATCAGCAACAAATCTGTTAACCTGCTTTGTAAGTTAGTCTTAGTTAGATGCTAAAGAAATATGGACAGAGTTTGGAGAACCTCATTAAGTGACTCCAAAAAAGGAAATGAGCGATCAATTGGAGAGCCACGGCAGGCCCGCACTAGACCTGGTAATTCATCTGCACCAACAAATTTCATCCTAGCAACACTAAGAACAAGTGCTAAGATGATGAGGAGACTTAAAAGTGTCAAACCAAATAACCATGGCCCTCCAAAGGTGTACATTAATTCTTCAACGGCTGTATAACAGTGAGGCATATGATATCGCTCAGATACACAGTTGTATGGGCATGGGGCATCTGTAACACCTCCTGACGAAAGATAGTCATGACATAAGAAAATTCCACTTAAAAAGAAACAAATACTTCCATAAATAATTAATTTTAAAAGATCTTCACAGATCAAACTACTGCTATATAAATCTCTCTATCTTGGGATAACATAATTTTGACAACAATGCCTCTATTATATAGATGAAGTGATGGAAAATTGGATACCTTTTCCAAATTGAAGACTTATTTTAGGAGGAAAAATAAACAGTTACTAGACTTGATTTGATTTGATTTATTCCCTTTCCTTAATAATTAAATTCTGTTAAAATATACAGCAGTTTAATGTAATAAGAAAATCAGGTAGGTATGTTGCTGCTATTGGTTAAATGGTATATCCTAATAGGCATAATAAAGGCAGCAAACAGAAATGAATTATGATGTACCTCGAACAGCAATATACATTGCACGATGGGGAAGCACATGAGATGGGCAATCGCGACAAAGGGCTCTGTCAGACCCAGTCAAATTTTTATAAGTCCCAATGGGGCATTCCTGTATTATTACATGTGCATTAAAACTTGAAGAATTTGAGAATAAATCAGACACGATCCTTATACAGGAAGACAGAAAAGAGGTCATGAAAACAAAGAAGCAACATGTTCTACAGCAAACAAATGACTTCAGGTATAAGGAAGAAAAGAGTCAACATGAAGTTACTACTGTGATTACTATGTGGAACTTGACAGAGCTAAAGACTTCTTCCAAACAGTACCTAGCCAGTGAGCTTAAAATATGAAAAAAGAAAATATTTTCACACACAGGTACATGTTTAAAGAATCAGTGTCCAACTTAGTTTATAAACAAGATACATGAGATTGAATCCAAATGCACAAGTCATCTTAGACATTAGCGAAGCGGTCAACTCTTGAACCTCCCCAAAAAGCTCAACAATGAAGCATATGGTAGCAATTTACCTGACAAAATATCCCATAAAGCCCTTTCGGACAGGCTTTTCCACTAACAGTTCCATTTTCTCCATCTCGCCCCAGGCCTCTACCAATACCTCCTCTGCAGTTCCATCATCAGTAGGAAAATGATTAGCAATCATCATTACATAAACTTGAGATAAATTCACAAAAGAATGAGTTGACGTTCATCTGGTCATTTTCTGTGATTGTTGCTGACAAGTAGCACTTTTATATCTTTTCAAAAGCACAGTAAGAAAATATTTGGTAAGTAAAAGCTAAGTTGCTCAGACTCGGGTATTATGTCGGGTACGGGTATGTATCTAAATGTCAGATCATTCTTCTTCTAAAATCTAAGATACGGAGATACGGCTAAAAATGGTCCAAGTTTTGGACACGGGTACGGGGATACGTCTACATATTTTTTTTAAAAAAAAATTTTATATAAATTAATTTAAAATAAAATTAAAGTATTTTTAATTTAATTATTAATTTTCGTTTTATTTTTATATTGTAAAATATTTTTTATTTTTGTTTATATAGTTTTTAAAATTTCATGACCTTCTTGCAATTAATGTTAAAAGTACAGGAATATTTTTGCAATTAAAAAAAAATCCAACCAATTTTTTTGGCCCAAAAACAGCCCATGTTCTATTTAAATCCATATCCTTTTAACCCTAAAAATAAAACAAAACAAAATGCAGCCTTTTCTTCTCCTCCAACAGCAGCAGCGGCGTGCGGCTTCTTCTTCTTCTCTCGACTGCAACAAATCAGCCAACAATGGTAAGTTAACCTTCCCTTTTCTTCTTCTTTTCACCTTCCCTTGTATTCTTCCTTTTCACTCCCGTGTCCACCTTTCTCACCAAGGATCCGACAAGGGATCTGCACCCATACCCGTGTTGTGTCGACACGGGTACTTCATCCCAAATAAAGAGTCCGAGCATCACAAAGTAAAAGAAGCAACAAAATGGGGTCTCCAAACTTACAATACATCAGCTGATGTTTCAAGAAGGTAAATACTAAAACCATTTGCATGAAAGGTGGAATGAGTAGGGATTAAAATTTGCATCCAACAGCCCTCATAGAAGTGCAAAGCAGAATTTTCCTTGCCAGTTAAAGCAACCTAGTTCAAGGATCCAGTCAACCAACTTTTAGAAGTACATTTTCACCCAGGAAATTTTTGTCAACACATGGAGTGGGCTGGCAGAGGTCAACCTCTGCTAATTGAACATATGCAGTTCACCTTGAATATCTATTCATATAGTATCATAATTATATTAGAGTCCATTCCCAAAGTACCTAGTACCCTCTAAGCATGGAGTGCAACTTTATACTTGCATACTTCTATTTGTATAAGGCCAGGTTACATTATTTAAACTGCTCCAAGTAAGTGGAGATAATCCATAGCAAACTATGGAACCTAAGAATTCGGGGTAGTAGTTTGCTTCAAAGAGTCACCCAATACCTCTTCAAAAATACCAAAATTTTGAATACAGTCAACTAATTCACCCAAAACAAATAGAGGATGCATACTCAAAGATTAATCTTCTGTTGGTAGAAACGACCAGGACAAACAAATACAGCGATTTTAAAGGAGAATCAGCAATAAACTATCCCAACAAGAGGGTTCACATACCATGAATGCGGAATTGGAGAAAATATTTTCTCAATCCTCATTTAATCCTTTCAAAAATGTACAAGCCTATTTATACACTGTGTAGTATGTGGAAAAGATACATATGTACCTAGGAAAATCTGGCTACAAAATAGGAACTAGCTACTTCTAAATATAGGCATCAGATTAGTAGGAGATAATATTGAATTTTCCTCCTAATATGTTGCACTAAATCTGCCTAATCTTTTCACACCACATTGACAATTTTGAAACTCAAAACAACGAAAAATCAGGACCTTTCCCAATATCTCTCACACAGGGCATTTGAGTGTGCATTCTGCATGCTCTTGAGCAATTTAAACAGGTGACTTCCAAATAATTGCATACATACATATTATACGAAAATGAAGGAGAAGATTGCATACATACATAATATATGAAAACAAAGGAGAAGATAGAAGACCCCTACGCCCCTCCCCAAAAAAGAACCTAAAATTATTTTTAATTAACAGATGGCCCCCAACAGAAAGACTATTTCTGCCTCAACCTCGCTGAAGCCCTCACCCTCCAAAAAATAGAAATTGGAAACATTATTGTTGTTTTGCAAAAGTTCTAGTTAGAACCATAGCTAATGAAGGATGTAAGGCCACAATCATCAAAACTCTGTGCAGAAATACATCAATTGTGAAGTCATGTAATAGGTTGGATACAAACCTGAGATTGATAGTTCCTTTGATAAGAGCCACAGGCAGGTATTCTTCTCCAATAAAAATATCTGCCCAATGGAAGTGAACTCTTCCAGCACCTCCACCACCACCATTATGGCTGCCGTGTCCTCCAGAAGTTGAGATGGTACCGGTATCACCTAGGACCAAGCTATGGACAAACAGAAGAACTGTTCCTCCAGATCCACCCCCAGGGCCTATTTCTGAAAGTAGCCCTTGAACATATTTTCCAGGATTTTCTCCATCAGCTCTTAGTGCACCATACAATGTCAATTTTGACAATGAGTGCTCCAATGAACCCATCACTGTTTCAGAAATGAACTTATGAAATAAAGTGAGCAATCAGCAGAAGCCACGTGGAAAGAAATCTATGAAGAGGATTATTGAGATGCAAACGTGTTGGTGACTAATATGAAAATCTTGTCTTGTAAGTAACCACAGAGTTTTATGGAACAAATATGGCACAATTTTTCCAATCTTCAATAATAGCACATTAAGTTTTCCTAAACTTTTAGCAACAGCAATCGAATTTCTAGTACTCATGCACAAAGTAACCATCAGCCTCATTTAGTATTTTCAGATAAAAACTTTCTATTACAGGACGAAACCACTTTAAAAGATTTCATTTAGCATTCGAAACTCCTGTTCAATTGTTTCAAAAGGACATAATTAAGGAACAAAAAATTGCAATGAAGCCAACTCCATGATATGAACAGCAATGAAGGTCCCAAGTTCCACCAACTACCTCAACATGCTAATAAAGAAGTTCTATATACGTGGTTTATTAACAAAAAATCACCAAACATCTGAATGAGATGAAGGTCGTGCAAAAGAAGGTGAAAGAGTGTATTTCTCCGAGTAAATAAGACACGGACTTTGGGTTGTTGAACTCAGATATTACATAGACGTGCATGTGTAGCTAATATGTTAATGTTAGGAGGCTGATGTGTGTTTACCTGAAAATCTAACCAGAATTGGAGTTTATTTCTCCAGCTTTGACTTAGAATTATAAACATAAACATAAAACATTCTGAAATTATCAATCTCTAGACTTAGAATTATTAAGATAAACATATCAACATTCTGAAATTATCAATCTCCAGAGCTTACCAATAATACCACCACCAGCAGTAGAACCTGACAGACTCTCATTTCCACTTCCACTACCAAGTTCACAAGGCAACTCAGCATTCCCGTATGAAATACCACCCTTGATATAACTTCCATTATTGTACGCATCCCCACCTCTACCACCATGTCCAGCACCACTGCCAACACCATTAGGCAGATGTTCTCCACGTCCTAACCCACCAGTGCAGCCTGTACATCACCCAAGTCAAGATTTCAAATTCTGGTCCCTAAACCCTTATCATAACTGTACAACTGGAGGAATCATGCTGTGGAAGGCTTTTGGAATAAAGAAAACAGCAATACTGACTAAGAGCATGTTTGGCCAGGTTTTTTTAAACTCTATTTTTCCCAAACTCATTTTCAACCACATATTTCATGGAACCCACTACTTTTATCAAACTTACATTTCACCAACTTTTTTCAAAATCTCCTAAAAAACTACTTTTAAACTCCACCAAACAAGCACTAAATATCTTTAAACATGTAAGAATATTAAGGACTAAAAATAAAAGAAGTTACAGCATTCATAACTCATAACTAAATACCTAAACTGTTGTTCCATAATAAGATGAAATATCTTCTAGTAGGGGAAAAAATAATACCCAGTCCAGATGCACTTATTGCTCCAGAAGATTTTACAACCACAGTTCTCACCCAGTGAAAATGTACAACGGATCCTTCTAAGAATCCTTCAACTATAATATCTTCAACTCGACATATCTGCACGAGAAATGAAGTTTGATTGCGTCAGAAAGGGCAGGAGGCGTCAAAGGTATCCAAAACACATCCTACTCTGACCAATACAAAATAACTTCTAACAGAATAAACTTCTCAGTGTGTTACACTGAGTATTAGAACACCTGAACAGTGAAGGACAATGAGGCATTCACATTGCAATCCTCTGGTGGATGAAGCAGTTCAATAGGGCAATCCTTTTGTTCACAGTAGAGCTTTGGTGACCTACATTATCAAATAGTAAGAATTTGAAACAAGTGCAGCATGAGCGTAAAGTGCTACCAAATCAGCACTTACATGTAACTGTCACTTGCATTTTTCAAGGGACCTCGTAGAATGGATCCAGACCCAACCTTTATATAGAAAAGTATTAATATTATCAGCAGAAAATGGATGTTCCCAGATGATAACTAAAAATCTCAAAGGATTACAAGTTGTTTCAAATACAATCAAAATTAGTTTAGATTGAAAGGAAATCTAATATTAGAACAAAAAAGATGCCATTTTAGAGAACCAGTGTTGTCAATTACAAGAAAAGTGTTATCAAGCAAACCAATTCTCCTTGTACCGGTTAGTTAGGGATTGCTGTTTTCATAGCTGAGGTCAAGGGTTCAAGAATTAGTAACTCCCTCCCCCACAAAAAAAAAAAAAATAATAATAATAATCAAGCAAACAATTAATCCCAACTCCGCCACAAATCTATCAAAGTTTATCCACTGAAGCAACCAGCTGCCTTAGCTGTAGTAACTCAATTTATAAGTCAAAATACTTTTGTTTTGTACAGAATGAAATTCACAGAGAATAAAGTTTGTAAGTTCATAACTGTGTGACTTGTAAGTGAAGTAGCACTTGAATGGTGTAACTGTGGTTAAGACAGTTACAGAAGAGGAGGGGCAGTATGACATTGAAACTAAGAAATTGATATTAACAAGACAGAATATTTAGAAGCCTTACACTGATAGCATAAAACAAGGATAAAACCAAATGCTGAGCTTCAATAAGATCTCCAGGTCCTGACAAGTTCAAGGATCCTTGTCCGTGAAGTCCCAAATTTGCTGTTGAGTGTATCATGGAAGACCCCTGCAACCAATTAGTTTTTTTGATAATAAATATTATTCAAACAAAATACTTTAGTTATGAGCTAAAGATATATAAATGTAATGACTTACTTTAAGAACTACTAAATTGCTGGCTTCAAGCAAAGATGTTGCAACAATTGCATCACTATCACCAGTTATAAGCATTTTGGAATTCAACATCAAATGGATTTTCACAGACATTCGCAAAGCACCATAGACCTATAAAGGACAACAATATTGTACATGTATCATCCCACTAAACTAGAAAAGTAACAACCGTCTATATATAGATCAATGTATTTATTGCATCAGTAACATGTAACACAAAAATTAATTAGATGATAATTTGAGAAAGCTTCCACTATGTTGCTCATCAGTAACATGTAACACAAAATTAATTAGATGATAATTTGAGAAGCTTCCACTATGTTGCTTGGACTCAGGTACAGGTGAAAGCTTAAGTCTGGGTCATGTAATCGTCAAATTTGAGCACCTATGGACAGCTAAATAGTGTCTTCACTTCAGAAACAGGTGTAACACATTTCATTCAGAGAATTCATGAGCTATTATATGAATTTGAAAATAGGAAAAGAATTATTGTAACACATCTTCATGAAAAGATAAATCTATATATTGTTGAACCGCCTAACTGTAAAAGCTTGAGCTGTTGGAGAGGGACAAAACTTATTCACCATAAAGTACTCAAACCCAAACCCTACAAAGTATACTAAGTGAGACTCAGTGATCCCAAAGTCTTACAAAAAGACAGTCCATGACTATCTCACAAATTGGGATCAAACTAAAATACAAAAGGGACTCCTAAATAGGAGAACAAAGGGGTGGCCAACCATTTCTATGCCATGGGGGGAATTCAAAGCCTCAAAACTACAAATGTCAACCTAGGTTTGAACTTTGAATTATCCAAGGCCTTCAAATACGAATTTCTTCAAATGTCCCCTCACCAAATTTTGTGCCGTCATGAGAGGGAAAAAACAAAAAGAGGACCAAAACCCCAATAAAAAAAGACAATAAATTATTCCCATATTTTATGGGATTGTGTTTATAAATATCACTGGGATTGAGATCACTAAATCCCTAGATTTACAAGATTGGAATCAATCCCCTTAAATCAAGGGAATATGTTTCTAACATGTCTAATATCTGCCCCCACCACAATAAATAAATAAATAAATAATTAAAAAAAAAAAAATACTTAATGTGGTATGTAAAAATTAGCTAGGGTTTTGATATGCAATAATATTCCCCTCAAACTTTCTAATGTGAAAACAAAATGTTTTGGAAAATGATCAACCAAATTGCAAAGTTCATCGAGTTCCAAATTTGTTACTATAAACATTGCTAAAAAGTTAGCTTTTGCCACCAAGCCAAAGGTCACTACCAGAGGTTAAAAAATCTATAGTTGAAAGCGTGAGGTAAAATAGCAAAGTGACTAGAATGTGCAAATACATAGACAAGAGGACGAGTACATGCAAAGTCCGAGATGGAAGTCGGAACAAAAGACCAGCAGAAAGCTGAAGATGCCAAATCACACTCTACTAGAGACATGAGAAGAAAGCAAAGAGAACCAAAACTCATTTCTAAGTTGCAACAAGAACTGTAGCGAAGAAGAAAGGGTTCATTGATTGGATGAACTTGATTAAGCCAGATAATTAAGGGGTGAAGTGCACTGTTGAAGATCATGAACCTAAAATATTGCACTGGACCAGGTGAAGTTTGGAAGGCATGACAAAATTTACAGGAACCGAACACCTTATCGTAATCAAGGCAAGTGCTGCTGCTGGAACCCATACCCAGCAGCCTGGGGGCAGTCTAGGACAAACTTTACCAAAATAGAGTTGCTGCGGAGCAACCGCGGGTTGCCCCAGGTGAGATCCAGACATTCCTGGCGAAAGTGGCATGTCTGGCATCCTGTTTCCCTTTCTTAAGTGGTTTATCGAAAAGTATCGTGGTTCGTTCTCCATAGTGCACCATGGGTATTATTTATGAGATCAACCAATATTTTCTTCTCAGTATTGCAAGCTGACGGTTCCCCTGCCCCCACATGCAGATGTAATAGGCTAAAGCAGCTTCACACAATTAGCAATGTTTATTTGTAGAATTCCAACATTCACAGTCCACTTACAGTTCGATTTCCAATGTTGCAGTTTTCTCGCTGTTGTGGAGGTCTCCACAGTGAATTTTGTGGTGAATTTAGGGTAAGAAAACTACTTCAATGCCTACAAAAGTTTTTTTGACCGGACAAGCATCACAAGGCCAACTCTCATACCATGTCAAACCACCTCATTTAAATGCTTAAACCATTAGAGATGGGACATTCACTTATTTAAGTTTTTCCTTCAACATATATATAAAAGAAAATAATAGGATGAACACAAATCTTTATATTATGTTAGATGCGGATAAGTAGAAATCTTACACATCCTTGTCATTACAGATGAGGATATACAAGGTGTTCCCCAGAATGCAGGTGGCCTTGGCTGCTTGTGTAAATTTTACTATACAGTTAATTAAAGCTTACCAGTTCAAGGAAAAAAAAATTGTAGTTGTACTTTAATGTTCGGAACTTGGATAAGATGTCAAACAAGTCATATCTATTTCCAAAAGGTGGGACACAAGAACACGCCATGGTGACGCGGACAGCTCTAAAAGAAAATTAGTCATATACGAGAATACAAATAGCCAAGTGAAGAATGACAAAACAGTTTATTTTGTACTAATACAAATTGCCAAGTCATATCCATTTCCAAAAGGTAGGACACGAGAACATGCCATGTTGACGCATACAGCTCTAAAAAGCAATTAGTCATATATGAGAATACAAAAGGCCAAGTGAAGAATGACGAAACAGTACATTTTGCACTAACACAACTCCACCCCATTTTTCTCCAACACAAACCCGACATGCAATCCAATAAATAAATAAAGACGAAGAGCTTTTGAATACGAGACCGACATATGAACAAAATTACAAAATACAAAAAATTCATGTTGCCGCGGAAAATAGATAAAATAAAAACCGAAATTCTGGGAAAAATTGAAACAGAAAATATGAACCGATTGGCACAACTTGCCTTGATTATTGAATCACTCATCAGAAGTTCTTCAGCCATCAACTCAAACTCTGACAGAGCATAATGTACGAGCCCAAAGCTCAGAACTGCACCACATGATAGACTAAGTTGTCCCCGAACCTATTCAGTAAAGTCACACAGAAATAGTTAGAAAGAGAAAAATGATATGTTAAAATCTTCACAGTAGCAGAGATGGTTTTATAGATCAGATTACAGCGAAAAAACATGATAAATTCTCACAGACCACATTTAACGTCATATGGTAAAACATCAGATTGGCTACCATAAAGCATAAAGAAGAAATTATCCAGGAAAAATAAACCACTCAAAACAAGAGTTTATAAAGAAACCATAAGAAAGGATTTTCCACAAAATAACTGCATACATATGGAAGAACTTAATTTGACAAAATCAAAAAATTAATGAAAGAGAAGAAAGAAGAATTTGCAAGAATATAGAAAAAATATTAAGAAAAGCATGAAGATAACAAAAGAAAATAGAGAAGAAAAGGAGTTGATATGTGCTTTGTGCCAAAGATATATTCAAATGTTCCTAGTTTATGACATAATTTTGCACTATCAAATGCTGGACAACAAATGATCAAGCACCATGGAAATATTACGAACCTATGTCCTCCCCCCCTCACACACACACAGAAAAAAAAAAAGAGAACAGGAGAAAACATAATAAGAGTTACAGTTTGTAGCGTGGAGAAGGTTTTCCAATAGAAAAGCATTGTGAGGAAAGACACCCAGATCAAACAAATTGAATTCCCAAGACAAGCCATAGGCACAATCTAGTATCTTTGCTTAAATTTCCGACAGTTGGTAGCTCATAATTTGCTAGCATCCTTTAGGGTGTCCAAGAAAATCATTGATTATCGATCCTTCATTATATCAAAAAATGACAGACAAACGCATCCTAGAAGCCTTAAAATTTGTTTTTAGTACATGTAGACACCCACCACTAACCAAGACTTAATATAATCAAAATTAATTGTGACAGATGGCACACAGCTTAAAAATGTAATAGAAATTTAGAGTCAATGCTCTAAAAAGAAAAGTCAAGCAGGATTGGGACCCACCCTGAGGCAAAATGGTCCACAAACTCTTCATGCCTTAGGGATAGGCCCAAGGCACAAGTATCAAAGTTTAAGATGATACCTAGAACACAAAAGGCTAGTCTTGAGTGCCTCATAATTGGGGTTCACCTAATTGGCATCTTAACCAAAATTTAATTGTGTCAGAATTATAAATTAAGGTTTATCATGTTATAAAATGCGTATGAGCTCCAAAGTGGAAAGGAACCTAAACCTCTGATGTGACACAACATACCAGGAGAACTCCATTATGATAAATGCATCATAGAACCAATTCATCACATTTATACATATTTGAATTTATATTTATTGCTTCTGCTTATTCTATATTCTTTACTTTTCCCTGCAACTCGGGTAATTTTCACTGCTTTAAAATTCATTCAACCATTTTCTTTTTCTTTAAAATACAGAAAACTCCTCTCCATCTCAGGGCCTATGCCTTGCCCTACACCTTTACTCTGTGAAACAGCACTAACAGAAATATTCCATCAACAAGAAAAAGAAAAACCAGGAAATATTATAAAAGATATTTCATGAAAGCATTGTCAGGCACTTGGATTGATTATTCAACAACCTGAACTCGACTCCAGAGCAAAGGAAAAGTTGCTCGGGCACCATTGCGAATATAAACATTTGTCCAAAGTGGCTGGTTAGGAAATTGCAGAAGAAGTGTATCAGTATCTGTTGACATGTTATGATTGTTGATGATAAGTCTTCGAGGAACGGCATCAAAGAATGTCCCAGCAGCACCTGAATTTGCAGGGCAGCCAAAACTTCTTCCCCCTGTCAAAATTTGGCCATGCAGTGTCAATCCTCGAAACAGTATATTGGCACATTCAAAGGTGATGTTCTAAAGTGCAAAGAGGATGATCACTGTTATGGCACATGTTTCCAAAGATTGCTCAGACAAAAAGGGATTGACCAATCTGAATAATGGCATATAGAAAGTGACTGCAAGTCCTACAAGTTCATATGAAATCAAATCAGTGCACCGCATAGTAGACATAAGAATACCACTCAACCCTTCTTTGGAAACACAGGCATGAACTTCTGGCAACTTTCATTCAAATCACACAATGCGAACCTAAAAGTGATTGCATATAGAAAAATCATAAGCAGGCAAACAAGAGTCCATTAAACTCACGTGTAATTATCATAGAGCTATAACATAAAAAAGAAAAGGTCAGACATAGTAGGCATAAGAAAGAACCAATAACCAGATTACTCCTCAGACCTTCTTTGAAAAGACAGCCATGAACTTCCAGCAACTTTCATTCAAAATCACATACAGCGAACCTAACATTGATTGGATATAGAAAAATCACAAGCAGGCAAGCAAGAGTCCGTTAAACTCACGTATAATTATCATAGATCTATAACATAAAAAAGAAAGGTCAGACAGCAATGGTTGGAAGAATCAGTATCTACTTCTGGGGCTTCCCATTCAAAATCACAAACCAAGACTGCAGCCAAATATTTTAAATAAGAATAGTGACAAAACGGAGGGGAAATTATGCTTCAGATAGAATATGGGTAGCTTCAAGAAAATTCTTAAGCAGACAAAGATCGACTAACCACACATGCAATCCATCTTAGAGCTAAAGCATATAAAAATGGCTAGCGAAGTTCACATTACAAAATCTACTATTTACTCTTGGGGCTGGGGCTATTGATCCAAAATTATAGAATGGAAGCTAATATTTCTAAAATGTGAAATAGTTAATTTGTGGAAGGGGGATATGATTTACACTGATTGCCAACTATTAATAATTAATCTCCTATGTAACATCATAGAGCTAAAGCTTAGAAAGATTACTCTTTCTCTCATTTGTACTCAGCATAAAAGAATTGTAACTAGAAAACCTATGTTGAAACAGAATTACATAAAGCACGATTACAGGTAAACAAAAATGAAGCATTCAGTGATATGAAAAAGGCAAGTTACAATGATATACGAAAAGGATTTGGCAAGTACTCAACCACTAAGTTCACATACCAAAGATTTGGTGACAAATTGCAAAGGCATATTCAGTATTATGAGCACAAGAATCTTGCTTGTAGTTAACCCAAGCCTACTCTCCAAAGTGGTCAATGCATACAACCAAGTAGCAACTAGCTTTAAGAAATCATACAATATTGCTGAGATTCAATCTCTCTCTTCTATTGCTTATTCAAGGTTTCCACTTTGCTCGTGATAGAACTCACAAACCAATTATTTAACCATTAAGATAGATATTGCTCTCATTAATTATTACATGCAAGGTTTAATGATGACACCTCATAGAAACGTTTGTTTTCTAACAGGTCTCACCGTGGACCAAAAATACGGGATCATCATGCCTGCTAAACACATTAACAGAAACTCTTCCACCACCACCTCCGGCAAATCCGTTACCTCCTGAAGCACTTATCCTGCCACTTCCAGTCCTGTGTTTAACAAAAGAACAATCAGCGACAACATGATTCTGGCCATGACAGCTGCTGAGAAACAAAAATGATTTAAATGCAACCTAGTACAAGGTTAAACCGATACAAATAAAGTGAGCATTACAGATTCAACACCTATCAATCACAAATTACAAACAAATAGCACTTGAAATCTAAGTCACGTAAAGCGGGAGAGTGAGTGGGGTTGCAGAGGGCTATTGTGAGTGCAAAAGCATCAAAGTAAAAAATTTTAGAGAGCAAGATTGCCTTTGTGTGCAAATCATAACACAGAAAATTATTTTTGTTGATAAGAGTGGCGTGGTGTCAATAGAACAGTTTTGAGGAGGGAGTAATAAACCAAAACTAACATGGCCCGTTGCGGTTGTTAAGGATATAGTTGTTAGATCTAGCAATGAAATTGACCTCAAATTTATTGGAAACAAGGCTTAGCTTCTAGTTGTTTTGACAAGCCAGGGCTAAGTTGTACAACAATAGGCATTTAGGCATTCCCTAGCTTTACAGTCCATCGCCTTTCAGGTCCAAACTCCAAATTCAAGCACTAAGACCTGCTTGAACGTGAACCACGTTCTCCCATTGCATAATATCAAATGCACCCCATCCCTGTCCCAGAGAGGGGTAGCAGTTGGGAGTTATACGGTACCTCAGTGCACCTTGCACATAGTGATGTGGTATCACATGTTATCTTCAGTCCCACAAAGTATCGAAGAAGTACTCTATATTTATTTATTTGTTTATGATCTGCATATTTCAATGGATCCTTGTTTTGTCATTCTAGATAGCATAGAATAGTGTAGTATTGTATTAATAGATGGTTTAATAGATTTCCTGTATGTTGATAGTTCACCTAAGTTAATACAGACCTATTGAGCTCTTTCAGGATATCATTGATGCATTTGTAACTTACAATAGGATACAGACCTAAACTTGAAACTCTCTCTCACATGAAACAATTTAACCTAAATCTACATCACATTTCCGAACAGACCTTAAGTAATTCCTCTATCTTGGTTTAACAAAATTTAATGAATTAATGTGCACCAGTGTTTCTAAGGTCATGATAGTTCAAAAGCCAAAAGTAAAAATCATTTAAAACGAAGAGCCTAATGAAGCTAAAATAAACTAGTGCTCACTTTGAAGAAGAAGTTCAGCATCAAGGGAATATCATGGCATAAATTTCATTAGTTAGAAGAATCTTGCCACGGGTGGAATCAAGCAAAGACCACGGCTTGAAACCTATGCTTTCAAAAGTGGACCGGACAAACTGGAAAAACCGGGAACCGGTACAACTACGGGTCGGGTACAGTTATGGTCTAAAACCGGCATAATTAAAAACAGGCAAAAAAGAGGGTCCAACTGCAAACCGGTTGACCCAGTACCAGTTTTTTTGGATTTGACGGGTTATTTTTGCTATAAAAATATGAAAATTTTAAACAATAACAAGCTAAACTAGCAAAAAGCCCAGATTCCACTTATGGGTCCACCCACTTTGTTCTCTGAGATTTCCTTAAATTTAGGTTCACCACTCCTTTAATAGTGTACTCCTTCGGTGCTTTTCACTACACAATCCGATGCGGGATCACAAAGTTCACCATTCTTTCTAGTTTCTACCTTACATTGTTTAATGGTTTAATAAAACCTGTAGGTGTGTAAACTAAAACAAAAACAATAAAATTGTTTAGGAGAAAACCTAAAGTCCATAATCAATTATTAATTTATTAAATTTGATTACTATTTTCATTTCAATTTACTCTATCATTTTCATATAATCTGCTAAAATGCTATAATATATTTAAGCAATTTACCATCTACTGAAGCTTTTATATATCTATTGCCTCAATTTCTATTGATATTAGATATGAATATAATGAAAATTAATTGCAATCAAGTTTGGTGAGTGCTTTAGTCCATATATATTAATTAATTTGGGAAATTAACTTCTTTTTTGTCAATTTCTTGTGGTGTGTGTGTATACATATATATTTTTTATAGCCGGTTCAACCCCAGTTTGACGAGGTTCGACTTTTCAACCCTTGACCCTCTACTTTTTCTGGGTCAATTTCCGGGCTGGTTTTTAAAACATAGCTTCAAACAGAGCTATGCCAGGAAAACTAATAGAGGAATTTTTAAGACAGCTATCTAAAAAGTACATGGAGAAAAAAGAATTTCAATCATTAGCCCATAGAAATCTTACGACAGGTTCCTAGAGAAATATATTGACATAGATCAAGCAAAGTTTTGTACATATAATCAGAGAGAGTGAAGAACATGCAATGCAATGCAATGCAGTTCCTACAGTAGGAAATATGCTGTCGTACATTCTATACTGAAAGTTTTGTAAGTAATTACTCAAATTATACAATTCAATGTTGTCTCAAGTTTTATGCACACTTACAAACAAAAACCGAAACTAACATATAACTTGAGAGTATATAAATGTGCAAAATGGAAGCAGATAGCATTGTATCACAAGGTAAATAACATTTTGGGTCCAAAAACAATGCAACTCATTGACCTCTATGGTAAAGACTCAAAAAGAAAGGAACAAAGCAAAGTTGGACTACAATACATTACATTTTCGGTGACTTGATGTAAATACTGCCACCAGACCCTCCTCCACCTTTGACCCACCATCCCCTCCATTGGCCAAAAGCAATCCACATGCATCTGCAGTATCTTTTACCTCCAACCAAATCCTCCCACCCCCTTTGCCGCCATAATCCTCCTCCCTATTCGTGGTACCCCCTTTACTCCCATAACTCCATGGTTCCCCCAAAGATTCCCAAGAATATGCATCCCCACCCCACACATCCTCAGGCAGCTTCTTATTATCCATCACACAGCTTGCACCCCGGCCCCCATGTCCCCCGCCCCACCTTGCGCCCCTTTAGGTGTCCCAGTGGAGTCCTCCGGCGGCTCCCCCGCTAATGCCGTCACATTAATGAGTGAATCCCCAAATAAACTCACATTTCCAGCTACTATATAGACCGACCCAGCTACAATTTTCGCAAATGGGTTCAATCTAAATTCACCGGTGATGTTGATCTCAATTGAACAGCCCAATTCCGGGCAGGTCAAAGATATCCCCTGAAGAATGAACAAATTCCCATTGCCTTCAATATAAACATCTTGTGTAATATTCAAGCTGTAGCTGAGCTCACAGGTGGTATTAAGGGAACCAATGCCTTTAAGATCCTTGCAGGAGAAGGGAGGAGGGTGCATCGGCGGAGAGGGAGGCAGGGGAGACGGCGGCGAGTAATCCCCACGAAATGAGTCCGATTCCTCATTATAGTCTATAATAGAAAAATCTGAGGTTGAACAAAATGCTAAAAGAAATGGGTTTTTGAGGAAAAGGAAAAAGGAAGAGTAAAGAAAAAGCGAAAATAGAGTGGCCATGAAAGTTCATAAATTGAGTTGGAAAATTGTGCAAAATGTGAAATGCGCAGAGGTATGTATAACATGCGTATATTTGTATGCATCGGAGAGTGTATGAATGTATAGGTGGAGAGAGAAGAGGTAGAACAGGTGGAGAGAATGCGAGGAGTTCGGAAGCGGGTTTCATTTTCCTCCAAGAGTGTGCCTTTGTCATTGTCAGCACATAGAGAAAGTAAAAGCAGGGGGGGTGTGGTTGGAATTTGGACCCACTTGTAAGTTGGGCCCAAGTTTGTTGTGTTGGGACTTGGGACGAGAGAGAATTTGAACTTGAAATAGACAGTACACTTTAAAAATAAAAAGAGAAAGAAAAAGAAAAAAGAGAAAAGAGAAAATTGCATATAAGTCACTTACACATGACTTGTTTCAAATTAGGTCAATATATTTTTTTTAATTGTGATTAAGTCATACTTTAAGCAATATTTTAAATTAATTCCAAAATACTCCTCCGATCCGTATTTTCATCGGTTGCATTTTCTTTCTCTACAAACCTCTTATGCAGAGCTTGTAATCGGAAATTATAACTTCAATTCCGGCGACTATGTGTAGTGGTACCACGAGA
The DNA here is from genome assembly GCA_023638005.1 of Forsythia suspensa. Lineage (NCBI taxonomy): Eukaryota > Viridiplantae > Streptophyta > Magnoliopsida > Lamiales > Oleaceae > Forsythia > Forsythia suspensa. The sequence continues at coordinate 10,015,863 of CM042668.1, forward strand.
ATGGAGGGTAAATCAATGATACCACGAGAATGGGAACTTCAATTTCGGCGGAGGCGGAAGCGGAGGCGGATCAGTGGTAACTTCAATTCTGGCAGAGGTGGAGGTGGAGGTGGAGGTGGAGGTGGAGGTGGAGTAGTGGTACCACGAGAATGGGTCTACACAGTGAACAAGTTGTGAATTCGGTGAAGCTTTTAGAAATATTCATCGACTACTAGCTATTCCAACCAATTAATTCTTTGAATGTTGGTAGTCCTTCATCTTTGTCGAGATAGTGTAGTTAGTTCTCTTCCTCGGAAGATGTTTTGTCTCTCTTAAAAAATACTCTTGACGTTGCCATTTGAACAAAATGTGAGGACAACAAAATATGGGATGAGCGTATAAGTTAATGTTTAGGAAGTATATTTGTTGTGGCCATGATTTGTTGCTGTTAATAGTAGCTTTAATTTCTGTAAAGATGAATGCTGGTAGCCCTTAGATTATTTATTTGTGTTGTTAGTCATGTATGTTGTTTGATACTGTATTATAAAACAGTATCACAAAAAGTATCATAACTGAAATTATATAGAATTCACATACGTGTTTAATACTGTTTTAATCCATGATACTATTTAATTATGGCAATGTTTGAACATGTGATACTGTTTGAATGTCTTAGTTTTAATCCATGATACTGTTTTAATGTCTTAGTTTTAATCCATGATACTGTTTTTATCCTGTGATACTGTTTGAATCTATGTGATCTTTAATACTGTTTAATTATGGCAATGTTTGAATTTGTGATACTGTTTGAATGTCTTAATTTTAATCTATGATCCTGTTTTAATCCATGATCTTTGTTTTGTTTAGGTAATTAGTATATTTTGATACCATTTTAATCCATAATATTGTTTTTATCCTTTGATACTGTTTGAATCTATGTGATCTTTGATATTGTTTAATTATGGCAAGGTTTGAACCTGTGATATTGTTTGAATGTCTTAGTTTTAATCCATGATAATGTTTTGTGTTAGGTAATGTGCATTAATATAATTTGATCTTGTTTTAATCCATGTTTTAATCTATGATCTTGTTTTGCATAATCTGATTATCAAATAAAACATATGACTAATTAAACGATGATCAAAGATAAAAGCATGATATCATAGTCATGTGTGTTGTTTGATACTGTATTATGCAAAACAATATCAAAATAGAAATGATCATAGAATTTGCACACATGCTCATAATTTTTATTATAATATGTTTTCGGAATGGTCTCAACGAGACGGTCAAGACCAATTACTTCGCTATTGCGTGTGATGGATTTACCCGTTTGAAGTCGTCTCTTTAGCTTAAAATAGCAATCTTTAATTTTTTGTCAAAACAGTATCACGGATTAATGTACATCCTTTTGCTCCAAATTAAAGCTCTTCCAAAGTATCTGAGTCCCTTAAAAGCAAACACATACTTCAGAGCAATACCAAGATGAAGAAAGAAGAACTGCCAATCATTCTCAAGTTAATGGGAAGTCATACAAAGGGTTCTCATCTAAAACTATGAACAATGTTTTTAATTCTTCCCTTGAATTAGAACGTTTGAGATTCAATTAGGACATAGATTCTCATTGGATAGATAAGTATAAATATATGGTAGGTAGACGAATTAATCAATATAGTATAAACAAGAGAATAATAATTGTTCTTAAAATGATTCATTAGTAGTACAAAATCATAGGTTTAACAGTATCACCACAAAACAGTATCACAATTAACATTTTTTTACAATTAAGAGTATGTTGGTCTTTTGGCTCTAAAATGTGATTTTAATTGAATTAAGTCTTGAGCATATGACTTTAGAGCCCATAAGTGCCCAAACAGTGACCGACCCTGAATTTACCCAAGAAAAAATTAGTCCCAATGCGTTTTTTAAATGGTTAATTTCACTGATGGTCACTTAAGTTTTATTAATTTACAAAATCGTCACTAAAGTAACAAAATTTCGGTGATCATTGAAGTTTACTAAAACTTGCACCAAATGTCATTCGCCGAAATTTTCCAATTAACTTGATGACGTGTCACTTGTAAATGTCCATATAAGCGCACATTTAGATGACACGTAGCAAAATTATTGACATGTGGACTTTACCCACTAATTATAATAAATTTGGACCTCAATGAATACCTCTATAATATAAGGACCTAGCTGAAAATACTTTAAAATAAATTTTATAATAAATACATCAAAAATTGCATCTAAGGTCCTTAACTTTTTATATTTTCAAATTTTGGTCTCTAAATTTTCAATTATCTTTCAGTTAAGTCTTTCAAAAATTGCGTCTTAGGTCCTTCAACTTTTTATATATTTACACTTTGGTCTCTAAATTTTCAATTATCTTTCATTTAATTTCTTCAAAAATTACATCTTAAGTCCTTCAACTTGTTACATCTGTACACTTTGGTCCCCAAATTTTTAATTATCTTTCAGTTAAGCCCTCTAAAAATTGTATCTTAGGTCCTTCAATTTTATACATCTTCAAACTTTGATCCCATAAATCTTTAATTTTAGTGATCAAAATAAGTACAATTTTAGTGGTCAAAATTATTATTTAATTATATTATTTTAGTACAATTATTAGTTAACTATATTATTTTGTTCGTTTAGGTGAAAATTCAAGTGTAAAGTCAAAAATTTAATTGTAAATAATAATTTTGGCCATTAAAATCAAGGATTTAGAGATCAAAGTTTGGGGATGTATAAAGTTGAAGGACCTGAGATACAATTTTTGGAGGGCTTAACTGAAAGATAATTAAAAATTTGAGAACCAAAGTGTACATATGTAAAAAGTTGAAGAACCTAAGATGCAATTTTTGGAGGACTTAAATGAAAGATAATTAAAAATTTGGATATCAAAGTGTAAAGATGTAAAAAGTTGAAAGACTTAAGATGTAATTTTTGAAGGACTTAAATGAAAGATAATTGAAAATTTGGGGACCAAAGTGTAAAAAGTTGAGGAACCTAAGATGCAATTTTTGAAGGACTTAACGAAAGGTAATTGAAAATTTGGGAACCAAAATTTGAAGATATAAAAAGTTGAAGGACCTTAGATGCAATTTTTGAGGTATTTATTATAATATTTATTTTGAAGTATTTTCGATTAGGTCCTTATATTATAGGGTATTCATTAATGTCCAAATTTATTATAATCGATGGGTAAAGTCCACATGTTAATAATTTTGCCACGTGTCGTCCAAATGTGCGCCATAGACATTTACAAGTAACACGTCATCATATTAATTGGAGAATTTCAGTGAGTGACATTTGATGCAAGTTTTAGTAAATTTCAGTGACCACCGCTGAAACTTTGTTACCTCAGTGACATTTTTGTAATTTCAATGAAACTTCAGTGACCATCAGTGAAATTAACCCATTTTTTAAAACAACCGTGCTACTTTTACATCTTCTCAATTACAGATCAAGTTACAAATGCTTAGGTGGCGAAATAGTGTAATGATCAGAATGTCCATATACTTATTCTCGACCAAATTACCCATATATGACTGTAATTATTTGACAACTATAACAAAAACCGTGAGAGAGGAGGAGCATTTGAAATCGAGCTCTGTAAAAAAAAATGGTAATCGCGGAGAAAATTGTCGGAGAAAACAATTTGGGTCATCGTCGGAAAAGTGTTACAAAGACAAATTAGTAATGCATTGTTTTGACATTAATAATTTGAGTGGATTATTCATATGTTCTCAACTCCACAAATGGCGCCATTTTCAAATTAGGGATTTTGGTATTTCAATATAATAATGTTTGAGTAAAAGTTGAATATGGGGTTCATCTTTCTTGATAAGTTATGTACAAGATTTTCGTAATTCTTGATAAGTTATGTTTGAGTAAAAGCTTATGTTTGATTTTCAGAATTTATTTGTCATTTGTTTATGAAGATATCGTCGAGCTCGATTCGAATTAGGGATTTTGATTTATGCCCGTCTTCGTTGAACTTGATTTTTAAAATTTATTTGTCATGTGTTTAGCAAGATATCGTCGAGCTCGAGTTCGAATTAGGGAGTTTGATTTATGTTCGTCTTTGTTGATAAGTTCTGCTAACTCAATTTAGTGATTGGTTAATGAATCTCTTCATGTGTCAAGCAACAATAATTTGTGAGAATTAATGAAAACAACCAAAACAAAAATGAACAAATCCATAAGTAGTTTAAAATTAATTTGTTGTTGTAACATGGTTAACTACAAATATTGTTAATTGATGTACAATTGTAGATGCAATAGCTTCTCCAAAGTTAGGAAAGAACAAAGGAATTTGTCATAAATGTAGACGGTCAGGACACTACTTGCCGGTATGTCCAAAGAAGAAACGATGCCCTGTATGTAGAGAGAGATTTGTGAAATTGATGGAGGTCGAGAAGAAGTCTGCGAATATATGGAGGCTATTATTTTGTTGTAGTAGCATTTGTGGATATTTCAAATGGAGCGATGACGTAGGTGAATTTAGTGGTGATTATGACGTTGGTGAATCAAGTGGCGTTTCATCAGGCACATAGCGGCGAAAGATGAAATTGAAGATTTATTATGTATATTCAAAATATTTGCTTGGATTTCCGAACAAGAAGATGTGAAGATATTAGTCAATGTCACCATTCGCAAGGGTAAATGAAGTGCGGAAGAGAACAATAAAGCGAAGGATAAGACAAAAAGGAATTAGACAAATTGGTATATGTATTGGTTTCATTTGGTCTTGGACATGGTTCAATCATATCAATTCAATCACTGTCATTGTATCTTACGAGTGAACAAAATGATGTGGATTCATTTTTGTGAATGTATAAACATGGTGAATGTATATTAATGAATAAATTTGGTTCCATATTATAATTCAATTACTGTAATTTTTTGTGAATTTATAAGACCAAATCTAAATCAGCAGATTTTTCTCTTATTAAACATCGATTAGTGTATGCAATAACAAAAGTTGTGCAAATTTGGTACCAAGTTATTAATGCTTTATATTAGAGCAGGTCTATTATCACAATATGGTAAATGCTTGTAGATGCAATCAAATATCAGATAGCAAATAGGACCATATTACCAAATTCACTTCAAAAGTAATGTTCAACTAAATTAAGCATTTTTCTTCCACCTAATTACAGCTCTACAATTCTTCAAGCCATGCTTCTATAGATAGCAGATAACCATTCAAAGGCACAGTTGCACCAAGTGAAAATAAAAACTATACGAACAAAAATTGGACAACTTCCATTCATTTCGTTTAAGAATAACCAGGAAATTACATATGAAGCCTATCTATTAGCTCATAAAATTTTAATCATCCAATCAAAGGCAGTTGAGTACATGCAAAATTACATATGAAGGCTATCTATTGGTTTACTAGTACACTCATTCGCTACTCCGGGAAGTGCATTCATATCATGATCCATCTGAATTGTTGCCATGATGTTCACTCCATATGAAGCACTCCAATTTTGAAAGTGAGCACCCTACACAATTAAAAAGGATATAGATGTTATATACAATTGATTTTGAAAGCCCATCAATGAATTAAAATGATCTCTTTGCGACTAATTACAAATATAAAGCACCGAAATTTTGCAATAATAAGCATTTCAACGTCAACATGTTTAATTAGTACAAAATCATGGGTTTAACGGTATCACGCACATACGTTATCCTTGATTAACATTTTTACAATTAAGAGTATATTGGTCTTTTGGGCTCACAAAATGTGATTTTAAGTTGAATTAAGTCTTGAGCATATGACACAGAGCCCATAAGTGCCCAAGCGGTGGCCAGACCACTGAATTTACCCGAAAAAATTAGTCCCAGTCTCGTTTTTTAAATGGTTAATTTCTTGATGGTCACTAAGTTTTATTGAATTTACAAATGCGTCACTAAAGTAACAAAATTTCAGTGGGTGATCATTGAGTTTACTAAAACTTGCAAAATGTCAATTCGGCTGAAATTTTCCAATTAACTTGATGACGTGTCACTTGTAAATGTCCATATAAGGCGCACATTTAGATGACCACGTGCAAAATTATTGACATGTGGACTTTACACCCGCTAATTATAATAAATTTGGACTTGCTCAATGAATACCTCACATAATATAAGGACCTAGTATGAAAATACTTTAAAATAAATTTTATAATAAATACATCAAAAGGTGCATCTAAGGTCCTTAACTTTTATATTTTTCAAATTTTGGTCTCTAAATTTTCAATTATCTTTACGATTAAGTCTTTTCAAAATTGCGTCTTAGGTCCTTCAACTTTTTATATATTTACACTTTGGTCTCTAAATTTTCAGATTATCTTTCATTTAATTTCTTCGAAATTATCTTAAGTCCTTCAACTTGTTACATGTCATACACTTTGGTCCCCAATTTTAATTATCTTGAGGACAGTTAAGCCCTCTAAAAATTGTATCTTAGGTCCTTCAATTTTATACATCTTCAAACTTTGATCCCATAAATCTTTAATTTTAGTGATCAAAATAAGTACAATTTTAGTGGTCAAAATTATTATTTAATTATATTATTTTAGTACAATTATTAGTTAAGCTATATTATTGTTGTTTAGTTTAGGTGAAAATTCAAGTGTAAAGTCAAAATTTAATTGTAAATAATAAGAAATATTGTAATGATCAAAATGTCCATATACTTATTCTTGATCAAATTACTCATATATGACTATAATTATTTGACCACTATAACAAAAATCGAGAGGAGGAGCATTTGAAATCGAACTCCGTAAAATAAATGGTAATCGCGGAGAAAATCGTCGGAGAAAACAATTTGGGTCATCGTCGGAGAGTGTTCAAACACATGTTAGTAATACATTGTTTTGACATTAATAAAGTTGAGTGGATTATTCATATGTTCTCAACTCCATAGCGCACCATTTTCAATTAGGGATTTGGGTATTTCAATATAATATTAGCTTATGTTTGAGTAAAAGTTGAATATGGGGTTCATCTTTCTTGATAAGTTATGCACAAGATTTTCGAAATTCTTAATAAGTTATGTTTGAGTAAAAGCTTATGTTCGATTTTTAGAATTTATTTGTCATTTGTTTATGAAGATATCGTCGAGCTCGATTCGAATTAAGGATTTTGATTTATGTTCCTCTTCGTTGAACTTGATTTTTAGAATTTATTTGTCATGTGTTTAGCAAGATATCGTCGAGCTCGAGTTTGAATTAGGGAGTTTGATTTATGTTCGTCTTTGTTGATAAGTTCTGCTATCTCAATTTGGTGATTGGTTAATGAATCTCTTCATGTGTCAAGCAACAATAATCCGTGAAAATTAATGAAAACAACCAAAACAAAAATGAACAAATTACAGTATTTTGATTAAATCTGCCCCCATAAGTAGTTTAGAATTAATTTGTTGTTGTAACATGGTTAACTATATTACTGTTAATTGGTGTACAATTGCGGATGCAATAACTTCTCCAAAGCTAGGAAAGAACAAAGGAATTTGTCATAGTTGTAGACGGTCATGGCACTACTTGCCGGCATGCCCAAAGAAGAAACGATGCCCCGTACGTGGAGAGAGATTTGTGAAATTGATGGAGGTCAAGAAGAAGTCTGCGAATATAGGGAGGCTATTCTTTTGTTGTAGTAGCAATTGTGGATATTTCAAATGGAGTGATGACGTAAGTGAATCTAGTGGTGATTATGATGTAGGTGAATCAAGTGGCGATTATGATGTAGGTGAATCAAGTGGCGTTTCATCAGGCACAAATGCGGTGAAAGATGAAATTGAAGATTTATCGCGTATATTCAAAAGATTTGCTCGGATTTTCGAACAAGAAAATGTGGAGATATCGATCAATGTCACCATTCGCAAGGGCAAAGGAAGTGCGGAAGAGAACAATAAATGGAAGGACAAGATAAAAAAGAATTAGACAAATTGGTGTATGTATTGGTTTCATTTGGTCTTGGACATGGTTCCATCATATCAATTCAATCACTGTCATTATATCTTACGAGTGAACAAAGTGATGTGGATTCATTTTTGTGAATGTATAAACATGGTAAATGTATATTAATGAATAAATTTGGTTCCATATTATCAATTCAATTACTGTGATTTTTTGTGAATTTATAAGACCAAATCTAAATCAGCAGATTTTTCTCTTATTGAACATCGGTTGGTGTATGCAATAACAAAAGTTGTGCAAATTTGGTACCAAGTTATTAATACTTTATATTAGAGCATGTCTATTATCACAATATGGTAAATGCTTGTGGATGCAATCAAATAGCAGATAGCAAATAGGACCATATTACCAAATTCACTTCAAAAGAAATGTTCAACTAAATTAAGCATTTTTCTTCCACCTAATTACATCTCTACAATTCTTCAAGCCATGCTTCTACAGACAACAGATAACCATTCAGCGCACCAGATTGCACCAAGCGAAAATAAAAACTATACAAACAAAAATTAGACAACTTCCATTCATTTAGTTTAAGGATAGCCACGAAATTACAATTGAAGCCTATCTATTAGCTCACAAAATTTAAATCATTCAATAATCGTTAATGATCATCCAATGAAAGGCGCTTGAGTACATGCAAAATTACATATGAAGGATATCTATTGGTTCACTAGTACACTCATTCGCTACTCCGGGAAGTGCATTCATATCATGATCCATCCGAATTGTTGCCATGATGTTCATTCCATATGAAGTACTCCAATTTTGAAAGTGAGCACCCTACACAATTAAAAAGGATACAAATGTTATATACAATTGATTTTGAAAGCCCAGCAATGAAGTAAAATGATCTACTGCAGTACCAATTACAAATAAAAGCACCAGAATTTTGCAATAATAAGCATTTCAACGTCAGCATGTTTAATTAGCATTTCAATCTCTATAGGTTTAATTAGCATTTCAACTTCCATTTTAATTAGCATTTCACAAAGCATTGTTAATTACCATGTTTGGTTGTGAGTAAGGTAGGTTAGGCAGCAGGGGATATACAACTTCGAGTGACGGTTGGTTGAGGTAGCATTTTCCATTTTCGTCCACGTTTGTTTTCCTCAAGCTCTTTGATTTGTGTGCATTTAAAGGAACCTGTGAGAACATTATAACAAGGCAACATAAATGTAATGAAATTTTCAGAAAAGGCCACGTTATTTGCATGACAATGTAGGGGTTATATCACACCTTATATTTCTTAGAAGTGCTCTTTTCCAGTGGTTCTTTTTCTACGCAGTTTCTTCGGCACTCCTTTAGTTCTCGGAATTTTGGATCCAATACTACCTCAGTTGTTAATTTTTCACCTTCGGCACTACCCGAGCCTATTTGAACTTTTTCTTGGGAGTGGAAATTACTACCACAACTTGGTCTCGATCTTGTGTTAGATATGTCATTGGATTGAAATTCGATCCATTCCATAATCTCTCGGCTTCGTTCTTCATCATCTGCTACCAAGTCTGCTATCTTCGCAAATGTAAGACACAATCGATCATAACGTAGTTGTACAAGATTACTAATCCAACCATTGTAATTGATTTTAACCCTCGACCTCCATCTTCTCAATATATATACATCAGGAAGTTTTGTCACATCATTCCGAATCAATATTGAGATAGCATGTTTGCAAAATATTACCCTGAACTCAAATAAGTGACAACTGCAAATAATGTGACATATATCTCTTTGAAATGAAACCTTAAAAATTGATTTTTTCACTGTTTCATTGAATATGATATCCTCGCGTACCTCATAGTTCGTTTCCAAACATCACTCCTCAGTTGAGATAACCTCACAATACACATTTCCAGTAAATTCTACTTGAAAATCTCTGAATTTTGCGATGATGTAAATTTCTTGAAATTGCTTCTCCATCTCATAATTAGTTGCACATGGGACCATTTGTGAGAATGACTTAAAATCAGCTTGAAACTCCTTTTGCACTTTACTCCTCATTGCATGCACATACTGTTCCACAAATTGCTTTAAAGAAGTTTTTGAATGGATATACCCATCGAAGAATGCATTCATACTCTCACTATATTGAGTAGTAGACATCTCTGCCCAAAAACTAGTTTTCAAATACAACAACCCACCGACTTCTTTTTTTGTAAAGACCAAACAACCAATTGTTGTCTTGTAAATTAAACGTATGAATCATATGACTCCAAACATGTTCAAATTCTTTTGGACTCTATGAATCATATACCAAATCATGTATAGTAGAAAGTATGAAACTCTTACGATTATTGTTCCCAAATTTTTCAGGTAATTTCTTCATTATATGCAACACGCACCACCTATGCTTTGTTGTTGGAAAAACCATATGAATTGCATTTTACATAGCCCTATTTTGATCGAGTTTTCATTGGGAGCCTGACCATTCATACATTAAAGCCATGTCCTAAATAACCAAACGAATGTCCCAATATGCTCGTTGGAAACTAATCCACATCCAAATAATGTTGATTGTCCGTGATGATTCACTCCAACAAAAGGGGTAAAAAGATTATCATATTTATTAGCCAGGTATGTAATATTAAATTTCACTACATCACTAAATTCCTTATACGCTTGTCTACACCTATTATCTGCACAAAATACGCTCTTCAATCGACATTTTTTGTCTAAGTCCATACTAAAGTAAAACTAGGACACAGTGCTTGCATTTTGGAAAAATACGTCTGTACTACAGCAGCATCTCCTTCTCCAAGTCTTAATCACCTAACTTTCTCAATGTAGTTTCTACAATCCTTTTCGACGCATGTCATCATGTCATACCCACATGCTTTAACAACTGCTAAGTTAAAACTTTTGTGTAATGAAACTCCCACTATGTCATTACAATCAAGCTTCCGTTTCACATGTGCACTAACTTGTCGATTGCATCATAGAATCTAGATTTAGAAGGGCTAGTTTGTTGATTGTGTTCGAGATGGATTGAGTTAATTTGCTATATTCTACTAATCTCTAGAACTTGCTGCCAGCCTAGCTTTACACCCTATTTGAATACTTGGTTGGAGATTCAAAGAAGTGCTTGTAATACTACTTCTTCGACCTTCTCGACTACATGTTAATGTCACGTATCTTACAATCTCATCATCTCCCTTCTTTGAATTTCTTTTCCTAACTAAAAAGCATATATAATAAGCGTATATTTTGTAAAATTCAAAAACTTTGTTGTCGTCCTTAAACATCATCCCAACCTTAGGCACTATTACACTATCTTCTCCTAATATTTTATCATCCAATATGTTCACATTTTCTCTTACTGGCTTATTATCAAATTCTCCAAAAGTGTTGTCATCCACAACTCCATAATTCATATTAACCGTCTCATCATCAAGATATAAATTATGATTTCTTGGATAAAAACAAAAAAATTGAATACCCACACCAAATTTAAACAAATTAATTACTGTATATTAAAAAAGCTAAATAGACAATAAATACAGTTTGGGCAAATTATTCAATTGCTTTATGAAAATCCTACCATTTTTTCAATTACAAAAATAAACCAATATATAAAAAAATAAAACCGTCAAAAATGAAAATACTACACTCCCTCTACCAATGTGTTGTTTTCCTTACTAACCCATGACATTATTGGAGTTTGATTTTGGTATTCTTATGTATCATTTTCATAGTCGAAGTCCAAGCTCGATTTTTCGGATTTTCAATTATCATATACAAGGATCCAAGTATTTACATGCATCCATCATTGATCGATCTTGCCGGAGATGGAATATGGCCAGGGTTATGGAAGCCAAGAAGTGAAGAAGAAGATTTCCACGGCCAGTGGGTGGTTTGACAGTGTGGAGAAGAAGATTTGTGCGGGATATGGAAGTCCAAGTTTCCCGCTTTCTGGGTTAAAGATTTTGCCAAAACATTGATTCAATCACTTTTTCATTCAATATCTCAAGATAATTTGGTTTTAATTGAAAAGAGATTTTGAGTTGCGAGCTGTAACTTGATCTGTAAGGTAAGATGTACAAATAGCATTTTTCTTTTTAAAAAGGAAAAATTATATCATCCACCTATTTTTTTTTTTTTTAAATTTTCAAATATATTAGATAAGTTTTTTTTTTAATATTACTATACAACATTTATATTTACTTTACTATTTTAAAAACAAATAAATTAATTGTCATAGTTTCATTATTATTTATTAACTGCTTAAGTCCACTTTTAGGAATTGAGCCATATCATTGTAGTGATGAAAGTCAATTCTTAATTTACCTTTATTATTACACATTGAATAAGGATAAGGGTTTCACATTTTTGATCAATTATTACAGGAAGAACGAAACTATCCTCCATATTTCTTATATTATCGATTATCTCCCGTCAATTCTTCGACAACAACACTACCAATTTCAAACTCAGTTCTGCATAATAAGTGCATTCATTGTCATGGGTTTTGAGTTCAAACGAAACAATTTTTAATTTTTAATTATATCGATATTTTTTGCCTTTTTGGAACTCATACACATTAGTGAAAATGTTTAGTTACATTGTTACATATGAAACGGTTTCGATAACATTATGTGTGTTGCCCTTATCACGTGAACATGTTATCATATTGTATTATATTAATTAATATCGATTAGTTATATTATTACGTGATTCTCCTAGTTATAATGTTATTCTTGATTATTCACGTCTTACGTTGACTTTTTGTATAATGTTAACGTCTTAAATTCGTTTATTTGCATTGTTACGAAAATTCATTTTTCTGCATTCAATTTGATTTCTTTCTTTTTTTTATTTTTATTTTATGGATGTTGAGTTTGAAATTTGAATTCTCTTCGATGATAAGTTATAACGGATTATCATTATCTTAACTTGTATGAGGGCGTTGATTGAGGGCTATTGTCTCTATCGTTTTGGTATCAATCTTATTGAAATGAACCTTATTAAAAGTCCAGTAATATTATAAGTTTTAATTTGTAATCTAGAAATATTATAATTATAAATTTATCTCAGTATTTTTGAAATTTATATTTACAAGTAGTGTATATATGTAAAAAAATCGTTTTAAAAAAACAATTGAAATATACTCTCATTTTTTAAAAATATTATTCACCCCATTTTGGTAAACCTTTAATGAATTTAACCTTGAATCAAGACAATGGACTAATAGATAAGACTTTAGGCTTGCTTGGCCCAATTGATGATCTAATTTTCACGCAATTGCCTCAGAGCATCCGTGTTGGATGTGTTAATTCAACTATTAGTGTCATATATTAGATAGGGATCAAATTTACCTCTCCATTGGATGTGTTAGTAAGTTAGTTAAGTGTATTTATTATAGTGTTTGTTAATTAATTTGCTAATTTTAGCTAGCATTTTAACTAGTTGACATGTCATTTATTTATTTTTTGTTTTTCTTCCTTGTTCCAATCTCATATATATTGGAATGCCAAATAAAAAGTTAACTAGCTAAATTTAACGCATTCAATGAGATAGCCAAACACTAGTTAAACTTAACATATAGATGTGTCAATTAGTATTTACTTTATTGTCTATGTGACTAGCTAAAATTAACACATCAAATACGGATGCTCTTATGTAAGTACAATTTTTTTTTTTTTTGGTTATGTTTATCAACAAATTACTCTTCATATTTTGTAAGTATTGGTGCTTTTATATGTTTATTGTGTCATGTTTTATAATTTAACTATGTTACTATTATTGTTAGAGGTGGCAAATGGGTTGCTCAACTCGACTAGAAAAGGATGGGCCATATATGAAATTGGACTGGGTTGGTCCAATTTTTAGATGGGTCAGTAAATTGTTGAGCCAACCTAGCTCGGGTTTTAGACCACTAGGCCAACGGGATAGCTCGACACAATTTTTTTTTTTTTTATAGATTTAAAAAAAAAAAAAAAGAATTTGGAATCAAAGTAGGATAATAAATTCATTCGAATGAGTTAACAAATTAGAACAGGATAATAAATTCATTCGACTGAGTTAACAAATTAGAACTAAAATGATAAAATGTTAACATCTCGTGACTTCACGTTGATAACATGCGGAGTAAATCCAACACCTGAAAAAAAAAAAGTTATATGTCAGATTTATATAATTAAGTCTAACTATATTCCTTAGAACTTCAAAAATTATAAAAATGTTTCATATGATTATAAATATAACCCCCTTCATTAATAAACAGATATCACTTTCAATATTTCAAACTGAGCAAAGAAATTGAAGTGCAATAATAATCCATTAAAGCATACTCGTTTTCTTAAACTCATATTTAAAGAAATTGAGTCCGAGGGAGATAGATGCAAGAGTTGAAAAACTTAATCAACAAGCTCAAACAAAATAGAACAAATCCGTGCATGCTAAATGCTAGATTTCGTTTGGACTGAGCGTACACTACAAAAAATCGTGTCTTCAGAAATGAATTTTTCATTGCTGAAACCACGATATCCGTGCCTAATAGTCGCTACCAACAGACTATTTGCAACAAAATTCATGTTGTTATTTTGAGGGTCGCTGAAAGTTACCAACGGAATTTTCGTTGGAGATCTTCACAAACGGAATTTCCGTTGGTAAAAGCGTGTGCCATTATCTACGAAATTTTCGTTGGTAATAATGTTTGTCATTACCTACGGAATTTCTGTTGGCAATGACACACATGCATACGCTTTTACCAACGAAAATTTTGTTGGTAACTTTCAGCGACCCTCAAAATAGCAACGAAAATGACAAGCACTATTACCAACGGAAATTCCGTAGGTAATAGTGCAAATTTTTAATTATTAAAAAAAATTAATTTTATATACTTGGTGGACCCCTGACCCGACTTGTCAATTATGGGCTTGAAACTCGATCCACCAAAAGTCCGACCCAATCCACTAAGCTTTGTCAAGTATTTTTATTATTTTATTAATTTAGAATGGATGTAATGTGATTTGAACATTTGACCTAAGAGTTGTGAAGCTACAACCAAACCATTTGAGACAAATGAATACTTGTAGTTATATTTGTTTTTATAATATATATTAGTTCAATGAGCAACATTTTCTATAATTGTTTATAAAGTAAAAAATAAATATTAGTGAAAAATCAAATTCCACTTTGTGTTAACACTTAAACATAAAATATCACATTGCTCGAAATTTTGTTATAGTTGTACAATCTTTATGAAATGATGATAAATGTTATTTGCTTTCACATTTAAACACGAAATGCCCAACTAAAGGGATGTCGTACAATAGGTAAACTACTCCACCTATGTTTTCTTCGCACATGATTATAGTTTAAATCTTTTTTATTTTTGTAATTGCATAACTTCGTTGTAGAAAATTCGAATGTTAAATGAATGAAACTTAATTTACGGCTATTCCTTAAGTGTTTAACCTTCAACTTCATATAGTTAAATCTTTTTTCATTTTCAAAGAATTTGATTTACATTACTCATGAAAATATGTGGGTAACAAGATTTACTCTTCACCAACATTCTTTATGTAGTTCAATGGTTGAAATATTAATATCACATACAGATTATCTCATGGTGATAGGTCAAAAGATTTTTGACTTACGAATTACTCCACATAAATTTCTCGTAGGTGAATAGTTGAATTGTATTTTTTTATTTTTAAAATTGATTTATATCACCTACGAGAACATCTATAGTAATAAGAATTACTTTTCACCAACGAATAATCCGTGGGTAAAAGATCGAAATGGCCCAGCGACCAGAGGGTGAGAAATCCCTTCCATTTGGTCGCGAAACTAGGGAGAAATCTCCCTGGTTTCACGGTGAATAGGGGGGAGAAATCCCCCTATTTGTTGCGACGGGAAGGGGGGATTTCTCTCCCTTGTTTCCGTCCCTTCCCCATTTGCAGCTACATTTCGTGGGGTGGGGTTGGGGGTGGGGGTGGGGGTGGGGTGTTTGAAGTGTGGGGTAGGGACTTGGGCAAAAAAAAAAATTATCGGGCCACCCCAACTTCAATCCGGTTGGCTAGTTGTACCGGGCTAAATTGACCTAATTTTTATTTGATCAATTTTTATTGGACCGGCCCAGACCCAGGCAATCGCTGGGTTGACCTATTTTGCCACCTCTAGTAATTGATATGAAAAATAAATTAAAATTTTAAATTGGTCAAATTTTGATCATGTGTATAATTTTTTTGTTAATTAATAGACCACTGGACAAAATCTGTAGAGACTCTAAGAACTCGTTTGTTTTCAATTTTGATTTTGCTAAAAAGCTAAAGTCAAAGTCAACAATTCATTTTAACCACATTTTATGGTTTCACAACTTTTCAACTATACATTTCAACAACTTTTACTAAAAATCTGATTTTAATCAAACACATTTTAAATGTCTTTTTGGTGAACAAAATTAAAAGTTTTGAGATTTGATGACACACTTTTTATTATTTTAAGTGCAAATTTGTAAAAAAAATAAAAAGATTTAAGACTTATTTGTATTTTTGAAAAGATTTATAAGTTATTTTAATTTATTTAAGTTGTGGGTAAAATTGTCAAAAAGTTTGGGGTCATATGTGTTAGGATTAGAAGGTTATGGGACTTTTCAACACTTTCTCGAAAGATTAGAGACTTTTGTTGCAAATTTTGCTTTACAAAAGTCGGGAACCATTTGTGCAAATAAGTCCTTTTTGAATAAAAACAAATTCCACCATCAAATTTCACGGACATTTGGATGGAAATTGATGAAAAGGACCATTGCCGCCAAAAATATTTGAAATAGGGGTTAAATCATCAAAAAGCAAACGATAGGTCTCCAACCCACAATAAGTGCAAAAGTCGGGGACCATTTGTGCAAATAAGCCGATATAAATATATGATTTGTCTATGAATTTTGAGATTTACTTGGATTAACCAATCGCTTTGGTATACTCATCATACTCATGGTAAAATATGCTCATATAAGCACACTTTGATGACATATTGACTTGGTTGATTATACCTTTCTACTAACTAGATTGTTTATTTGCACCCATATATCCAAATGGAGCATTAATCAAAATATAGTTATCTAAATAAAACTATTTATCCGAATAATAGAATATTCAAAAAAAAGGATGGCCATCGATGCGAAAAAAATAACGGTCAAGGGTCAAAAAGTCTAACCAAGGTCGACCCGGTTTCAATTAAAAATTAAAATTAATCTAAAAATCTCATAAAATTTTTAAAAATAATTTTTTTTAAATAAACCAACATTTATAGACAACATTACTCACAAAACTTGGCTTTAAATAAACTTTTCATAAGTTTCAATTAAAAAATTAAAAAATATGATACAAAAGTCCAAAAGTTGGAGACTTCAGCCACCAAATTAAGAAATGTTAAGGATATGGGTGCAAAAAAATGAAGAATGAGGATATAAGTACCAAACGTTCAAAGGTTGGAGACTTCAGCCACCAAATTAAGAAAGATTGAGGATATGGGTGCTAAAAATAAAGAATGAGGATAAAAGTGCCAAACATTCAAAGGTTGGGGACTTCAGCCTCCAAAATCAGAAAGGTTGAGGATATTGGTGCTAAAAAATAAAGAATTGCGATAAAAGTGCCAAAAGTTCAAAAGTTGGAGACGGCGGCTGCAAATTACCCTTATAAATATAACCCCCCCTTCATTAATAAACGGATATCATTTTCAATATGTCAAACTGAGCAAAGAAATTGAAGTGCAATAATATTCCATTAAATCATACTGTTTTCTTAAACTCATCTTTGAAGAAATTGAGTCCGAGGGAGATAGATGCAAGAGTTGAAAAACTTAATAAACAAGCTCAAACAAAACAGAACAAATTCGTGCATGCTAAATGCTAGATTTCGTTTGGACTGAGCGTACAACCCTCAATAGAAGCACTAAAAAGAGAAAACAGAAAAATGGCCGATATAACTTAATCACCAAGTTTCGAAGGACCTGTTTTAGATGCCACACATCCCCCAAGCATGGATTTGGCAATATCCAGTAGAGTAAAATGCATAGTGCTTTTAACTAGCTTGGGAGAGGTACGCATAACTTTGCAAATGCAATGCCGAATAATTTGAGTTTGCTCACTAACAAGCACTCTTTAGCATTAAGGCTGAATTCAAATATATTAGCACTTGGAAAAAGAACATAATTTCATCAATTTTGCAGAAGAAATAGACTAACAATGTATCAGTCACCCAAAAAACCTCTTTATGGAAATGTGTAATATATGAATGTATGTGTAAAATTGCTTTACCTTTGAAATGCAGACGTATGCTGTCACAAGAACAGGGATGACGGTGAAGAGTCTCTAGACCGAATTAATATCAATAATACCAGGAAGCAATATGGGCATTCCAATAGTGCCTTTCACCCATTTAAACATACAGGAAAACAAATGCCGAAAAAGCGCCAATGTAGGGGTGTATTTTAAAGAGTGTGCGAGGGCATAAAAAGAAGAACTTAATTAGGAAAAACTATAAAATTGCAAGAAATCATTAGAATTTATAGTCTAAAGCTTTAATATTTCAAATAATTGAAACTTAAGAATTATATCACCAATTTTCCTATGAATGTAAGTTTCCACTATCCGCTTGTCAACGTTGTTTTTATTAGTACATAAATAAATAGACTACAAAATAATTGTGTTCCAAAAAAGAGAAAAATAAAAGAAAAAAGGGATACAGAATTCCTTCTAAGAAAGGGATTTTTATTCCTTTTCATCACTTTCTTTATGTAACCATGATGAAAACCAGACAACTCATTTCAGAGTGCTAAAAGTAAATCAAATCAAGCTTAAAAAAATTGCAAAAAGTGAAAAGAAATGAATTAATTATAAAATTGATTACAAACTCAATTAAATACATAATTATGCATAAATCATACACAAAACAGCACATGAAAATAAGCATTAAAAAGGAAAATAGAAATCTCAAGAGGACCTAATCCGGTCAAATGTAAGCATGGAACAACACATAATGGGTTTGTTTAAATTGATCCACCAGGATTATAAGATTTTGGTTGACTATTTTACAAGAATTCCAAATCACACCCACATCTCCACACATCAACATTTAAAGAAAATCATAAGTAAATGGTTGTTTTCTTCCTTGAAATAACATATAATTTACAGCAAAATTACGCAAAAACATGAAGAAATTAAAAAAGAAAAAAAGAATTTAGAAGAAAACAATAGCTTTCATTCTATAAATACCCCCACCATCTTCCTTCAGAAACACACCATAAGGTATAAAACAAGTAGAGCAATAAACAAAATGGTACAAATCTGAAAACTTATGACCCAAAGTTGAATCCACCAGCAGGAACACTTGATTGAAATCTCTTACCACAAATGAAAGGATTTCTAAAATTCCTTACCACATATGAAAGGATTTCGATTGGAAAAGAAAATAATCGGAGTTGATCACCGGATTAGAGGTGTCAAGACGCAGGCGATCGTAGAACTTGCATCACCCACCCATCTCGACCGGAACATAAAGGCGGCTCAGCGAACTAGGCGGGCCGTTCATAGGCCGATGAGGCCAAACCGCGGGCCGTTCACTAGCCAAGAAGGCGGTGCGGCCGGCCGCGAATCGGGCGGGCTATTCACTGACCAAGCGGTTCGACCTTTAACCGCTGGCATATTTTGATTTTTTTAATAAATAGCGGTAGAGTCATCTAAAGCGAAAGATGTGATAAATGCGTATTGTTTTAGTCTTTAAATATATAAAAAAAAATAGAAATTGAATTAAAAATTAACAAATGTGAATTTATCATTGTTATTTATTTTTATTTAGTAATTTAACACATTTTTGCTATACATGTAAACATTTTTTTAATTACAATTAGTAACTAATTTTTTTAATAATTTCAAAAAAAATACAATTTTTATTCATACGGGGCGAACCGGTTGAACTCAGTAGCTCACATGGGCTCGACCGAGAATGGGCCGACGGGTGCGCCGGACTCGTATTCAATTTTTGTGGGCTGGATTGACCCGGCCCTCAACCCACCTAGGCATGAGCTTTTTCTAATGTGGGCCGTTATCAGGCTTCATCGGAGACCTGATCCGGATTGACACATCTAACCTGGATTATAGGATTTTGGGCCTGATTTCGATTAAGTGAATCTGGGGATCGAATTTAGGTTTCAAAGCGAAGTGGGAAAAAAAGGGGGCGATCACGCACCAAGCCCAGTTAGTACGATGGGCTAAATGGACCGAGCCATACATGATCAATTATTTCGGGCTATTTTTATTCGGCCGATCGATCCAAAATCGGGAATGTCTGAGTTGGCCCATTGAGTTGGGCTAGTTTTGCCAACTCTAATTATTGTTATTGAAATGGCTTTTACATTATACATTATGCAACAGACATTTGAATTAATGTGATAAAACTATGTCGTTATTAGTTTTTAATATTTATTAGCAATTTTTAAATATGACATTCTAGTCAATAAAATCAACCAAATGATTAAAATAATATATTTTTAAATTCTTTTAAAATGAGATATAATATAAAATATTGATTTTAGTAAACATAAATAAGTAAAATAGAGTAACACATATAGTAACACATGTTATCAGTGCATAATTGTTGTTTTCAAACGAAAATTGTAATATTGATTTTAAATTAAAATAATGTATTTTTAATACTATTATAAAATAAGATAAATTATAAAATATTGATTTTAGTAAAAATGAGGAAGTAAGATACAGTAACGTATATGATACTCATGTAAAAATGTTGTTATCAAATGAAAAATTGAAATATTGATTTTAACTTAAAATAATATATTCTTTAAAAATTTATAAAATGAGATAAATTATAAAATATAGATTTTAATGAAAATGAGAAAGTAACACATTTGTTACTCATATAAAAATATTGTTTTTAAATAAAAATTGAAATAAAATAATGCATTTTTAAAATTTATAAAATGAGATAACTTATACGACAAGGACTCTCGCGGCGCAAGAAGATTTGGAACCCTCAAGTTCGAGACTCAAGACCTGCTTCTCAGTGGCAGGCTGCATCTCGGGCTGGACTAATCAGCGAGACGTTGTCAGACATCAATCACGGTTAGCCGATCTTTCAAATCACAGGCCATCAAACATCTAAAGATCTCTACTACTTTTCCGGAAAGCGTAAAGCACACAATCTTTCAAGAACCAAAATGAAGAAGGAGATGATGAATGCAGATACAGTGATAGTGGTCTGACAATCTTTGAAATTGGAAGAGGAAGTTTGTGAAGATGGTGAACCTGGTGACGAAAGGCCCCGAATAAAATTTCTCCCAGTCGTAAAAAGGATAAGTAAGCCCCATTCTCGTAAATCGACTACGATTTTGATGTTATACTTGATGAATCTTCGCACCCATTTCCACACTCATAAAATCAAAAGAGCCATAAGTGAAAAGGAAAAGGCACCGGTGTTGTTCATGCCGAGTTTACACTGCAGCTGGTACAAAGTTCTCCTACTATCTCCTGAGTTACTCATTAGAGTAATCGCTTACTTCCGCCTTGATAACTCCAAATGTTCAAACACAACATTAACTGTAGGTAGACACTTCCAATTAACTCCCCAATTACTGGTTACTATTGAAAAGCCGGTGAGTTTGTTTCGCTATTTACCATTCACTTAAATTCATCATCGAAAAGTGTATAACAGTTCCCGCCGAATTTAGTTCGTTTAGTTGAAGTTAAAATTGATTGCCAACTGACATAACTATTAAGTTTTTCCGGGCCGCCTAACAGTGAAACTACGGTCAAAGAATTCCCATGCCAATGTTCGAAAGAATGCGGGAAGCGTTAGTAGATTAGATTCAGTGCAAGTGCGCTCATGTCGTGAGTGAAGACATGCCACCTTCATTCCCAACCTCCCCTGTGTGACCTGGCTTAAGATGACTGATCGTTATCGCCATATGGCAGAAGGAGTGACCAAGGATAACGTTAAAATATTGATTTTAATGAAAATAGGAAGTAATTCTATAAAGTAACACATGTGTTACCCATGTAAAATGTTATTTTCAACTAAATACATACTAGACTTATAACATGTTTGAGATTGCTTAAATTATAATTTCATCTGGTCAAGCTGATCAAATGTAATTTTTTTTCCATACATCTCATTGGACCATAACTTACAACACACTTTTTATCCACACATACACCAACAACTTATAATATAAGTACTTAAAAAACAATTTCAACACTACCAAACATGTGCTTAGTCTTGGATAAATTATAAGTTCTAGAGGCTACTTGGGTCATACAATAAATTTTAGAAAGCTATGGGGGCGTGTTTATAGTTTTCTAAAGTTTATTTTGGATATATATTCAAGTTTTAAAGGGTTTTGCGTCCAATTGATAATTTTAGGAGTTATTTCTATTTTCCCATTTTCTTTTCAATTTTTTTTCTCATAACCGCATTATGCAATAAAATCACCATTCTTTCCTTTTTAGTTCTAGTTTTTTATTTTATTTTAATTAAAATTAAGGGTATTGTAGTCTATTTGGTCAAAATTTTAACTTTTTAACATTCTAATACACAACCGAGGATGGAAAGGGGTGATTTTCGCATCAGAAGGTTGAAATGAAGATAAGAATGTCAGATTAAAAAGATAGCTAACATTTGTGCAGAGACCCTAGATGATAAGGGCGTTTTGCACAAAATAGCCTAACTTAAATTGATGATAACTTAGGTTTGAAATACCTTAGTATGATTTATGACATTTGTTAAATGCATACTGCAAAATAAAACGTATTCTTTGAAAAGTTTGTCAATAAACGAAAACAATTATTTGTGTTATTTATGTGCTAAAGTTGCATGTCGTCGTTATGTAAAGAAAACAAAGACATAATATAATGGCATCTATTGACTGCGCTATTTTACACACAAAAATTGCATGTTGTCATTCTCTGAGCAGAAAGAAACATATAGTATAAGAACAACTAGTGTACCCAATTCTATTATCGCTCACACTTTTTAAGGTTGAACCCCAACTTTGAGGGTCCCATCGCTCCTCGTCCCTGGAGGCTTTGGTAAAATATATGAATCACGGGATGTGTTTCAGTTGATTAGGGTTGAATCGCTTTTTAACCGCATGACTTACATGGAGCCAAAATTCATACCAAAGCGCGGACTGAACTCCCACACTGCAGATTCTTCAGCGAGTTGAGACTACCTCACTCCCGTCCTTTCAACCACCGAAAACTACGCCCACACTTTTATCTAGCTATAGAATTGATCGAGACAAAAAGATAACATGAAGTGTGACACAAATCAAAATCTTATAGGAGGCAATGAAGAACTTTTAGTAAAAGCGGCAATTGTGTTAAGCAAGATATTGTGTCAATTTAACAATATAAAGATTCCACAACTAGAGTAGCTATTACAACGTTTAGCATAAAGAATGTGATTGGTAATTCAGCCCATAGCATTCTCATTTACTATTAATCTACGAATTTTTTGTATTTGTAAAATGTCAATGGGGTAATGGAAATTTATTGTAAAATGTCAATTGGGGTAAAGGTCCATGACGTGAAGTGCGTACGCGTACACACATATCAAATCAAGTGGACGCATGAGCAGAACTAGATATTTATGTGGGGGGACTTAAATTTTAAGAAAGCGATTGTACAAAAGAAATTCATTAATAAAAAAAAATTACATTAACTATTGATGTGATATTCAACGATGTCCTACATCATAAAATTCTTCTACAATAGATTCTATATCTATATTCGTAGCAAAATCTCTTTCAATGTAGATTGTCATACAATCAGCAAGAAAATCATCTTTCATTTTGTTACGAAGTTCCGCCTTCAAAATTTTCATGGCTGAAAATGCTCGCTCGATGAGTTCTGTTAAGAGAAATGCATAAAAGTCAATACCATATAAATTAATCTAGTGAGCTGTTAATAATTCAAGTACATTCTAACTCAGAAAGTGTAGGTACTTGAAATTGAGGATAAAACTTCTTCGCAAGCTCCAAAATATGATCATTGTTAAATAATTCAAATAATTTTTTAAGATTTAAAGCCTCATAGAGAGAAAGGAGTTCAACTAATTGTTCATTAAATCTCGTATCTAACTCTATCAAAAGAGAATCTATTACTTCGTAATTAACCGACAAGGCAACAATATAAACAATAAAGATGAAGTCAATTGTCTTATCCATTTAGTTTATCCGGTAAGGCAACAATAACACAATATAGATATAGAATACAATAGTTTATAAATTGTAAATTATAATTACAATATAAATCTCATCCTGTAATTGTAAATATACATTATAAATTTATAATGCTCCGTCAATAATAAATAAATAACTCACTAATTTTTTATGCAAATATAATTTATAAATTTAACATCAAAATTATAAATTTATGAGCTTAATCAATATGAAGTTATCAACAATAAGTCAATAAGTCAATAACCTATTAACCTAATAAGCACAAAAGTTGTCCATAATTTAGACCATTATATTTTCTGTACCAATTGTCAACAGGGCCATTTTCAATTTGTTTTTATATATAATATACTTAACACTCCAAATCTCCAATTGACAATACAAATATACAATTATCAAAAATCACACAATTACACTTTTGACTTTCCCAATACAACACATTGCACGCACTTCTTCAAAAATCAGGAGCCAGGAGGGAAAAAAAAACATTTCTTCAAAGCAATCAGCCTTCTGCGGTTCAGGCGTTCCTCAATCCTCAACCAGCCGTTGTCGATTCGTGTTCGTCCTTCGTCGACCAGCCTTTCCTTCTTCTTCTCGTTCGTGTTCGTGAATTTTCGGCCTTCTTCTTCTCATTTCCTCGATGAGAATGCAGTTAATGGATTGGATTGTGGTTCCGCCTTTAGGGTTTAGACGTTTCTTCTCGCTCCCGTTCGTACTTGGTAGGTATTTTTCTTTTCTCAAATCTGATTTTTGGATTGGATTGCAAATGGGTGATGAGTCAATTTGTGTATTTATGAAATGGGTTAATGGATTGAAATAATTGGACAAAGGTGTTTTTTCAGAAATAACCACAATAAATAAACTAATTTCTTAAAATACTGTCATATTTTTTTATTCTAAAAATACTATTTTTTTTATTTTTGTAACACTTTATATTTATTATTTTAGTTATAATAAATGTGTTACATTTGTTATTAACAAACATAACAAATGTAACAACAAGTGTTACAAAAATAAAAATAAAAATAGTATATTTAGAATAAAAAAGGTTAAATATATTTTTTAAATTATTTTATATTTTGTAGTATGTGGTGAAATTATCGCTTGGACAATTGATATTTGATTGGGTTGGAAAGATATGTTAAATGGGTATGGGTTATTGCTATTTGGACTTTTTATTTTAGACCAGACTATAAACTTAATTGGGCCGGACTACAATTTAAAAAAAATTACTTCAATGTAATGGATCCGGGTGCATGGTCTCTCTTCCCCATGGGCGATTCTCGCTTTGAGTGGACGTGGAAACTTAAGTTTTTATTGACATACTTAATTATATTTTATTTATTGATGTGACTCAATTAGGATTCAATCATTATCTAATAGTTGTATAAAAATCTTAATGATATATTTATCTCAATCTATTTATCAGTTTTAGTTATTTTAAAACTTTTGTTTCTTATCAGGTAAATAAGTGATTGAGTAAATTGCATGATAAGCATTTTAATTGAACTAGGTTTCTAAGTAGATAAGATATTGAAATATTATATTTCTATTTTTCTACTTAAATGAAAATATATAACTGAATTTATTTTCATATTCTTATGATATATCTCACCTTATCTTTATAAAAGTTTATTTAAACTTAAAAACTTATTATGTCTTATCTCTCAGATAAGATAAATATTAAGTCATTAAGTGTAGCTAAACTTCTTGTGTTATAAATAAGACATGTGGTATTCCAAGAATTCTATTGACTTTGAAAGCAAAGATACTCAAGCATTTAAGAGGAAATCATTTGTGAGTTGTGAGCTCCAAAGAAATATTCAAAAGTCCTAGCCCGATCAAAAATTCTATTTTTGTGAACGGCTTTGAGAGACTGAGCGTTGAAGAAATTCATTGTGAGAGGAAACGGCATTTTGGCGGTAAGATAAGGACTAGTTCGTTAATCCGATTTGTAGAGTCAATCCGGGTACATTTGTAGAATGGACCAAGATTAAGACCGAAGAACTTGACTGCATTCTATGACTAGTTAAAGAAGATATAAAACAGAAAAATTTTATTGTTGTTCTTAACTAAGTTTTACTTTGGTAAATTGCTGATAAAGTTTTAGATTAGATCTAAAATTGTTATTTCAAAAAGTTAAGACGTGTGTAACATATTCTAAAATAGTAGATTTATTTACTTGTGGCATGGGAGCCTATGGATGTTTCCCTTAGGGATTTACCACGCTATATCTTGTGTTAATAAATATTTTAACGTCTTACATATTAATTGTCTCGAATTGAGAAACGTTGAGTGCAATGTTCGACACTCAACAAACTTTCATCAACATCAGAACATTAAAGTGAACGTTGTGTTTTTTTTAAAAAAATATTTACAATTTCAGATTAACTTTTAGTAACAACCTATTCAACCTCTCTTCTAGGTTGTTTGTTATCTAGATTTAAAATTAGCAATTGGTATCAAAGCGGGTTCACTTCTAGAAAGTGAGATCCTATGAATATAGGTATGGACATTGCTTCTTTTCAACAACCAGTTATGGATTGAACGAACTATAATTATTGGAAAATAGCTCTAGATGAAAAATCATGGCATTATATCATTAGAGGTATAGTCATCCTACTATCACTGAAAATAATATTGAATAGAAATACCATGTGAACAATGGGTAATTGCTGACTTCAATAATGCTAGTTGAAATAGCAAAGTCTTGAACGCTATTTTTTGTTTTGTAAATGCTAATTAATTTAGGCTAATATCTAATTGCAGGATAGCAAAGGAAGCTTGGGAGATCCTACAAATCACACATGAAGGAACATCTAAGGTGAAATCGTCAAAACTACAAATGCTCACCACAGAGTTTGAAAACCTACGCATGACAGAGAATGAAGCATTCAAAGATTTTTATGTTCGGCTGTGTGACATATCAAATCAAGCACATGCCTTTGGAGAAAGATATTCAGAGTGAAATTTGGTCAGAAAGGTCCTGCGATCTTTGCCAAATAGGTTTCACTCCAAGGTGACCGCAATTGAAGAAAGCAAGGACAGACAAGATCAAAATTGAAGAGTTGTTTGAGTTATTAATGACTTATGAACTAAACCTTGGCACAAGAAACAAAGAAAAAGTTACAGGTATAGCATTTCGAGTTGAGGAAGAAAAAGATGAATGCGATGAAAGTGATTCAATTATTGACATTGCATTAGTTACCATACAGTTTGACAAATTTTTGAAACGATCTCAAAGATTTAAATCAGCAAAAAATCAGGGATCATACAGAAAGAAATATCCTGACCAAAATAGATAGAGTTCATCAAATTCTCTAAAGAAAACAGAAAATCGTATCCAATGCTATACTTGTGAAAGATATGGTCACATTGCCTCTAAATGTACTAATAATAAAAAGTAAATTTTTGGTAAAATGGCCATGAATGTAATTTGGACCGATGACGAAGAATCAACCGATGATCAATCAGGTGATGGAGAAGTTTCTAATACTCAAGATATTTCATTTACAGCATGCTCTATTTTATGATTCTGAATTATTTAATATTTTTCAAAAAAATAAAATTAAGTACCGAAAATGAGAACCGATCGGGTCTGGGTCGGTACTTGATTTTTGAACTAGAACCGTGGGTAGCTGAGTCTAGAACCGAATTTGTCATTTTTTATAGATTTTTTATTTTTTACAAAATATTCACTCTAACCTCCAATTACCCCCAATCCAACACCACAATACCAAAGATAAGAGTCCAACTGTCCAAGACTCAAACCAAAAGTACAAAACTCACTACCCTAAACACAAACTCAACATATCCAATTCCAAATACTCAAACTTTTAATTCTCAATCGCTATTTGCTCAAATACTCAATACAAACATTGTCGTATTTCTTGTTCTCTCCTTCATCTCCCTCTCTCGTTCAACATATAGTGAGACGGAGAACGCAAAACTCTTTTGTAACCGAAACAAATCCGCAATTTTAAAAGGTAATTTCCCTTTTCTAACCCTAATTTATGAGTTTGCAATTTTTTAAAAAAATGTTATGAGTAGAATCGAACTCGAACCAGTTCTGGTTCATGCTTGGTTACAATAATTACGTGGACCCGATTAGTTTTATTTATAAAATACCTGAAGTGTAACGGGTAGTTTCGAGTATTGAAATTACCAAACCGCCCCGATGCCCATACCTATTTTTTTGGCATAAAATCACAAAAATAGAAAAATTTGAACTCAAGAAATCCAATTTCCCATTTTTCTATAGTGTGAGTTTTTCTTTATAAAGAATTTACTACTTAATAAGTTTGTTGGTTGGGTAAATCCAAAGTATCCTAAGCTCGAAATAAATATTATGTATTAAGGGTATATTTTGCATACTCGTCCAGATCCCACTATAAAAGATTAAAGAAGACAAATGTATAATAATGTTTATCATTTGTTTTATATTTTCGAGTCTTGTTCAATATTGTCACTACCTATAATACTTATGCACACGTTGTGGTTGTGGTGGTACAACAAGTATAAAGTTTACAACAAGAGCAAGGTGAAGATTCACTGAGGAAGTCAAGCCCTTACTATCATTTCATGATTAACAATGTTTATGACACAACATATTTTTATCAAATTAATATTTTTTTGGTCGGTTATTACATTATGGGAATTGAGACCAATTTTTTTATTGTTCACAATATCTTTGTTCACAGAAAATAATGAGACAGAAAAATATAAAAGATAGAGAAAAATTTATAGACCGTCAAAACTTTCACTATATAAAAAAAGGGAAATTGGCCAAAAACGTCCCTAACGTTTGGACCCGATGCGCAAATCATCCTTACTTTTCAAATTTTAGCAATTACATCCCTTACCTACCCATGTAGTGCCCAAATCATCCTTTTGAACGGAATCCATCCAATATTCCGTTAAACTTTTGAGATTTTGGCGCAAATGGTCCCTAACTTTTGTCCTTATGGTGGAATTGGTCCCTAACGTTTATGTTTTGGCAAACAAGTCCCTAACCTATGTCCTTATGAAATGAAAAAGACTAATATATCCTTAGTTTAACTAGAAGAAATTGTATGTGGATTCCTAATCATTACAAAATGTGCAAATAAGTCCAATACTTTTATTTTTTATAAAAAATTTAAAAAAACTAATGAGTATTTTTTTTTAATTAACACTTTAGTAATAAACATGTCAAATAAATTTATTATTTTTATTATTAAGTAACAAAGAGAAATCATTGTGAGAAATCATTTTTCTCCCTCTTTACTTATAAATTTTTTTCTCACTCTTTACTTTAAAAATTAAGTTAAATAAATAACAAAATAACGTATATAATTTTATGACATTGAACTAATCTTATTACATTTTTATTTAATATAAAAATACTAATAAAAATTAATTTACACATTATGTGTTTTATTTTTGAATGAAAATAAAACGATAAATTAAAATATAAAGAATATAGTTGGATTTCTAATATTTGTAGTTAATAAACATATAACTCAATTAAATAAAAGTATTTGAACATCCAGTTTGTGACAAAGTTATTTTTTTTATATAACAATAAAATAAAAGTTTTAATTTTAAATAATATATTTATTACTTCATAATAAAAATAATAAATTTATTTGTCATGTTTATTACTAAAGTGTTAATTAAAAAAATACTCATTAGTTTTTTAATTTTTTTTATAAAAAATAAAAGTATTGGACTTATTTGCACATTTTGTAATGATTAGGAATCCATATACAATTTCTTCTAATTAAAATAAGGGTATATTTGTCTTTTTCATTTCATAAGGACCAATTTCGCACCAAAACACATAGGTTAGGGATTTGTTTGCCAAAACATAAACGTTAGGGACCAATTCCACCATAAGGACAAAAGTTAGGGACCATTTGCGCCAAAATCCCAAAGGTTTAACGGAATATTGGATGAATTCCGTTCAAAATGATGATTTGGGCACTACATGGATAGGTAAGGAATGTAATTGTCAAAATTTGAAAGGTAAGGATGATTTGCACACCGGGTCCATACGTTGGGACGTTTTTGGCCAATTTTCCTATAAAAATGTTACAATTATATAGATTTCACTCACTCAAATTCTCCAAGTATCTTAAAAAAAAAAATATCCTAAACTTTACCACATCCACCAATTTCTACTCTGTGTACAACCCACAGAGAGAACAAGAAAAATAACTAGGATGCTAGGCTTACAATTTTTCTCTAAAAAACACTCAAGTCACATATACAAAAGAGAATAAACCACGTCAATTTATAGGTAACATATGACCTAAATATCTTCCAACTTTCGACTGCCAAGGCTTCCAAGATTTGAAAACTTGTTCAATTTTAGTCACCAAATATAATATAATATCATATCATATCTTTTCCTTTTCAACAATTGGTGCATCTTTTGAATTTGGCAAATTTTGAGAAAATATTCCAACAATCTCCACATTTACAAAAAACGAGTCAAAACTCAATCATCTTGATATTTAAAAAAATTGGCAAACTTTGACAATCACAATTCTCAAAATAGAGAATTAACACACTCCACTATATAAGTATAATCATTTAGAATTAAAGAATTCTAAGAATTTCATCGGCTCATGTCGAATAAATTTGCTGAAATATTATAGAGCAACTCCATTGCTTGACTTACTTGGAAGTTCATCAGCCATCGACATCAATTCTACCACACACCTTGTATTTAATGTCAAGTCAATGCCCATGTGTAAACATGTAGACCCACTAGTAGTAACATCATCAATCATGAGGATGTGAATATTTACTCGCGATGCTTCCACGAGGATGTGAATATTTACTACTCAAGCGACATCATCATTTCTCATAAAGAGAGCGTATTGTCCGTATCGATTTCGGCGATTAGTGAGCTTGCTCCACATTTCGAACAATTTTTGCTCACGTGCCTAGGTTGTCCACAATTCCAACAAGATACTTTCCTTTTCATGGAATTATTCTTCTTCCATTTTTCAGCAACAAGTAACGAGTTTTCAGATGAAATATTATATCCACCACTCAATGCCCATTGTTTATAGGAAGATGGAAGAGACCAGATGAGTCTTAACGTTTTATCCTTATTATCAATTTTTAACTCCAATAGCATCCAGTTCAGAGATGATCTAATTGAGAACACTCAGGTAGTCTGAAATTTTTGTACTTGTATTTATTCTCAATGAATGAAATTATTCTTTCAAGTACAACCGATTTGAAAGACTCTTTGTTTGAGACAACTGCTTTAAATTTTTCTCAAAGTTCATTTGCAGCAGATATTCCATGAATATTTACAAGAACATCTTTGGCTAAACATACACGTATCGTACTTCCGGCTTTCAAATCCAAATCTTCCCAAACCTCATCGCTCATTCAGTATTTTTGTCAGAAATAGGGGTTGGTTTCCCTTTTAAAGTCTTGTGCAGTCTAGACTGAATCAAAACATCATTGACTTATACTTGCCACAAGCTAAAATTGATTCTTCCATCAAATTTCTCTACGTCATATTTGATAAACATATCTTCTTTGTGCGCCAACACTTTGAATGACTTGATGTTCTGATACCACTGGTGGAAATTGAGACCAATTCCTTTATTGCCCACAAGATCCTTGTTCAATGAAAAATACCGTGACAAAAAATATAAAAGATAGAGAAAAATTTATGGACCGTCAAAGCTATCATTATATAAAAAATCGTTACAATCATATAGATTTAACTTACCTAAATTCTCCAAGTATCTTAAAAAAATAATATCATAAACTTTACCACACCCACCAATTTCTACTCATTGTACAACCCACAAAGAAAACAAGAAAAACAACTAGGATGCTAGGCTTACAATTTTTCTCTCAAAAACCCTCAAGTCACACATACAAAAGAGAATAAACTACGTCAATTTATAGTTAACGTATGACCTAAATTTCTTCCAAGTTTTGACTGTCAAGGTGTTCAAGATTTGAAAATTTGTTCAATTTTAGTCACCAAATATAATATCATATCATATCATATCTTTTCCTTTTCAACAATTGGTACATCTTTTGAATTTGACAAGTTTTGAGAAAATATTCCAACAATACACTGAGTTAATTATTTGTGTTTTTTCTTCTCCATTAATTTGAAGTACTTTCGAGCCAAGCTCAAGTGGTGAAGGATGTAGATGAAGTTGTAGTACTTGCGTTTATGTTTCATTTTCAAAGAATAATCTGTAAAACAATTTAAATTTACAATAAAATGTTTCGCGTTATGTCAATAATGGCTTTAATTACATGTTCTTTTACATCTGATTAATTTTCATTAACGTCATTTATATATTTTTAGGGATATTCGAAGTTGTAGTTGTAGTTATATAATTTTATTTTTTATTGTTTATTTATTTATTTAGAATTATTCAAAATTATGCTAAAAGAAGAGTTAGAGATGAGAAAAATGCATGCATACTTGAATCAATGCAAAATTTATTCAATACTTTGCAGGAACTTTACATAAACTCTACACAAACTTCACACGAACTCTAGAAAAAAATATTTCAAAAGTATAGTAAGTTGAATCTTGAACTCTGCACAATCTTTTTATTTTTCTAATTTTTTAGTTACTAATTAAGTAATCAAGTTAACCATAACTTTCCGATGTCGGGAAATTTACATATACACACCAATACGTGTGTGGAATTTGAAAATTAGTTAGATGGTTTATATTAATTGAAAAGTACAATAAATTATATAATCCAGTTGAAAAATGCTGATAATTTAATTAATAGATTTTTTAGGAAAGTTTCCTCCAAAAAAACTGTTTCTTGTTGAAAAACTAATCTCAAAAAATTCCTCACATTTTCAAAATTCAAAATTCAAAAATCAAATTCACAAAGTTAATTAACAATTAAAAATAACAATGAAATTAACAGTTCAACAATACAACAAAGATAAACGAAAATACTTACATTCTTCATTAACAATCAATTATCACAATACAAAAACGATGAAATTAAGCCGTTCAAGAACGCAATAAAGATTTAGAAACATTGAAATTGTTTATATTATGTTTGTCTTCTTCATCTAGGTTGGAAAAGTGAGGAGTGAAATTTTTTATTCTTTTCTCAAAGTGAGGTTGGACTAAGTGGTTGAAAGTCTTGGTCATTTCCTGTTGGTTGGTTGGTGAACAAATCCGATTGTCATTCCTTTAGGTTGCATTGCAGTGTTCATTGTGGTAAAAATCTGAACCCACAACTTCAACCAAAAACAAAGAAGCAACAATGAGTTTTATTTTATTTTTCACATTCAAATAAGTTTGTAGTGTTCAATCTCAACAAATGGTATCAGAGCCTATATTGTGGAAACATGGAATCGGATCGGGAAGATTCCAAACACTTGAAACTTCAAACAAAGATTTCGATCAAACCATTCATCCTCTGAGAGATTTGAAACTGTGTTCATGGCGAAGAGATGAACAAAGCCCACCAGCGCGTGTGACCTCCGGCGACGGCGTGTGGAGTACATGAAAAAGTGGCCCAGATTTTCTTCTTCAGGCGCATACAGGCGCGTGGAAGCTCCTCTCTGTGCGTGGTTTGTGGCAGACGACTCTTTTGACTGTGGCGCACAACCTAGTGGTCCGGTAGTTTCGCGTAGACTCCAGCGGTGGCGCGTGAAGTAGCTTCAAGCGGAAAATGAGCGCGCGTCCAGCATTTTTTGGAGGATGATTTTTTAAGCAGATTATTTATTGGCTTATTTCTGACCTCTTGGTGGTGTTACTTTGTTGGCAGAGCAACGGTGCACTAATATTAATTGTTCTAAGACTGGTAGCGGTGGCTTTGGAATGCGTGAAAATTTCTTTCATCTCTCCTATAAATATGGACAACAGATTTGTCCGCTAAGTTTGTATTTTCTTGAACCATCTTATTTAATTTTACATTTCGTTAATATTATTTGAGGTAAAAACAAACTAGGTGGCTAGTACATACAACCCCATAGTATAATTTCAGACTTTATTATCTTGTGTGTTGATAAAATATGTTTGTGTGTCATCTTGGATAGTAATTGACAAAGAATTTGGTTTTGTGTTTGCCTTTGTGTGAGTAAAGTTTTTATAAACTTTTTCAAAATTATTCTCATTCATGGATTATTTTCCATCCATGGGTTCGAGGGTTGAATTATCACAATTCGATGGAAATGGTGATTATTCAATTTGAAAACAAAAAATGAGAGTTATTCTAGTTCAACAAAGGATTTCTAAAGCTCTTGATGATCCAGAAAAAATTTCTGATGCCTTAAAAGCTAAACCTAATCAAATTGAGGAGATGAATGAAATTGAATACAGTTCTATCATATTGCACCTATTTGATAATATTGTTAGACAAGTTGATGATGCTAAGACTACTAGAGAACAGTGGGAAGCTCTTGACAAGTTGTTTTTGACAAAAACTTTGTCAAATAGGATTTATCTGCTAGAAAAACTTTTCAGTTTTAAAATAGACTCTGAGAAGGACCTTGAATCCAATTTGAGTGTTTTTAGCAAAATTGTCAAAAGCTTGGCCCACAATGATAAGAATTTTGATAATGAGGATCTAGCTGTTATACTTTTGAATTCTCTTCGTGATTCCTATAGAGATGTTAGGAATGTGATTAAGTATGTTAAAGATGTTTTGACTCAAGTTATTGTGATAGATGCTTTGAGATCAAAGGATTTAGAAGTCAAGAAAGAGTCTAGAGAAAACACTAGAGATGAGAGTTTGTTCATTAGAGGGAGAAATGAAATGAGAGAGAATAATTACCAGGGAAAGAAGGGCAGAGGAAAATCTAAGGATATGTTAAAGTCTACGAATAAATGTAATAATAAATGCTACCATTGTAGGAAGTTAGGACATTTCAAGAAAGATTGCTATGAGCTTAAGAGAAAAATGAAGCAACAACAAATGAAGATCAAAATGTTGCTGATGTTGGGGATGTCCTAGATGGTTTACATGTTATGACCGTGTCTGATGGAGAGATTGACCATGAATGGATATTAGACTCAGGTGCCACCTTTTATTT
This sequence comes from Forsythia suspensa, assembly GCA_023638005.1. NCBI lineage: Eukaryota > Viridiplantae > Streptophyta > Magnoliopsida > Lamiales > Oleaceae > Forsythia > Forsythia suspensa. The sequence goes on from CM042668.1 coordinate 10,051,061, forward strand.
GTGTCCCGTGAGGTCTTGGTTTAACTATGGAGAAATTGAACCTAGGAAAGTATAATTGGGGATAACAATTTACAAACAATTGAAAGAATAGGTAACATTGCTATTAGGATGCATGATGGCATTGTCCGACCCCTTCTTGGTGTTAGGTTTGTCCCAAACCTTAAGAGAAATCTTGTTTCCTTAGGAGTTCTTGAAGATGAAGGCTATATGTTCAAATCTGATTTTGGTACTTTAAAAATTCTTAAAGGTTCTCTAGTAGTTATGAAAGGTCTCAAGAAGAATGAGTGGTATTACTTTCAAGGTGAAGCCTTACATGCCAAATATTCAGGATTGGTTTCAATCAATACTGATAGATCAGATCTATGACATAGGAGGATGGGACACATTAGGAACAAGGGGCTAAAATATCTTAGTGACCAGAATTTACTAGGTAAAGATATTGTTGGACCTTTGAGCTTTTGTGAGACACGTGTTCTAGGAAAGTCACATAGAGTCAGCTTTGACTACTCTATGAAGGTTTGGGTTTTTCCCACTTAAGTCAAAATCTAAAACTTTTAGCAAGTTTAAGTCCTGGCATATCTTAGTTGAAAATCAAATGAGAAAATGTATAAAAACTCTTAGGATAGACAAAGGTTTAGAGTTTTGCAACTTTGAATTTGATAACTTTTGCAAAGAGAGAGGTATCACTAGGCATAGGGCTGTGAGACCCCAAAAAAATGGAGTGGCTGAGAGGACGAATCAGACTTTAATGAATAAAGTTAGATGTATGTTGATTAGTTCAAGGTTGGCCAAAGATTTTTGGGCTGAAGCCTTATGTATTGCGGCTTATTTGATAAATAGGTCTCCTTCTACTTCTGTTAACTTCAAAATGTCATAAGAGTTGTGGTTTGGAAGATCTCCAGATTTGTCACACATTAGAGTGTTTGGGTGTGCTACTTATGTACATCAAGTTGATGGTAAGTTAAACTATATGGCTACTAAGTGTGTCATGTTAGGATACCCAGAGGGAGTCAAGGGGTATAGATTGTGGGTTTTAGGTGTTAAGTATATTAAGATAATTAACAGTAGAGATGTGAAGTTTAATGAGCTTGATATGCCTTGCCTAAAAAATCCAGATAATCAGGTTAAACAAAGTGATGAAGGAAATCTTCTAATGGGAAGAAGATTCAGACCGAGGTGAAGAGATTAGATGATAATCAATAGGTTAGGGAACATGAACAAATTGATCCTCAAGTTGAGATTGAACAAGTAGAAGTCTAAGAACAACCTGAATTAGAAATTCCTGAAACTGTGATCCCTAACCAAGAACAACTTGAAGATACTAATTTGAGAGATTATCAATTAGTGAGAGATAGGGAGAGAAGACAGGTAAGACCAAATTTGAAGTACATTTCTTCAAATTTGATGGAGTTTGTCCTAGTTTTAGGTGAAGCCTTGGAGTTAGTTGAACTTTTTTCTTATGAAGAAGTTGTTAACTATAAAAATTCTAAAAATTAGAAGAAGGCTATGAGAGAGGAGATCCATTCCTCAGGCAATAATGATACTTGGAAGTTAGTTGAGAGACCAAAGAATTAAAAGGTAGTCCATTTTAAATGGATCTACAGGTTGAAGGAATGAGTAGAACCTAATAACCATTTAAGATACAAAGCTATGTTGGTAGCTAAGGAATTTACTCAGAGAGAGAGGATTGATTATAATGAGGTATTTTTCCCAGTGATTAAGTATAGGACTATTGAGTTATTATTGACCTTAGTTGTCCAATTTAATTGAGAATTAGAGCAACTATATGTTAAGACTGCTTTTCTTCATGGAGAGTTAGATGAGGTCATTTACATGTCTCAACCTCAAGGCTTTAAGGTAAAAAGAAAGTCTGAGCTTGTGTACTTGCTTAACAGATCCTTGTATGATCTTAAGCAGAGTCCTATAAATGATTTGATGCTTATGTGCTTAAAATTAGTTTCAAAAGGAGTGAATTTGATGAATGCTTATATTATAATAATACTAAGATAGGCTATGAAGTTTATTTGTTATTATATGTTGATGACATGTTGCTTACTAGTAGTAGTAAAGCTGATATTATAAAAATGAAAAACTTTTTGAAATCTAAATTTGGCATGAAAGACTTAGGATGTGCAAGAAAAATTTATGGTATGGTTATTAAAAGGAATAGGGTTGAAAATAGATTAACTATTAATCAAGAGTCTTATTTAGAAAAGGTAATAACCAAATTTGGTATGAAATTTGCTAAGTCTGTCAATGTACCATTAGCCGCACACATGATTTTATCATCTACTCAATGCCCTAAAATTGAAGAAGAAAACAGGAAATGAGTAATGTTCCATATGCTAATGCCATTGGTTCTGATGTATTCTATGATTACCACTAGACCTGACCTAGCTTATGCAATTAGTTTCTTGAGTAGGTTTATGTTTAACCCAGGTAAACATCATTGGATTGCTCTTAAATGGCTGTTGAGATACCTAGCTGGGACTGTTAAAAGAGGGTTAGTGTTGGAAAAGAGGAGTGATAAGCTTGAGCTTAAGGGTTATGTAGATTCTGACTTTGCAGTGATAAAGATCAGAGGAAATCTACGACTTCTTACTTCTTCACGTTAGGTGATAATTGTCTCACTTGGAAATCACAGTTGCAACCTTTAGTTACACTCTCCAACACTGAAGCTGAATATGTTGCACTAACAAAAGCTTTTAAAGAAGGGATTTTGGTACAAATGGTTCCTAACGTATGCACTTAGTGCAGTTTTGGTCCTAACCTTTCATTTTTGGCAAAAAGATTCCTAACCTATGCATTTGGTTGCAAAACTGGTCCCTATGGACGGAATCCGTCCAATTGTGCCGTTAGTTGGGTGCGTACTTTGGAATTTTGGCGCAAAGGGTCCCTAACATTTGCCCTTAGTGTGGAATTGGTCCATAACGTTTATTTTTTGGCATACATGTCCCCAACTTATGTGTTTTAGTATGAAATTTGTCCTTATGGGATGAAAAAGACAAATATGTCCTTAGTTAGAAGAAATTGTATGTGAATTCCTAATCATTACAAAATATGCAAATAGGTCCAATACTTTTATTTTTTATAAAAAATTAAAGAAAACTAATGAGTTATTTTTTTTTGGAATTAACACTTTAGTAATAAACATGTCAAATAAAATTATTATTTTTATTATTAAGTAATTATATTATTTAAAATTTAAACTTTTATTTTATTGTTGCATAAAAAAATAACTTTGTCACAAACTTGATGTTCAAATACTTTTAATTAATTGAGTTATATGTTTATTAACTACAAATATTAGAGATCCAACTATATTCTTCATATTTTAATTTATCGTTTTATTTTCGTTCAAAAATAAAATACATAATGTGTAAATTAACTTTTATTAGTATTTTTATATTAAATAAAAATGTAATATGATTAGTTCAAGTTATGTAATAATTTTTATTTAATAGAAATGTAATAAATTTTTTTTTTTGACATGTCGTGTATAATTTTTATTTGACATGTCGTGTGATTGTAGGTATATAATTTTTCCCAATGGAGTGTGTACATACTATAGAGTATTTTGTTTTGAATGCTCACGTTCTAAATTATTTTATTTATCAGATTTATTAGTTTGGTAGCGGCATGATGGCAGATGATAGTGACTGATATAAATTAGTATTTTTATTGATCAGATTTTATTTTATTAGTATTTAACATAAAAATACTAATCAAAGTTAATTTACACATTATGTGTTTTATTTTTGAACGAAAATAAAACGATAAATTAAAATATGAAGAATATAGTTGGATCTCTAATATTTGTAGTTAATAAACATATAACTCAATTAAATAAAAGTATTTGAACATCAAATTTGTAACAAAGTTATTTTTTTATACAACAATAAAATTAAAGTTTAAATTTTAAATAATATAATTACTTAATAATAAAAATAATTATTTTATTTGACATGTTTATTACTAAAGTGTTAATTCCAAAAAAAAAAAACTCATTATTTTTCTTTAATTTTTTATAAAAAATAAAGTATTGGACCTATTTACACATTTTGTAATGATTAGGAATCCACATACAATTTCTTCTAATTAACTAAGGGCATATTTGTCTTTTTAATCCCATAAAGACTAATTTTGTACCAAAACACATAGGTTAAGGACACGTATGCCAAAAAATAAACATTAGGGACCAATTCCACACTAATGGCAAAGGTTAGGGACCATTTGTGCCAAAATCTCAAAGTACGCACCCAACTAACAGCATAATTGAACAGATTTTGTCTATAGAGACCCGTTTTGAAACCAAATTCATAGGTTAGGGACCTCCTAGTAAAAAATGAAAGATTAGAGACCAAAACCACACTAAGTGCATACATTAGGGACCATCGCCAAAATCCCTTAAAGAATGCACGTGGTTGAAAGGTCTTTTATGTGAATTGAACTTCTTGAATGAAAATGCCATGATCTTTACCGATAGTCAAAGTGCTTTAATGTTATGTAAAAATCCTGTATAACACGAAAGATCTAAGCATATTAAGGTGAAATACCATTTCTAGCTTCTGATGAATTTAAATTGCTTAAAATTGCAACTGATGATAACCTTGCAGATGTTGAAACCAAAGTACTTGCTGTTGGTAAGTTTAATAAGTACATATCAATTTTGAATATTGATACGGGTTAGCTTGTGTGACAGGTACTTGCTGTAGTGGGGGATTTGTGAAGCAGGTACCGGGTTGGAGTCGGCGATGATGATAAAATAAGACCACAAAAGGATAACACATGTAGCCAGGGAACTTGGTAGTGGATTTGTAATCCAATGTGAAGTTTGTGAGAATGTGGGTCACTAAATCTACTTGGCACAAATTCAAGTGTGGACCGCTAGATATAATAGATGGATGAAATCTTACTAGGACTTAATATATATATTATATTTGTCTTCTTCATCTAGGTTAGAAAAGTGAGGAGTGAAAAATCTTTATTCTTCTCTCAAAGTGAGGTTGGACTAAGTGGTTGAAAGTCTTAGTCATCTCCGGTTGGTTGGTTGGTGAACAAATCCGATTGTCATTCCCTTAGGTTGCATTGCAGTGTTCATTGTGGCAAAAATTTGAGCCCACAACTTTAACCAAAAACAAAGGGGCAACAACGGAGTTTTCTTTTATTTTTCACATTCGAATGAGTTTGTAATGATTATTATTGTTATCAATCTCAACAGAAAATAACGATGAAATTAATAGTTCAAGAACGCAACAAAGATTTACAGCAACACTTATCATAATTCATTAACAATTAGTTTTCACAAGTTGTTTCTTGTCAATGCTTTCATACCACTCCACAAGCCTAAGTTGATAGCAATGTATCATCAATATTTGTCATATTGCATTAAACAATACGATAAAAAGGACTAGAAATTGGCATACTGTTATACAGGTTTGTTGAAGTACCGGCAAGAGCTTTAGAATGTGTTGGAGACAACACAAGCTGCTGAATTCTAGTGCTTCTTCGTCCCTCTTTTCAATAGGTTGCTCGTTGCCTAAACATCTCTCATTTTCAGGTTGCCAAATGAGCTATTTTTGTGTGGAAAATGAGCATATTGTAATCTTGATTGCTCAAAGCTGGAATATCATTTTGCCAATTATCTTTAAAGCATTGGAAAAGAACATAAAGTTCCAATGGAATCCAATAGTACACATGCTAACTGTTATTGTCCCAAAAAAATTCATGGAAATGGATGTCGAGTTATTGAAGAGTACCAGAGGTAGTGTACAAAGAGGAAGCCGGAGCTGGAGACTTGGAAACAAAAGAATTAACGTGACAGAGTTGACAGGGATTAACACGGTAGAGTTTACACAAGCCGCTGCTTAAGGAGGTTGAATAATCATATCTATTGCTTTCCCAGTAACATGGGATGTGAAAAACTGCAATCCAATGTTTATCCGAGACATAGGCATAAACGATATACATTTTTTTTTTATATTAATGATCGATTGTTTGGTAAAGTATCTATTGTGTTTTACAATGTTTTCCCAATGAGAATTTTTATGTAAAAATAAAATAAAAACCAAAAAAGTTTAGAGTTTGAATATTTAGAACAAAGAAGACGAGTCTCGGGAGAATTTGTTGTGAAATTTCTTGATTTTGAATGATTTTTCATTCAATATCATAAAGATATGAAGGTTAGGAAATATGTGATACATATTCTTAAAAATATGGAATTGATTTGGATAAAAATGAAAAATTAAATAGTGAATTAAAAAATATTTCACAATAAAAATCAATTGAAAGAGGATGGGAGAATGCATTTATCAACATTATGATAACAATAAGTATATTTCAATTTCTTAAACAAGATTAAGTACTAACTCTAATATTCTCATCTTTTAATGGAGGGCCATTTATAACTATGTGCGCTAGGCCTATTATAGAACCTAACAAATACTCAAGACGTGAAAAGCATTTGTACAAAGAGTTTTAGCTCCTGATTTCTTAATTTGTCTATTCATAAATTGCAAATATAATTTTATTTAATAGGACATCTAAGAGTTGATCTATTGTAGATGTTATATTCAATAGTCGTCCAACAAGTATCATACAAATTTATAAAATATTCAGACATTCAACCTATTTTCTACAAATGTTCAAGAATTTAACAAATATAATTTTACAGTTTATGTCATTTGGTTGAAAATTTATACGAAAGATAAAACCCTAAAATAAAATTTCTACTGGGAATGAGATACATGAATGTCATATGGTTAACGTTATGCTTTAATGATGTTTATTGAATTAATTAAATGAATGGAATGGAATGGAAGAAGCAATATCTTATTATTATGCGAAAGTAGTAATAAATGAATGGAATGGAAGAGGGGTATTTTTTGAAAAAGAGCCTAGTCAAAGCACACAAACTTTTTTTAGGCCTTACTCACTCTTGATATTTTTTTAAGACTCTTTTGTTGAAAAGTCTACACTAACCTTATCATATTATTACAATAACTAAAAAGTCCTTAACACAATGACTCATAAACCTTCATCAACAATTAAAACAATTCACCTCCCCTTAATGACACCAGTTGCAAAATTAAATTACTTAATCCTCCAATTTCTCCAATATAATTTTGGCTTTCTTCTTTCATTTTCGATGGGCCAAGAGAAACAATTTTCGCCGGTAGCCAAATGTTCTTATTGCAAATTCTTCATTGATAAAATATTCTCACCATTTCATTCTTTGATATGTACATGGAATTTGCAATTCCTATTCATTTTTTGTAAATTCTCTTTTGTCTTGTCTGTTCGAATGAATATTATTAATCTGAAATGATGGAGTTGATGATGGACCTGCAGTAGTTTTGGACGGTGGAATGTCATAACGACTGTAGTCGTGTTGAACAACAGTAGTTGTTTTAAGAAGACTATTTGAGATCGTTTGAAATACACTGTCTTTAATTTTTTGAAAAATAAAATTTTTATTTAAATTACATATGAAATTTTTTAAATGAATTGTATAAATGAACTCAGCAGTATAGATCGCTGTATTTTATTTTGGTGAGTTTGTTATGGAGGATTAGGACATGTGGAAATGGAAAATGGGGCGATAGTCAAGTTGTGGATAGACTTCAAATTTCTGCAGAGATTTTATATAAAGAGTTGTATGGTAAACTACTGGATGTGCAATATTGACTCTTCCTTGTATGAATTGGAGGATGAGTTTTTTTCAACCTAGTGATGCACTGTTTGTGGAGCCAATCCAGATTACATTAGACAAACATGTGCACTGGTGTATGTCTCACTAAACAAGGTTATCCTCTTCCCATTTGCGTAACCCGTGTAAGCAAAGGTCCAGCATAGTTTCACACAGAGCAATTAATGATCAATTTAATGCAGTCAAAGCGGGTGAACAACATTTTCACATAGAAACGGAGACATTGTCATTCAACAATGTACAATCACAAGTGAATGATTATTGTGATGACTTAGAGATACTTGTACAAAACGATGTACGATTGCAAGCCAATGAAGACAATAAAGTGGATCAAAATTCAAATGATTATCGAGATGGGATGGATATAAATAAAAGTCTAGAGAATTTTCCATTGCAGATCGGCATATGCTAAAGCAATATTCCTTGTGCTGAATGAAGTTGATTTGGTTGTTATTGAATATATATCAAGACTCTGAAAATCTAACCATCGGTAGTTAAACGACAGTCTGGACGTAAGAGAACAATGATGATACCATTTACTAGAGAGTTTCTCAATAGGCATAAATATAGTAGGTGCGAGGCAACGGGAAACAACGTCTAAGATGCACACACTAGATTTCAATGGGTGATAGCACAGCGGAAGATTAGTGCAATGCCCCAATTTTTTTTCTTCTGTCTATGGACAACAAATGTAAATGTAATCTCTTTATTGTGTGAATTGAAATTTATTTTTATGTGGACTACATAGGTTGTGTTTATAATGACTACTTATATTTTCTATCGTGGTTAAACAAAATAAATATTTACTGCAAGTTGTTAAGTTATTTATTTTTCTTTAGACTACAGATGTTATGTTCTTTAGCTTCATAGCCCTTCTTGGTTACGTAGAGAAAATATGCTGCAAACTTAAAATATAACATTTGTCGTTTTAAACAACTCTAGATGTTTAGTCCAATATGACTATCATTTTAAACGTCTCCGGACGTTTTTTGTTAGGGATTTTTCAAACAACTGAACAGGTTTTGAAACGTTTACCGTATTTTAAACTAATGTAGTCAATTAGTCAAGAACTAATGTAGTAGTTATGAACGTCTCTCGACGTTGTTGGTAGGGAATAACAAGGTAACTCGATTGTGTTGATGAATTGTAAATTACATCGATCATACCCTATTATACGTTCTGTTTAACTAATCCACGCTCAGATGACCATCGATTAACTTCATCTTGTCGATGAAATATGAATTACGTCGATTGTACCGCATTATCCATTCTATTTAACTAATCCACACTCTGATGACTATCAACTAACTCGATCGTGTCGACAAAATGTAAATTATGTTGCTCGTACCCCATTATACGTTCTATTTAACTAATCCACGCTCCGATGACCATCGACTAACTCGATCGTGTCAATGAAATGTATATTACGTTGATATACCCCATTATATGTTCTGTTTAACTAATCGATGCTCTGATGACCATCGACTAATTCGATCGTGTTGATGAAATACAAATTACGTTGATCGTACTCCATTATACGTTCTGTTTAACTAATCCACGTTCTGATCACCATCGTCTAACTTAATTGTATCGATGAAATATATATTATGTTGATCATACCTTATTATAGGTTCTATTTAACTAATCAACGCCCGATGACCATCGCCTAATATGATCGTGTCGATGAAATGTAAATTACATGGATTGTACCCCATTATATGTTCGTTTAATTAATCCATTCTCTGATCACCATCGTCTAACTCAATCGTGTCCATGATATACTAGAACGATACATGTGTTTTAAAATGACTGTAGTCGTGTTTGAAATATAGCTTTAGTCGTTTTACAAAACTACCTCTTGAAGACTTTTTACTTATTTTTACTTTACTATCCATAGTTATTTTTTGGTGTGTTTTGGTTTTTGATTTTGATATGTTGTTTGGATTAAATGCTATACATATCAGGATTGGGCAGTTGTAAATGTTAATAAGATGTACATTTTAGGTTGATAGTCGTTTGAACTGATGCAAGTAGTTAAACAACGACAATAGAACGCCTATAGTCATGTTAAAACATCAGTAGTCGTTTTAAACACATTCATTGTCATTTTCTAAATGTACTAGGTTGTTTTGGTAGAACTTTATTGAAGGTTGTAAGAACTTGTAGAAATTGGACGTCCGTTGGTTGATTAGTGTGTTTGCATTCAGTTTGTCATTGGAATTTTACTTATCTAAATTCATTATATTTTTTATGTGACCGCATTGGATGTTTTACGAATTAAAGCTGCCAATGGTGTTGTTATTGCGACGGAAGTTGATGAAACAACTTTGCAAATGATTCATATAATAAATTGATGATTTAGTTTTCACTACGACTATAATTTTGAAACTCTGAGAATAAATTGTTGTTTCTCCAATACAAAAATAAAATAAAAATGGTTAATTCGATCAGATTTAAAGGACAGAAACAACCTTTTTGCAATTTTTTTTATTTATAATAAAATTTCAACACAACTATTTAAACGTAAATAACTTTTCAGGCAACTATTCAAAATCGTCCATCCATCCATCCATCCATCCATACAACTTCCAAACAACTATCCGAACTACTCAACATTCAAAACAACCTTTTAGACAACCTAACAAAAAACTTTTCAAACAACTATTAAAACACAACTATTACAACTACTCAACATTCAAACATAACCTTGCAAACAACCTTTTCCACAAACTTTCAAACACCAACCATTAAAACAAGCGACAAAGACATATTTCACAATCTTTCCACAACCCCTTTCTTCCGACTGCTCAATCTCTTCCTCCATGTCCTTGGCCTCTAAAAGAGATAGTAGTATTTATTGAAATACTCAAAAGGTCGTAGAAACGTGTCAAGCAAAGCTTCTACTTTCTATAGTGTAACAAAGTTTGGTGGGTATTCCTGAACTTTCCACTGGCGCCATGCTTCACAAGAAAGACATTAAATATATGCTCCTCTAAATTCACCTTAACTGTGGCCAATGAAACATGAGGTTTGAAGAAGAAAAGAAAAAATGACCCCTACCACCAATGGACACTCTTACCACATTGTCAAGCCGGTTTCCATGAGAGACATGGACAAATTATGTAGCATTGAAATAATTTTTGTGCCTTTATATAAGCGAATGCAACTAAGGCTCCCTGGGGTTGATTTGGTTAGAGAAGAGGTCATTTGGATGCCGTCAGTATGATAGAAGAAGAGTAGAAGACAAAAGCAATAAAAATGATAATAAAAAAATTGCATAGATGCCAAATTTATAGCACATAACAAAACAAATCAAGAGTTATTAACACACCGGGAAGGGAAAGCCTCAGTTCCTCAGTGATCATTTAAATTATTATTTACTAACAGTCATAACACAAAGGGAAGGTGAAAAGTCTTAGTGCTACAGTGACCATTCAAATTATTATTATTTATTAAGTGTCATTTATACAAAGAGATGTGAAAAGCCTCGGTGCCTCAATTACCATTCAAATTATTTATCTCTATATTTTCAAATGCGTAAAAAACGATAATAATTGTTTAAAAACGAGCATAGTCGTTCCAAACTGATAATGATTATTTTTAAATGACTATTGTTGTTCTATGGCGACTTTCATTGTTTCACAAAATCGTTCTAAACATTTGAGTTTTCCACAAACCACACCTTCAATAGACATCCAACATCAAAAGAAATGTATATGGTTACCATTACCCATGAAATTTCGACTTAAATCAGAGATAAACAATAAAAAAAACTACATAGCTTTTGAAAAAATCAATAATAGATAAACATTGTACCTCGGCCATATAAATTAGTAGCACATCCTTCTTCGCACTTGGATGATTCACGAGAATGTTGTCAAATTTGAACACCAATGTCGTTACAAGTTACCGTTTTTTTGGATGGGTCTTATATAGTAAGGAAAGAAGGATGGTTAACTACATGGATAGGAGGAGTGGAAGTAAACTCACGTTCAAAGGCAAGGGTAAAATGGAAAAATACAAATTACACAATTTCTAACTTTTTTTAAAATACCCTAAATCTGGTCAAAGGCCTTTTAAAGTTTAGGATACGGGTGACCCGACCATTTGAGGTGATTTCCACAATGGAAGAAGCAATATCTTATTATTGTGGGAAAGTAGTTCAGTAGAAATTATAAATAACATCAAAAGTCTACAGATTGAAAATATGACTAAATAATTAGAATCACGTGAGTGTTTAACGAAATTACTTTTGAATCGTAATTAATTCGAGTGAACTAGAATTGCTTCCAATCTACAATCTTGAATCTAATGGGTTCAGACCCCCAAGTCTTCTTGATATTCTTCATAGTATTGACTGCATAGGTGGGTGGGCACCAATAAATCAAAATTAAAATCCAGAACTGGACTTACTATAGATTGGAATCACACAAAAGGAACAAGAAAAAAAACTCTCACTGGATATGAATATTGACTCGTTCATTGGCACATCAAAGACCAACGAGTTCACGATTTACATTACATCTTTAGGTCATCCACCAGTCACCATGCTATAGAAATTAAACTACACATAGTGGTCATCACCAATACACTCCGATGTGTAATAGTGTTATTACTCCCGAAATTTAATCGTCACGGTCAAGAAAAATCACGTATACCAATTGGAAGAATAACTAAACCTATGACCTTGTTAGAACAAAGTGCCAACATTTGTTCACCAATCTAGGACAAATTAATTCTTCATCAAAACATGAGTCACATCTATATGCGCTTCTCTACACGAGCACCTAACTCATGTTATCACACAGCGATTGAAGGCACTTAATCGCATGTACAAATAACTTAAAAAATGCAATAAACTTTTAACGACGTAAAAAAATAACCAACAATTCAAATATTCAAATATTACAATATTGTCCTAACACTATTGGTTACATATCTTAACAATTATCCCACTTGTCCAAAAGTGTGTGTGATATGTCATACATTCACATGCCTTCTATGTGACCTTCAAAACTTTTAGCTGGTAAGCTTGTAGTAGATGGATCGGTGAAGTTCTCTGTAGAAGCAATCTTGTATATCATCACATCCTTACTCACGATGGACTATCTCCCTCAAGAGATGATATTTCTATTTTATTTTTCTTCTTTGTTAGCATCTTAGTTCTTTTGCATTTGCAATTGTCCCACTGTTACCACATTATAACGTCAAGGGTTGTACCGACCAAATACCATCTCTAAATTCATGATGAATTTTGTGAGCCCTTGGTTGCTTCACAAGCTACCTCGTACTCGACCTCCATGCTAGAGTTAGTAATACATAATTGCTTGATACTCTTCTAAATCACGGTTCTTTCACTAAATGTAAACACACATCCTAACATGACTTTCAAGAATCTTTGTTCGAATCAAAATTTGAGTCTAAATGTAACCCATATGAGTCCACTATGATGCTGAGTAGACAAGCATATGTCTTTTTATTCTCCAAAAATACTTGAATATATGCTTCATTGTTCTAGTTCAAGAGTTAGACTAGTATCGACTCACTATTCTAACAACTTAGCAAATATCTAGTCTAGTGCATATCATGAGATACATGAAGCTACCCACGGCCGATGCATATGGTATCCAACTCATGCGCTCTACCTCTTCTAGAGTCTTAGGATACTTTTAAAATGTGGACTCCATGTCTGAAGGGTAAGTTCCCTTTTTGTAATCCCGCATGAAAAATTCTACTAGAATTTTGTTAATGTATGATTCTTGCAATAAAGCTATATGTCTTTTTTTTTTTCCAATCTCGAATTATTCAAATGCCCAAAACATAGAAAGCTTAACCTAATTCCTTTGTGTAAAATTATTGGGCCAATCACACTTTTACTAATGATAGTACTCTCGCATTATTTCCAATTAGTAGGATATCAACCACATATAGTACAAAAAAAAGTATTTTCTTATTATGTATCTTCTTATAGACATAGGATTTGGTGAAGTTCTGAATCACTTCGTCAAATCTTTTGTTCCAAGACCTAGATGCTTGCTTAAGTCCATAAATGGATCTTTGCAACTTGTAGACCTTTTTCTCGTATTACTTTTGCGTGAACCTTTCTGGTTGGATCACGAACGTCGTATTAACATTCATATGCATATGAACTACAAAGGATTAAAGGATCTGATTAGACTTAAGCATTGCTACAGGTGAAAAAGTATCTTCATAATTGATACCATCTATTTAGATAAAACCATTAGCCACAAGCTTAGCTTTGGATGTCTCAACATGTACATCTAATCATCTCTTCTCTTGTAGACACAAATGTACCCTATATGTTTGACCCCTTTAAATGCATGTTCAAGTTCACAGACTTTATTAGAATTCATCAATTCTATTTATGAGTTCATGGATTTCTTCTACAAATCTGCGTTTGTATCTTCTATCTTTTTTTTCTGAATAAAGTCAAGTCATCATCTTGCTCTATGAAGATTGCCTGGTAGGCTTCTCTCATGGCAGATACCTCGCGGATTTCGTGATAACCCTCTGACCCCAAATTCGCCCCGAATCTTTTTATTTTATTTTATTTTTATGTTTTAAAATTTAAATTGTATTTTAAAAAATATTAAAAAATTAATTAGTTAATTAAACGGGATGATAAATGAGGATTTTTTAATCCCCCCCGCTTCGCCTCCCAAAAATTCCCGACAAAGTGGAGATGGTAATGGCCATCCCATCCTAACCCCACTCCGCCCTATCCCGTTGCCATCCCCATATACAATAAGTTGCATGTTGTTTTCCCTTTTGGAGTCCTAACATCCTACTTTTAGTTCCGATTGAGCTCCTCAACGACCATAAATGGCTATAAAAGATTGGGACAACCCATTTTGAAAAGCATAATTCAACTCTTAAGAATTATTTTCACTTGAGAAGTTTTCTTTAAAAGAATATATAGGAAAATATCACATTCCTAGATTCATCATTGATAGAAAAATCTTAGTGAATAGGAATTTCGTAATATTTCATAAATTTCTATCAGACTTTTCAATTTATATATAGTGATAAAGATCATGTCCACACCTCCCGTGTTCTCTATCTTCAATTATTAAAAAATAATAGTATATATTATTAGTAGAGATCATTACTAGTCTAATTAGCAGTAGGGTTTTTTATTTTATTGTCCAAGAAATTAAAACGCGTCATAATTTTATTGGACTATAAATCAAAGAATTCACCATCACTCAAACTGGTGATGATCTCTACTATAATAGATAGCATTACTCATTATTTCATGAACCTCTTACTTGCTTCTTGCACTGCGTAATTGGCATGTTATTGACTGAAAGTATAAAAATTTTAAATATATTTGATTGGTACATTATAACCAGTAAAATCTTTGTTCAAGCAACAAACGTCCAACTTCAATGTTGAGATACCATAGCATTTCCAAGAAGATTTTGGCAACCAATTTTGTTATCGAACTCGTAAATGAAATGTCAAATTCAATTTGGTGAGATGTCTAATAGTAATGTACATATTACGAACACATTTGATATTAGTCCAACAATAATATGTACAAATACTATTTGATAGTAGTCCAACAATAATATGTACAAATACTCTTAAAATTGAACAACGCGTTTACAAAGGATTCAGCTATTCAACCTATTAATTTCAAATTTCAAGAATTTATTCCAGATTTAAACTCCACTTATGTGTAATTGTTTTATTTTTAGACCTGTAATTGAACATCATTTGATAATTGAATAAATTAGACCATATACTTGACTATTTAGAAATAATTATAATAGTTCAAACATTATCATTTAATCTTAAAAATACTGTATTTTATTTTATATTTTGTAATATATTAAATTAAACTAATTTGATAAATATGAAAATCAATTTTATCAACGTTCCTACAAACTAGCTCTCAAAATCTAAGATAAATTCCTGAATTACAGACATTTTTTTTAATAGAGCCCCAAATTCGCAGGTGTCTTCAGTATAACTGAGTCCTCCATTCTGTAATTGCAAAAATCTTAAAATACATTGAACTCTATTGTCGTATTCATTAGGAGATGGAAGCTCAGAAATCGAAGAACAAAAATTGCTCCAAAATCGAAGAGTTACTCAATCCATAGCCAAAGTAGAGTCGCGGATTGTGATGAAGGAGAAGATTATTTGTTTGGATACACCAAGCGGCGCTTGCGTATCTTGCTCGAAGTCGAATAATGTGTCACCGGCTTAAGAAAACCGGCCTAATTGTGAAGATTTCAGTCGCAGGTGCATCAAATATTCAATCCCAAAAGAATCTCCCAAAAATCAAAAGTCTGGTAGAACAAAATTAGACAATTGTTAATTTATGTGTTACAATTGATACTATCATATGTATCATGATGAGGCCTATGTGTTACAATTGATAGTAGCATATGTATCACAAATTATAACAAATGTGTTTATGTATAATTTTTGTTCTTGCCATATTATGTTAACTGGTTGTGTAGGATTGTTGATATTTTGCTACAAATATTATGTATCATGACGTATTACAACTGTTATTATCATGAGATTTATTATTTGTAGTACGAACTGTTACAAATGTGATCTTGTTGAGATTTTTGGATATTGTCATGTTTTGCGTTGACAGTTTTTGACAAATGGTATGTAACATTAAGTGATACAAATGTTATGTATCATGAAGTGGTACAAATATTATTATCACGAGCTTTACTATATGTAGCACGAATTGTTACAAATGTAATCTTGTTAAGATTTTTGGTCATTGTTATGTTATGTTATGATATTTATAAATGGTTAGCGACTAAGAAATTTTTTTTTTTTTTTTTTTGAAGAAAGATACTTTTCTTTCTTTTCAAACAGATATATCAAAAATATATTTGGATGATTGAAACAGTTGTCCTATAATTAAAGATTCCACAATATTGTATTAGAATGACTCACTATTAATTAGTTTTCGATTATGGCATACAATGTAATTAAAAAAAAAAAGATAGATCCAATATATTTAAAATTTATGGTACATATATGTTTTATTCTAATTATTTTTCAAATTGTAGCCTATATGTGAAAAATTCCTTTGAGAATTTCTGTTTGGTTTGGGCTGACTAGAGTTAAGTGCGCTTATGAGGATGGGACTCGGATTGGGTTGGCTCAAATTGGATGAGTCCATTAAGCTTCGGCTTAGACTTTCCCTGTTATTGGGCTACGATTCATCTTTTAATTGGGGCCCATTTATAGTAATGAGACCTAGCAAATGGTGAGAATATTACGGGGTAAATTACATAGTGGAAATTAGGCCCCTTACTTTATTTTTCAAAAAAAATTGAAAAATACGGTTATTTTTAAAAAAATTGAAAAGTGGACTTCTTTAATATATCAGAATGGAGGGGTAAAAATGAAAAATTAATTACTACAGTGCCTTAAACCCTTCCTCACGTTTTTTCTCTGCGATTTCTGGCGAAATTCCTCAAATTCACTCACTAATTCATAGTTTCTGTTCGTTTCTTCTATATTTTAACACTATATTGTTCAACATGGTTGGAGAAGGCGAAATCATCGTTGCAGAATCTTCAGGGATGAAGAGAAAGTGTAGTTCAGCGGAAGGATCTTCAAAAAAGATGAAAAATATTGTTCGTTTATTCTGTATTTCTATATTTTTTTCGATTGCTTTGTTAATTCGAATTTATGTTTTCCATTATTATTCAATTTATGATAGTGCCTTTAGGAAAATCAGTGACAATGGTTGATGATTGAAATTTTTACATTTTGAGGGATTTTGTTCTGTGAAATTGCATGTCTGTTTTCAATGATTAACTGATTGATGGTGCGTTTAGGAATCCAATAACACATTGAAACCATTGCCAAATCAATGATATACCAAATACAATAAGTTTGATATGTCCCTTCTCGTTTGATATGTTAGTTCATATTCCAAATGCAATAAGTTTAAACATGCAAACTAAAAAATTAATGCAATAAGTTTGAACATCCAACTAACATATGATTTTTGAACATTCCACTATTTTTTAAGATTTATATCACTTTTAAAGAGATCCATGTCACTTTATGAAGATGTTTGTCACTTTTTAATTAAAAAGTAACAGAGCATGTCACTTTTATGTAATAAATAAATACAATAAGTATGAATATCCAAACTAAGAAATAGATTGTATGATCACTTTATTTTGAGATTTATGTCACTTTTAAAGAGATCTACGTCACTTTTAAGATATGTTTGTCAATTTTTACTTATATAGGTACAATAAGTTTGAATGTGCAAACTAGTAAATAGGCTTTATGATCACTGTTGTTGTATATATATGTGACTTTAAAAGAGATGAATGTCACATTTTTATATCTATATCATTTTGAAGAGGTATATGCCACTTTTTAAAGATGTTTGTCACTTGTTGGTGATGTTTGTCACTTTTTACTTAAAAAGTGACAGAGTATGTCACTTTTTACACTTTTTACTTAAAAAGTGACAGAGCATGTCACTTTTATGTAATATATAAATACAATAAGTATGAATATCCAAACTAAGAAATAGATTGTATGATCATTGTTTTTTGAGATTTATGTCACTTTTAAAGAGATCTACGTCACTTTTAGGAGATGTTTGTCAATTTTACTTATATAGGTACAATAATTTTGAATGTGCAAACTAGTAAATAGACTTTATGATCACTGTTGTTGTATATATATGTGATTTTAAAAGAGATGAATGTCACATTTTTATATCTATATCATTTTGAAGAGGTATATACCACTTTTTGAATATGTTTGTCACTTGTTGGTGATGTTTGTCACTTTTTACTTAAAAAGTGACAGAGTATGTCACTTTTTACACTTTTTACTTAAAAAGTGACAGAGCATGTCACTTTTATGTAATATATAAATACAATAAGTATGAATATCCAAACTAAGAAATAGATTGTATGATCATTGTTTTTTGAGATTTATGTCACTTTTAAAGAGATCTACGTCACTTTTAAGAGATATTTGTCAATTTTTACTTATATAGGTACAATAATTTTGAATGTGCAAACTAGTAAATAGACTTTATGATCACTTTTGTTGTATATATATGTGACTTTAAAAGAGATGAATGTCACATTTTTATATATATATCATTTTGAAGAGGTATATGCCACTTTTTGAAGATGTTTGTCATTTTTTGGTGATGTTTGTCACTTTTTACTTAAAAAGTGACAGAGTATGTCACTTTTTACACTTTTTACTTAAAAAGTGACAGAGCATAACACTTTTATGTAATATATAAATACAATAAGTATAAATATCCAAACTAAGAAATAGATTGTATGATCATTGTTTTTTGAGATTTATGTCACTTTTAAAAAGATCTACGTCACTTTTAAGAGATATTTGTCAATTTTTGCTTATATAGGTACAATAATTTTGAATGTGCAAACTAGTAAATGGACTTTATGATCACTTTTGTTGTATATAAATGTGACTTTAAAAGAGATGAATGTCACATTTTATATATATATATCATTTTGAAGAGGTATATGCCACTTTTTGAAGATGTTTGTCACTTTTTAAGTAAAAAGTGACAGATCATGTCACTTTTATGTAATATATAAAACCAATGAGTATGATCATCCAAACTAACAAATAAATTGTAAGATCATTGTGTTTTTTAGATGTATGTCACTTTTAAAGAGATCTACTATCACATTTTTAGAATATATCATTTTGAAGAGATGTATGCCACTTTTTAAAGATGTTTGTCACTTTTTACTTCAAAAGTGACATGGTATGTCACTTTTTAAGTAAAAAGTGACAGATCATGTCACTTTTATGTAATATATAAAAACAATAAGTATGAACATCCAAACTAACAAATAGATTGTATGATCACTGTATTTTTTAGATGTATATCACTTTTAAAGAGTTGAATGTCACATATTTGGATATATATCAATTTGCGAGAGATGTATGACACTTTTTGAAGATGTTTGTCACTTTTTATTTAAAAGTGACAGAGCATGTCACTTTTAAGTAAAAAGTGACGGATCATGTTACTTTTATGTAATATATAAAAACAATAAGTATGAACATCCAAACTAACAAATAGATTGTAAGATCACTGCGTTTTTGAGATGTATGTCACTTTTAAAGAGACCTACTGTCTCATTTTTAGAATATATCATTTTGAAGAGATGTATGCCACTTTTTGAAGATGTTTGTCACTTTTTATTTAAAAAGTGACAGAGCATGTCACTTTTTAAGTAAAAAGTGACAGATCATGTCACTTTTATGTAATATATAAAAACAATAAGTATGAACATCTAAACTAACAAATAGATTGTAAG
Organism: Forsythia suspensa; assembly: GCA_023638005.1. Classification (NCBI taxonomy): domain Eukaryota; kingdom Viridiplantae; phylum Streptophyta; class Magnoliopsida; order Lamiales; family Oleaceae; genus Forsythia; species Forsythia suspensa. The sequence goes on from CM042668.1 coordinate 10,071,116, forward strand.
ATCACTGTGTTTTTGAGATGTATGTCACTTTTAAAGAGACCTACTGTCACATTTTTAGAATATATCATTTTGAAGAGATGTATGCCACTTTTGGAAGATGTTTGTCACTTTTTGAAGATGTTTGTCACTTTTTACTTAAAAAGTGACATAGCATGTCACTTTTATGTAATATATAAAAACAATAAGTATGAACATCTAAACTAACAAATAGATTGTATGATGAATGTATTTTTGAGATGTATGTCACTTTTAAAGAGTTGAATGTCACATATTTGGATATATATTATTTTGAAGAGATGTATACCACTTTTTGAAGATGTTTGTCACTTTTTGGAGATGTTTGTCACTTTTTACTTAAAAAGTGACAGAGCATGTCACTTTTCACTTTTTATGTGTTCATTGTATAAAATTATTATTTAACTAACCATCTTTGTTATTTTTTTTGTAGGACTGGGAGCTATTGATTCTCCAGACCTATTGGTTTCCTGGGAAAGTCACCTTCTACTCACCCCATATAGTGATCAAAACCTTAAACGACAAGCTTACTGAAACACAAAAGCAAATGTTTAAGGAAACATGCTTGGACCATATCTTGATTTAAAAGAAACGTGATTCGTGCTCAATTGATTCACCAGCTTGTTATTAAGGCATGTGAAGCAACCAAATGTAAATGAATTATGGTTCAACATCGCCGGCAAACCGGGTCGATTTTTTACATTGAAGAATTTTGTCTAATGTCCGGACTTGCATGCGTGGGTAATGGTGATTTTACCAAGTATGTAATCGCGAGTAGTATTATTAAGGACAAATATTTCAAGAAATATGATAGCATTTCAACAGTGTGTTTGAAAATGTGTTTAAAGAGTTGCCATCGATCATCGCTGACAAGGATATGGTGGATGTTGGTATTATTTATCTTATTTCGTCATTCTTATTTGCCACATCATACCATAAATGTGTTGATGATTCAATTTTTGTACTTGTTGAATCGGGTGAAATGGAATTTTTCCATGGGGAAGGAGTTATATAGTTTGACTTTAATGTCTTTGAAGGGTGCATTCAAAGAAGAGGATCATGAAGTTAGATTCTTCAAAAAAAAAATTTGGAGTATAGACTTAATGGTTTTCTTCTTGCTTTCCAAGTTTGGATATACGAGTCTATTCCCCGCAATAGTCGAGAAAAATTTTGTGTGAAGTACAAGCCATCACTTCCTCGGATCTTGAAATGAGTTCTAATGTGCATTTGACATCTTTACAATTGCACAAACGTATTTTTGACTTGATTAAAGTAAGCTCTATTTATTATTTATGCAATTTTTCTTTTACATTTTTTATTATTTGTTTCTTATTTTAAATTTATGAATATGTGTTTTTGCAGATAGAAGTTAATGACATTACAATAACTGACGCGGAGAAGGAGGTGGCATATGCTGAGGGGTTGTTTGAGAATTGCAAATCTCAAGGGCAAAACCCTGATGACGATGACAACTTTGAGTATCATGTTATTCATCAGTCAATGTTGATGATTACAGCACAAGAAACATTTGTTGGCGATGACAGTTCTTCATAGTTGAAGAAAAAAAAAGATAGTTGAGTTTTTGAGCATTTATTTACCTTTTTATGCTTTCTATACCTTTTTGTTTATTGTTTCTTATGATTATGTGTTTTTCTCTCGATTTTTGTATTTTCGAGAGCGCTCGAATCAAATGAAAAAATATTAAAACGTCTAGCAGAGATTGATGTGAAACTTCAATCAAATGAAGAAATTTTGAAACGTCTGGCAGAAATTGAGGAAAAAGTGGAATCAAATGAAATTATTTTGAAACGCTTGGCAGATATAGAGTCGAAAATACAATCGAATGAAGAAATTCAGAATCGACTCGCTGAGCTTGAACTCAAAGTTCAATTTAATATTCAACTTGAGAAACAAATAAAACAACTTGAAGAGAAAGTGAAATCAAATGAAGAAATTCTAGAACGGGTGGCAAATGTTGAAAGCAAAGTGAATGACTTGCAAATGTTGAAGGTATGTCACATTTTTTGATCTATGTCACTTTTTGGACACAGTTTGTCACTTTTTGCTAAGAAAGTGACAATGTGTGTCACTTTTTGCTATAAGTGTGTCACTTTTTGCTATGTCACTTTTTACTCTAAGTATGTCACTTCTAAGAGATTTATGTCACTTTTTATATAGATATGTATGATACTTTTTATTTATTCTTATGTCTAGAATGCTGCAGAAAATGTTGCTAATGATACAATGGGCATGAAAAAGAATGCAACTGATTGTCCTAGTTTTTCATTGGGTATTGAGTTTGATTCGACTGAAAAAAGTATTGAGATGCCAGCTGAAACTAATGTTGAAAAGGTATTATTCAATTCCAAATAAATTGTATTTTTAATTTGATATTTAATTTTTGTTATTGTGTACTATATAATGTGACTTATTTATTTTTATTCACCTATTGATAAAGATATAATAAATTTTAATGAAGAGGACCGGAAGATTGTTGATGATGTTGTTTGCTCATAGTTTAGCCAAAAAAATGCATCAAGATGTATTTTTTCACATTTGATTTTGTGTTTTACTTTGTTAAATCTGTTTTTGCCTTTACAAAAGTAATCTTTTTTGTACGCTTTTATTCGATTGTTGATGCAAATGATGATGATGTTGAATTGAAAGATGAGGATTGGCAAAAATTGATGAGATTGCAAAGAAATTGCTTTAGCTAAACATAAACATGAAGAGGCAATTGTTTGTTTGATTATTTTTCATTTGAAAGACTTATTTTTGTGTGTTCTACACAATATAACTTGACACTTTTTAATTATTTTGCGACATTTTAGACGGATGATGAAGTCACTCCGGATGCGCCCCTGAAGAGGCAAAAGAAACCTATCGCACTTCTTCAGTCCCCATGGGTAAATCAATATGATTCTACGGTAGGTACTTCTACAGCGGAAACTTCTACTGCGAAGTGTGTGGTGAAGGGTACGTTCGCATTCAAAGTTGGGTTGTGCCCCCCATTTACTCCAGATGTGGAAGCATTCGAGAGTTGGTACAAGGAAGGGTTGATGACGAAAAACAAGTAAGTATGTGACATAATGTCACTTTTAATACTGAAAGTGACACATTATTTTTATCCAAATGTTTTTGTGTAAAAATTAAATCAACCATAGAAAAGATTTGTTATTCAAATGTGTTTGTGTAACTTGCATACATTGTTCATCACTTTTGAGCAAAAGTGACAGAGCATGTCACTTTTTAGGCAAAAAGTGACAGAGCATGTCACTTTTCAATCCCAAGTCACAATTCAAATTCAAGATAAAAAAATTGATGCATTAATAGTTGTTCATGCTTAATAATTCATGTCACTGTAAATCCTTCATTCAAATCAACCACATAGATGATTTTGATTCAAATTTCTTTCTCTAACTTGTATACATTGTTCTGTCACTTTTTGAGCAATAAGTGACAGACCATGTCACTTTTTAGACAAAAAGTGATAGACCATGTCACTTTTAAAACAAAAAGGGACATAGCATGTCACTTTTCTATCCACAAGCCTCAATTTATATTCAAGACGAAATAAAGATACATTAATGTTTGTCTAAGGTTCATACAATGTTCTGTCATTTTTTAAGCAACAAGTGACATAGCATGTCACTTTTTAAGCAAAAAGTGACAGAGCATGTCACTTTTCTAACTCCAAGCCTCAATTCATATTCAAGGAAAATAACGATACATTAATGTTTGATCATGCTCAATAATTCATGTCACTCCATGATGCGAGAACAAATAACAAGTTAGACCTTGCATTTAAATCAACCATAGAGAAGATTTGTTATTCAAATGTGTTTGAGTCACTTGTATACATTGTTCTATCATTTATGAGCAAAAGTGATGTAGCTTGTCACTTTTTAGGCAAAAAGTGACAGTAGTATGTCACTTTTCAATCCCCAAGCCACAATTCATATTCAATATAAAAATTGATGCATTAATGATTGTTCATGCTCAATAATTCATGTCACTATATAATGCACAACAAATATCAAGTTAAATCACGTATTCAAATCAACCACGAGATGATTTTGATTCAAATTTGTTTCTCTAACTTATATATATTGTTCTCATCACTTTTTGAGCAATAAGTGACGCATCAAGTCATATTTTAGACAAAAAGTGACATGGCATGTAACTTTTCTATCCCCAAGTCTCAATTCATATTCAAGACAAAATAACGATACATTAATATTTGGCTAACATTGTTCTCATCACTTTTTGAGCAAAAGTGATGCACCATGTCACTTTTTAAACAAAAAGTGACATAGCATGTCACTTTTCTAACTCCAAGCCTCAATTCATATTCAAGACAAAAAAACGATACATTAATGTTTGATCATGCTCAATAATTCATGTCACTTCATAATACACAACAAATATTAAGTTAGATCTTGTATTTAAATCAACCACATAGATGATTATGATTCAAAGCAAAAAGTGACAGACCATGTCACGTTTTAAACAAAAAGTGACATAGCATGTCACTTTTCTAACTCCAAGCCTCAATTCATATTCAAGACAAAAAAACGATACATTAATGTTTGATCATGCTCAATAATTCATTTCACTTCATAATACACAACAAATATTAAGTTAGATCTTGCATTTAAATCAACCACATAGATGATTATGATTCAAATTTGCTTGTCTAACTTGCATACATTGTTCTGTCACTTTTTGAACAAAAAGTGACAACCATGTCACTTTTTAGACAAAAAATGACATAGCATGTCACTTTTAAGAAAAAAGTGACAGAGCGTGTCACTTTTCTATCCGAAGCCTCAATTCATGGTATCACTGCATGTTACAGAATTTGTACCAGTGTAATTGTATGTGACATTTCTTTTTGTAATGCGAGTTAATCATTTCAATGATGAGAATGTTAAGATTAGCCCTAGCTTCTACTTCAAATGATGTTTCAATCTCTTCTAAACTGTGGTGGTATGAATTAGTGACAAGCAATGAGGCTTTGGATGACACATGTAGTTTTTGTTTGTTAGTTGTTTGGTTTAAGATTTATGTATAAAATTTATTAATACATTGCTGATTCTTTTTATACACTTGTTTTGTAGCATATGGATGTGTGTTTTATTATTTGCGAAAGATGTTAAGGTATGAACAGGGTATAAAATTCAATGGTACAACAACGGACTTTGCCTTTGACAGCCAAGTTAGGAGGTTGTATGATGATTTTTTGAAAGATCCAGTAGTCCTTGTTAAGCAAACTTCTCTCTTGTCATATCCAATTGGATTGTACATGCCTTGCAACACAAGTTGGCGAGAAGTTGACCATATCCTTATGCCTTTGAGGATGTATAACTTCGCTCATTGGCTTCTTTGTCATTTTGACATCAAGGAGGATGTGCTTGAATATTTATAATTCCTACACTAAGATGGTCAAGAAGCTTCTGTTGTACTTGAAGTCGTTAAACTATTTTCGCTTATTATTCCTCAACTTTTGTATAACACCGGGTTCTTCGACGGCAAAAAATATTACGTAACAAGAGGTGCTAAAACCACTTGGTGTAAAGTTGGTTCCAAAACTACCACAAAGAAAAGAACGAGTTAGTTTGCTTTTTAAAAGTTTGAATTTTTATATGTTGAATAGATAGAAATGTATGGTTTGCCTTTAATTATTGGTTAATGTTTCATTTTGTTCTTTGCAGTGGTGATTGTGGAATCTATGTGATTAAATATGCTGAGTATTTAATCAATGGAATGTTGAATGAGATGCCAAAGACATTCAATATTGCACAGGTTCTGAAATACTTGGCTACTCAATTGTACGTGTATGCCAAGAAGAAGCAAGTGGAGAATTATGATACTGATAATGATTGGGTGGCAAAGGATATTTGACAAGACAGAGAAGGCTGCAATTTTTTTGTAAATAATATTTTTGTAGTAGGAGTACATATGACATGTAAATGTAGTGTATATGGTGAATGTAGTTTCATATAAATGAGATTAACAATGTAGGTTTTGAATGTTTCTTTGCAAAAAATGTAAGTACAAAATATTTTTTTATACAGGTGACATGCTATTCGTGTTGACAGCTAAGTTATGGATTTTAATAACGAACGGGTGACATAGTAGGTCCTTTTCGTTGTAAAAGTGACATGGTGTGTCACTTTTTATTATAAAAGTGACAACGTGTGTCACTTTTTGTTCTAAAATTATGGAAATTATGTATACACTTTGACAAACCATGTTAGTGGTTTTAATAACGAACAAACGCGACATAGTGTGTCACTTTTAGAACAAAAAGTGACATAGTGTGTCACTTTTCATTATAAAAGTGACCATGTGTGTCACTTTTTATTCTTAAATTATGGAAATTATGTATACACTTTGACAGCCATGTTAGTAGTTTTAATAACGAACAAACAATATAGTGTGTCACTTTTAGAACAAAAAGTCTTTTCATTATAAAAGTGACAGTGTGAGTCATTTTTTGTTCTAAAAGTGACATAGTTTGTCACTTTTTGTTCTTAAATTATGGAAATTGTGTATACACTTTGACAGACATGTTAGTGGTTTTAATAACGAACAAACGACATAGTGTGTCACTTTTCGTTATAAAAGTGACATAGTGTGTCACTTTTATTCTTAAATTATGGAAATTATGTATACACTTTGACAACCATGTTAGGAGTTTTAATAATGAACAAAGACATAGTGTGTCACTTTTCATTATAAAGTGACAATGTGCGCCACTATTTGTTCTAACGAACAAATATGTGGCGTCACAAATTTGAAAAGAAAAACTAATATGCAAAAGTGACACAAATGTCACTTTTTGTTCAAAAAGTGACATAGTATGTCACTTTTTGTTCTAAAAGTTACAATTTTGGTATTCATCAAATTCCTTTAATAGTTGAAGTATCATGTATACAATTTAGTGTTAAATGATAAGTTTTACATTCCACTATAATGTCATGACCTATAAAAAGCAAAGCACATGAATGTTAACACTATTTTGAATAGAAAACCCAATAAGAATGAATAAGTGATACTTTTCCAAATAAAAATAAAAACTTATAAATCTTGTAACTTTCTTTTCTTTTGTGGCTTCTTCTTCAAAGGTCTTTGAGTTTGACACGATCTTCGATTGTGGCCATGCTTTCCATATCTACCACATTTTGTACTTTGCTTTTTTTTCTCCTTTTAATGGTATTCTTTTCTCTTTAGGTCGTCCGTTTTCTTTTTGGATCGGGAGCCAAGACAATTCTTGCTTTTACATCATCCGGTATATTCCAATCATTGCGATCTCCAAGTGGGTAAACTGTACCCTTTGTCGTGTTTTGGACGTACATCTCATTGTGTAATATTTTGAACAATACAAATATGAATCTTCCTTTATCTTAGCAATAATCGCCAATGCGTGTGCACATGTGATTTTGTCGACTTGGAATTGATTGCATGTACATGTCTTTTCTTCAATATTCACCACATATGAGGCACAAATATCATTGACTTGGTATATTATTGAACTTGAAGCCGATGCTGTGCAAATAATGCAAGAAAATAATGTATTAATAAACTACGACAATTAAATCATGCTTTCATAACATTTAACTCCAACTTACTCGAAAAATTGCACACTATGTCACTTTTACTCGTAAAGTGACACACTCATCACTTTTTATTCGTAAAGTGACAACCTATGTCACTTTTTTAGATAAGCATATTTTCATCACAATAACAATCGATATAATAAGATTTCAAAATCATATACCTTCTAATCGATATTTAATTATAAATAGAGCCATAGACGATATGAAATCCAAGTCATGCCACTTTATACTAAGAAAGTGACACACTCATCACTTTTTATTCAAAAAGTGACAACCTATGTCACTTTTTTTTAGATAAGCAAATTTTCATTCAAATAACAATCGATATAATAAGATTTCAAAATCATAAACCTTCTATCGATATGTAATTATAAATAGAGCCATAGACGGTATGAAATCCAAGTCATGCCACTCTATAATAAGAAGGTGACACACTATGTCACTTTTTACTCGTAAAGTGACACACTCATCACTTTTTATTCGTAAAGTGACAACATATGTCACTTTTTTAGATAAGCATATTGTGATGCCACTTTATACTAAGAAAGTAACACACTATGTCACTTTTTATTTAAAAGTGACACACTATGTCACTTTTTTTAGATAAGCATATTTTCATTACAATAACAATCGATATAATAAGATTTCAAAATCATAAACCTTCTACGATATGTAATTATAATTAGAGCCATAGACGATATGAAATCCAAGTCATGCCACTTTATAGTAAGAAAGTGACACACTATGTCACTTTTTACTCGTAAAGTGACACACTCATCACTTTTCAAAACACACTATATCCTTTGTTGGTACATGCATGTTTTCATTACAATAACATTCTAGCATATAAATGATATTTAGTTCATGCAATTTATAGCATTTTACCTTCAATTTCTTGGATTCCATGGATTTCTCTCTCAATATTTTTTCTTGTTTGTTTGCAAGTTTTGTGAAGGTTGCCCGCGCATCGTTTAAGTGCTTCACAAACCATTCTTGCAACAAATATCTCAAGGATTCCAATAAAAGTTCTATAGGACAACCTTTTGTTGTTTTTGTTATCGAATTTACTGATTCAACTATATTTGAAGTCATTGTAGAAAACCTGTTATTTGTCATGTATGCCCTTGACCACTTGTGGTAACCAATCTCTTCCCCAAGATAAAGAACAATCAAAATATTAATCATTTCTTGAATACATTGTTATTATGCATTCAAAATAAATATTTTTGTACATACCAGATGTGATCGAATCCCTTTGTGGATTTCATCGAGTTGTTTCATATGGAACTCAAAATCATTTTTCGTGTAGGCTCTAGCAGCTCTATTGAATGGTTGTGTAATGTTCTTTCCATTTTTTTTGCCAAATGTTGACTTTAAATTTTGTAGCAGGTGGTAGGAACATAGACCATGCATTGAATTCTTATACACCTTCTGGATTGCACTTTTTATGCTTTTATGACCATCTGAGATTATACACAATCCTTGTCGCTCACCATAAGCTTCTTTTAACATAAGTAAGAACCACTCCCATGAATCATTAGTTTCTAAGTCACCAACTCCAAATGCTAATATGAAAATGTTGTTGTTTGCATCTTGTGTACATGCTGTAAATAATGTTCCACCATAATTTCCCTTTAAGAACGTACCATCAATCACTATTATAGGTCTGCAATACTCCCACCCCTGAATAGATGCTCCTAATGCCATGAAGAGGTATTTAAATTTGTTGTTGTCGTAAGTCTCAATTCTTGTAATTGATCCAGATTTGTTTGTTCTATCATGTACAAGTACTTTGGAACATTTTCATAAGACTCATTTCTGGATCTCCTCTCACCAATTCCAAAGCTTTTTCCTTAGATCTCCAAGCTTTCTCGTAACTCATCGACACTCTGTATGTATTCATCATGTCACTTATTATGTCTCATGGAGTGTATGTTGTTTTTTTGTTGAGACATACTTGTACTTGATGCATTCTCTTACTATTGAGCTTGTTGCTTGACGGTGATCCGCCAAGATGATGTTATTTGAGCACGTGTGATCGCTTTCTCATATATCTTATTTTGAACATTTCGTTCGTCCAAGTCTTGAAGCTCTAAAACACCATTTGCAATTATCATCTATGCATTTCAAAGACATATTCTTTCTTGTCCGACTTACTTACCTTGAACTCGAAAGTTTTTATGTATCGCATACACCGAAAATACTTTTCTTAACCAATGTCTTGTTCCTAAAAACTTTTTTCTCTGCAATTTCATTCATACTAACAAATGAAATAATTTCACTACTGTTTCATTACTCATTTCTTCAACCCCTAGGTATGCATGAAGAAATATCAACAAATAAGTCTTCAATAGTTGGTAGACTTTGAACCGAGGTTGTTGTCGAACCATGAGTTTGAAAACTTGTAATTGCATCATGTCATTTTGTTCACCAAGAGGCTTCTTCGAAAGTTGTATGTCTTCAAAACTTTCAATTCTATGACATAATGAAACCGTGTGACATCTATGCACAAAGGAAAGCTTGCAAGATGTTTCTCCTTCTTTTGAGCTCCAAATAAAATGTAAGAGAATTATTGTCTCGAAATCTTCATTAGAGGCAGGTTTTTCTTCACCTTATATTGTATTGTTATTGAGTGTGTTGCTGGACTTACATTTGTAACTGAATATATCATGCCATTGAGTTCGCAGTAAGTGCATTTTATTGGAACGACAATTCCAAATGCCATTTTAAAATTTGTATATTGGTTACCTTGTTCCCGCCCCTCCATAATGGATGAATACATTTATTTTGTCCATATCTCGTAAAAAAAAAACACCGACATATGATACATTAAAGTTTGATCATCCCGAATAGATGTATCATTACAAAAAGTGACATAGCATGTCACTTTTCTATCCCCAAGCCTCAATTCTTATTCAAGACAAAATAACGATACATTAAGTTTTGGTCACGCTCAATAATTCATGTCATTTGCATAATACACAACGAAAAATCAAGTTAAATTCTGAATTTAAATCACCACATAGAAGATTTTTCATTCAAATTTGCTTATCTAAGTTGCATACAATGTTTTGTCACTTTTAAGCAAAAGTGACAGAGCATATCACTTTTAGGCAAAAGTGATGGGCCATGTCACTTTTTAGACAAAAAGTGACATAGCATATCAATTTTCTATCCATCAAGCCTTAATTCATATTCAAAGCAAAAATAACGATACATTAATATTTGTCTAAGTTGCATACGTTGTTCTCATTATTTTTGAGCAAAAAGTGACAGAGCATGTCACTTTTAGGCAAAAAGTGACATAGTATGTCACTTTTCAATCCCAAGCCACAATTTATATTCAAGATAAAAATTGATGCATTAATGGTTGGTCATGCTCAATGATTCATGTCGGGCCTATAATGCACAACAATTATCAAGTTAAATCCAAATTCAAATCAACCACATAGATAATTTTGATTCAAATTTGTTTCTCTAACTTGTATACATTGTTCTGTCACTTTTTGAGTAAAAGTGATGACCATGTCACTTTTAAACAAAAAGTGACATAGCATATCAATTTTCTATCCCTCAAGCCTTAATTCATATTCAAAGCAAAAAAAACGATACATTAATATTTGTCTAAGTTGCATACATTTTTCTCATCATTTTGAGCAAAAGTGATAGAGCATGTCACTTTTTAGGCAAAAAGTGACATAGTATGTCACTTTTCAATTCCCAAGCCACAATTCATATTCAAGATAAAAAATTGATGCATTAATGGTTGGTCATGCTCAATGATTCATGTCACTATAATGCACAACAATTATCAAGTTAAATCCAACATTCAAATCATCCACATAGATAATTTTGATTCAAATTTATTTCTCTAACTTGTATACATTGTTCTGTCACTTTTTGAGTAAAATGTGACAGACCATGTCACTTTTTAGACAACAAGTGACATAGGATGTCAATTTTCTATCCCTCAAGCCTTAATTCATAGTCAAAGCAAAATAACGATACATTAATATTTCTCTAGGTTGCATACATTGTTCTGTCATTTTTGAGCAAAAAGTAACAGAGCATGTCACTTTTTAGGCAAAAAGTGACATAGTATGTCACTTTTCAAGCCCTAAGCCACAATTCATATTCAAGATAAAAAAATTGATGCATTAATGGTTGGTCATGCTCAATGATTCATGTCAGTCTATAATGCACAACAATTATCAAGTTAAATCCAAAGATTCAAATCAACCACATAGATAATTTTGATTAAAATTTGTTTCTCTAACTTGTATACATTGTTCATCACTTTTTGAGTAAAAGTGATGCACCATGTCACTTTTAGACAAAACGTGACATAGCATATCAATTTTCTATCCTCAAGCCTTAATTCATATTCAAAACAAAAATAACGATACATTAATATTTGTCTAAGTTGCATACATTGTTCTCATCATTTTTGAGCAAAAAGTGACAGAGCATATCACTTTTTAGGCAAAAAGTAACATAGTATGTCACTTTTCAATCCCCAAGCCACAATTCATATTCAAGATAAAAAATTGATGCATTAATGGTTGGTTATGCTCAATGATTCATGTCACCTATAATGCACAACAATTATTAAGTTAAATCCAAAGATTCAAATCAACCACATAGATAATTTTGATTCAAATTTGTTTATCCGACTTGTATACATTGTTCATCACTTTTTGAGTAAAAAGTGACATACCATGTCACTTTTTAGACAACAAGTGACATAGGATGTCAATTTTCTATCCCTCAAGCCTTAATTCATAGTCAAAGCAAAATAACGATACATTAATATTTCTCTAGGTTGCATACATTGTTACATCATTTTGAGCAAAAAGTAACAGAGCATGTCACTTTTTAGCAAAAGTTACATAGTATGTCACTTTTCAAGCCCTAAGCCACAATTCATATTCAAGATAAAAAATTGATGCATTAATGGTTGGTCATGCTCAATGATTCATGTCACTATAATGCACAACAATTATCAAGTTAAATCCAAAGATTCAAATCAACTACATAGATAATTTTGATTCAAATTTGTTTCTCTAACTTGTATACATTATTCTCATCACTTTTGAGTAAAAGTGATGAGACCATGTCACTTTTTAGACAACAAGTAACATAGCATGTCAATTTTCTATCTCTCAACCCTTAATTCATAGTCAATGCAAAATAACGATACATTAATATTTCTCTAACTTGCATACATTGTTCTGTCATTTTTTAGCAAAAAGTGATAGAGCTTGTCACTTTTTGGACAAAAAGTGACATAGTGTGTCACTTTTCAATCTCCAAACCACAATTCATATTTAAGATAAAAAATTGATGCACTAATGGTTGGTCATGCTCAATGATTCATGTCGGTCTATAATGCACAACAATTATTAAGTTAAATCCAAAGATTCAAATCAACCACATAGATAATTTTGATTCAAATTTGTTTCTCTAACTTGTATACATTGTTCTGTTACTTTTTGAGAAATGAGTAAAAAGTGACAGACCATGTCACTTTTTAGATAACAAGTGACATAGGATGTCAATTTTCTATCCCTCAAGCCTTAATTCATAGTCAAAGTAAAATAATGATACATTAATATTTCTCTAACTTGCTTACATTGTTCTGTCATTTTTTAGCAAAAAGTAACAGAGCATGTCACTTTTTAGGCAAAAAGTGACATAGTATGTCACTTTTCAATCCCCAAGCTACAATTCATATTCAAGATAAAAAAATTGATGCATTAATGGTTGGTCATGCTCAATGATTCATGTCAGTCTATAATGCACAACAATTATCAAGTTAAATCCAGCATTCAAATCAACCACATAGATAATTTTGATTCAAATTTGTTCTCTAACTTCTATACATTTTTCTGTCACTTTTTGAGTAAAAAGTGACAGACCATGTCACTTTTTAGACAACAAGTGACATAGCATGTCAATTTTCTATCCATCAAGTCTTAATTCATAGTCAAAGCAAAATAACGATACATTAGTAAAAAGTGACAGAGCATGTCACTTTTTAGGCAAAAAGTGACATAGTATGTCACTTTTCAATCCCCAAGCCACAATTCATATTCAAGATAAAAAATTGATGCGTTAATGGTTGGTCATGCTCAATGATTCATGTCAGTCTATAATGCACAATAATTATCAAGTTAAATCCAGCATTCAAATCAACCAAATCGATAATTTTGATTCAAATTTGTTTCTCTAACTTGTATTCACTGTTCTGTCACTTTTTGAGTAAAAAGTGACAGACCATGTCACTTTTTAGACATCAAGTGACAAAGCATGTCAATTTTCTATCCCTCAAGCCTTAATTCATAGTCAAAACAAAATAACGATACATTAATTTTAGAGTATGCTCAATAATTCATGTCACTCCATAATATACAACAAATATGAACTTAAATCCTCTATTTAAATCTACCGATATGTGATTTTGTTATAAATTTGTTTGTTTTATTGGCATACAATGTTCTCATCACTTTTCAAGCAAAAGTGACGTAACATGTCACTTTTGTATCCATAAAACCATATTCATATTTACATTTTTACAAACACGTTGTATGCATCTCTGTAATTAGTAATTTATATTTACATATGTTTAGAACATCTTACTCAATACTATTGATCTAAGGTTAAAGTGGATGAAGAATGATATGTCTAGATTAATCAAGAAGGATATTCTGAAATAAGTTATTAACACAAACAAAAATATAAGATATCACAAATCTACAATGAAAATCAGAATATGAGTTCAAATTTTATGTAATTCAAATAAAAACTATGAAGACGAAATCATATTATCTGAAATTTTGGATTTTTGAGTTTTGATTGTGCTAAATTGGAGAAGAAACAACGAGAAATTCGTTACTATAATCTAGAAGAGATCCGATTTTATTATGAATTTGAATTTGTATGAAAATTTTGTTCGTTTCTAATTTGGATTTTAGCGGGTGGTTTTCGCTTTGAATGTGGAGTTGGTTAGGTTTTGATTTGGGTTTGAACGTGTGAAATCTGGGTTTTAATGTGTAAATAACTTTTAAACCGATTTTCAAAAAGTCCCCAAATTTATGGGCGTTTGTGTAATTTGCCCAATTACATATATACACCCAGGCCTGGTTTTGATTTTGGGCCGAGGCTAGTGAAGCGATCGTTTCGAGTCCAAAACCAAAAGAAACCCATTTTAAAAAAATAAAATAATAATTAAGCACAGTAGTTATCGCCCAAAGGCCAAATCCCAAAACCAAACTAAAATTTGAAAAAATTAAAACAAATCAAGCTCAAAATCAAGCCCAACAAAAATATCAATTCTTATTCCATATCACAGTAGACATCGCTATGGGCACAGCAGCGACAGTGATAAGCGATTCCTTATTCCTTCTCCATTGTCCATTGTCCAGTGTCCGTGACCATAAATTCGTCCATTGTCCGTAATTTGTCCAAGAAGAATAATATCTTTCTCTTCCATCTCGTTCTCCATACTACTATTTACCAAGTGAAACAAATAAAGCAATTGATGTGCTACACTATTTGAAGACATTGGATGATTGTTTTCTATGTGCCTATATTGCTTACAAAATTTTGCTAACCATACAAATTACAGTTGCATGTGCGGAAATGAGTTTTTTCAAGTTAAGCTGATCAAGACTTATTTCCGATCAACTATGTCACAAGAAATATTGAATGGATTGACTATGATATCAATAGAGAAAGAAATTATTGAACAATTAGATTACTCAAATTTGATTAATATTTTTGCTTCTAAAACCGCTAGACGAGTTGTATTTAAGTGATAGTTTAGAACATTTTCAGCCTTATCAATTGATAATAATATAATTTTTTTGTATAATATATTTTGTTTGTCATTTTTTTTTTTTTTTGAATTTTAAGTTTGCAATTAGTTCCGTATCAGCAACAGTCTTTTGGATTTTAAATGCATGATACAATTTGGGGGTTCATCGGGAGGTCTAATTTCTAGACTTCGCTTCAGCCCCAGAAATGTCAGAACCAACCACTAGATTTTCAAACTGAGATTTATTGACTCAAAATAT
This sequence comes from Forsythia suspensa, assembly GCA_023638005.1. Lineage (NCBI taxonomy): Eukaryota > Viridiplantae > Streptophyta > Magnoliopsida > Lamiales > Oleaceae > Forsythia > Forsythia suspensa. The sequence continues at coordinate 10,086,828 of CM042668.1, forward strand.
AAAATCTAATAATACCAAAAACTTCTTTCTTTTTTCTCTTCTCTTAAAGGCTAGAGGCAACGCTCAACATAGTCAATTGGATGGGGTAGATAAAATCAATTGAGGTTTACGGGTCATCAATGAGTCCACAAAACACGCACTATTTCGCTTGAGACTCCACAAAATATGATAGAAAATCGAGTTAAAAAAATCCAATCGTTGTCAACAATTGACAGTCGCAATCAGAAATTTTGAAAGTATCTTCCAATTTATCATATTTCCGTCTGATCAATTGTATTTCTTTCGGCATATATTCTGATTTTATGTACTGCTGCATGAATCAAATGAACTATCAGCAACTATAGTAACAGAGTGCAGTACAATAATCGTTCACATCTGATCTTCTATGACTATGAAGTAAGTTCCATGAAATTAATTTGGTTTGAATCATAATTTGTATTGAAAATTCATTGTTTATATATATATATAAACTATGAAATGTTAATGGGCAGAAATGTTATAGCTGGTGCATATTTAAGGTATATTAATAAAGAATTAATACAATCATTCATCTAAACAGAACTACTTGTTTGTGAAATTGTTTTTGAGTATTATCTAATAATGCTTGGGTTCATTCAAAAAAAAATTGTCATTATAGTACTGATTCGGACTCTTTTTTACATTTTTGTTTATGACTGGTGTCAACATTGCTATTTAATTATTGCGTTAACTTTAAAATCCTTCATTCATATAGTGATCTTCAACACTGATATTTGTATTTGTTACTTTTGAGATTGATATTTCTGTTTGTGTTTGTTAATTGTCATATGCGTTGAATAATTATTACTTATTATTGAACTCTATGTGTGAGAAAGGAAGAAAATTGAATGACTATGAACTCTAATTTGAAATTGAGTCAATTGACGTTAATTACTCCATAATTTTAGAAATAATAAGATTTAGTTCCTTAAAAATAGTTGAAACGGCTACAAATTGGCGCTGTCTGTGGGAACGAAAATACGTTACACAACCTATAAATATGTGATAAAACATGTTTTCTACCGGAAAGAGCATGGCAACAGACAACTCTCAAGAAGAAGAAATTGAGTCCCACCACACATACTAGCAACAGGAAAGCGTTCAGGATCTCCAAAATGTAACCCACCACCGGAGAAGGAGACAAAGACAGAGGCGGACAACCGAACAATATATTCTATACCTGAAAAAGGACAATGCCCGAATGAGGGCTGTGATTGAGCGGTTGGAAAATCAATCTCCCCAATCTGGACACAAGCGTAATCGTGGCTGGTAAAGCCCTTCGAGATTCGGCTCGATCAAAAGTCGTCGATCTCAAGATAATTCGTCGATATCAAATGGGTGAAACCCTCAGAACCTGAATCCAAACCTCCCCCGGTGCGGGGAAACCAGTCAGTCGCATATGTCAGTGTATTTGACAAGTTAGGGGTCAGGTCCTCGGTGGCACGGCCGCAATCATTGACCAGTAGGCGTAACGAGCATAGCGAAGCTCACTCAGAAATGAAGAGGAACCCCAAGGCCATGAAGCTTGAAGATGAAAGGCTGGAACGATCGTGTGACCTCGACGACGATGACAAAATACCTTCCATTCTCCAAAGAACTGAAGGCTAGAGAATTCTCCACCAGATTCAAAATGCCTCATATCCAGAAACGTACCACATCAATGTGTATAAAATGAGGCTCCAAGGTTTTATTTCTGCAGTCAAGTGCAAGAAATTTCACACCAACCTCGTCTCTGATGCGAAGATGTGGTGTAACAAGTTGAAGCCTGAGAGCATCAGGAGCTGGGCTGATGTGGCCCAACTCCACAACATTCGACAGAAAAAAGGAGATTAGTGAAAGGATACTTCAAGAGATTCAACAAGATCAAAATCGAGAATGTGACAGATGACAAGGTGCTGGATGCACTAATAATTGGGATTCACATGCGAACTCTCTTCTAGAGAGACGTCCAGAACAGAGAGTCAAAGACATATAAACAGTTAGTGGATCTAATCCAGCGAGAGAATCGCTCTGAAGAAACGACTGAGAATAAAGAAAAAGCCGAAAAGAAAAAAGGAGAGCGCTACCGCCGTGAAAGACGGCGTTCTCTTGAGCCTCATACCAACCTCTACAAAAGGTTAAACCAGACCGAGATAATCCTGGGGCATCTACCTAGACCATCAGCAGTAGTCTCCCTACCAACTGATTCATCCTCTCATGTTTTGTCGTATACACCGGACTCAAAATCATAACACAGAAGACTGCCCGGATGTACGAGAACTGATTGATCGAGAGAACCAATGATAGGGGAGAGGAACCGGTTGACGCGAGATAGACGGGGACCGCCCAACTAGGGGCGAGGACCTCAACTTCGACACCAGGATGACAACATCCGCCGCAACAACATGATGGATGACAGGAATATGGATCTACCTAGGCGAGATGACCCGCAAAAGCCCCCTCAGTCCCTGAGATGAACACCATAATTGGAGGTCCCTACGTTGGAGAACATACAATGAACTCACGATGAAACTACGTTACGCAACAAGAGAAACTAATAGAAAGCTGACAGGTTCACGGACACCGACCCAGGACGTCACCTATCATGTTTACGGTGGAGGATAAAGATGGTATCCATTACCCACATTGTGATGCCTTGGTAATTTACTCCATTGTCGCCAGAAATGGATTAGGAAGAATGTTAGTCGATGATGACATCGCTGTGAATATCCTATTTGGCAGCGTCTTCGATCAAATAGAGGTAGACAACTGTTCCACCTACCATGGGGTCCTCGGTAGGCCTGCACTCAAAGATTTATAAGCAGTCACCTCCATCCATCATTTATCGATGAAATTCTCGACACTAAGCAAAAATCGTCAAGGTCCGAGGCACTCAAACAGAAGCAAGGGCATGCTACATGAACGCGCTTCAAAAAGCACAACACGCTAAGGCGCACCTCCCGCGATCATGTCCATATGAACAGAGGCGATGGATGTTGACCAAGAGAGGGTGAATAGGACATGGTCCTCGATGAAGGCCTTGACCCACGAATCATAGGTTCGATTCGTTAGCTTCACCAGCAGAGTAGTTGGAAACATTCCCAGTGATCCATTCGGATCCCTCACAAGTACTACAATTGGGACATAAACTAAAAGAAGGATGGAAAAAAAACTAAAGCTGTTCTTACGAGAAAACATAGATGTTTTTGCATGGAAGCATGCCGACATGGTGGGGGTAAGCCCTTCCGTAGCTTGCCAAGCCCTGAAGGTGAACCCAAAGATGCACCCCAAGATACAGAAGAGAAGACCTCTGAGCACCGAGAGATATGGTGCCTTAAAAGAAGAAGTGGATAAATTGCTAGCCAACGAATTCATCAAGGAAGTGGTCTACCTCAAAGGGTGTTCAACTCCGTGCTGGTTAAGAAAAACAACCACAAGTGGATAGTATGTATAGACTTCTTCGACCTGAACCAGGCATGCCCAAAAATATAGCTTTCTATTTCCGCACATCGACTAATTGGTCGATGCTACTGCCGGTCACAAGTTACTTAGCTTCATCGATGCTTATTCCAGTTACACCTAGATCTCCATGTTCGCAGGTAACGATGAACACACCTCATTCATAACGGATCGTGGTTTATACTGTTACAAGATGGTGCCATTCTCTCTGAAGAACGTCGGGGCAATTAGTGAACCACGTGTTTGCGGAACAAATTGAAAACATTGTGGAGGTCTACATTGATGACATGCTCTTAAAGAGTGTGGATGCCTAGAATCGCATCAGACACTTGGAAGAGATGTTTGGAATTCTCCACGAATACCAGATGAAGCCCCTGAAATGTGCTTTTTGAGTCGCGTTTGGAAAATTCTTGGGCTACATGGTGAATCAAAGCGTGTGATAGAGGCCAATCCCGAGAAGATCAGAGAACTCATCAACATGCTCTCACCATCCTCTCCCTAGGAGGTCTAGAGCCTTACGGAAGGTTGGCAACCTTAAATCGATTCATATCAAAAGCAACTTATTGGTGCCAACCCTTCTTCCAAACTATCAAGGAGAAAAGAGGTTTGAATAGACAAATGAGTGTGAAAGGACCTTCTGAAACTCAAGACACTCATTGGAAGAGCCCCGTTATCATCCAAGCTAAAGACCGGAGGAAGATTACTGATCTACCTAGCAGTATCTAAAAAAACAATGAGCTCGGTACTAATATGAGAAGAGGGTCCGACTCAAATCTCGGTCTACTATGTGAGCAAAACCTTACAAGACGCAGAAACAAGATACCTAGACATGAAGAAGCTCGCCTTAACCCTAATAGTCGCTTCAATGAAGCTTCGACCATGCTTCCAGGCACACAGTATCGACGTCCGGATGAACCTCCATTTGAGATAAATTCTCCTGTAGCCAGACGGCCATAACCACAACTGTATGCACTTTGCCTGGAGTTCAAAGCCTTAAACAACACCGCCGAGTACAAGAAACTTCTTGCAGGCTTAATTTTGGCACATGAGATGAACGCTATAAAAATCCAGATCTACTGTGATTTGCAGCTGGTAGTTAGTCAAGTTAATGGAACTTTCACTGCCCGCGAACAATCCATGGTCCTTGAAGAAGATCAAAGGTTTTCTATCAACTTTGAGGATTTCGAGTTGCTCCAATCCCCAGGGTTGAAAACGGCTATGCCGACTCCTTCTCCAAGTTGGTGAGTTGTAAAGAATCTGACTTTATGAAAGCTATTTCGATCAAATGGCTTAGTCGACCAACCACTGCTGAGGTTCTGCAACAGAACTCGATGATAATTAGCGGGTCTCCCGAATGGATGAAGAAAATTGTTGTGCACCTGGCCTATTAAGTTTTTCTAGACAATAAGGATGAAGCTCGAAAACTCCGCAAAAGGGCCACAAAGTTCATCCTACAGTATGGAATTCTGTACAAAATAGGATTTAGTCTACCACTCCTATGGCGCATTGTCAAAGATGAAGCCAACTACATCAAGCGAAAGATACATGAAGGAGCCTACGGTAATCACGCGGGAGTGATAGCACTAGCGCAGAAGGCATTGAAACAAGGATACTACTGGCCGACTATGAAAAATGACTCACACACACCTTTGTGAAAAAATGTGACAAGTGCCAGAGATTCGCTACAGTGCCAAAGCTCCCAACTTAAGACCTCACCCCAATTACCAGTCCATAGCATTTTGCTAAATGGGGGATCAACTTTATTGGTCCCATCCCAATGGGTAGGCGGCGTCAAGTTTGCAGCTTCACCAAGTAGTGCAAGGCCAAGCCCCTAGCTAAGATCACAAAAGAGAATGCACGGAAGTTCGTGTGGAATAATATAATTCACCACTTCGGGATCCCTTACTCCTTTGTCTCAGACAATGGTTCCCAATTCACGGGAAAAGGTTTAACTCGAACCTGCGAAGAGATTGGAGTTAAAAGAGACTTCACTATCTCCAATCCAACGGCCAGGTGGAGGCCGTCAACAAGATTATCAAACACACTTTGAAGAGAAAATTGAGTCTGCCAAAAGAGGATGGGTTGAAGAACTTCCTAAGATCGTATGGTCATATCGGACTACCTCCTGAACAACAACTAGCGAAACCCCTTTCGCCATAGCATATAGCGCTGAGGAAATGATCTCCGTTGAAGTATGGATGCCTTTTCCAAGGCGCTTACATTTCGATGAAGTAGTCAACGAGGATCTACACAGGGCAAACCTTGACTTGTAGGTAGAAAGGCATGCAAGTTTGCGGCTTCACCTGGCATTTTATCATAGGAAGATGGCTAGGTACTACAACTCTAAAGTCAAGAACAATGGCTTCCAAGTCAATGATTTCATCCTAAAAAAGGTCCTCCTCGCTAACAGATATGTCGTAGATGGAACCTTTAGACCCACTTGGGAAGGATCGTATAAGATCATTGAGGTAATACGGCCTGGAACCTACAAATTAGAAGACTCTGAGGAGAAGGAAACAAAGCACTCTTGGAACGTCATTCACCTTTGCCCGTATTACCAACAGTTTTTTGTTTATTAGCCCCAAGTCGCATATCAATTTTATTTTCAATTTTGTTCAAAGATAGTCATATTCAATTAAAGCCCAGTTGGTTTCAAGTCAAAACTTTCTCATCTAGGTTATGCCACCAAAGAACGAGGTAGCGATGGAGTATGGTTCGCGGCCAACTCATTAACTCGTTGGGTAAAAAACTTAACACGTGCAAACACAAGTAAATAAAATGAGGCAGGGAAGAAGTGTGGTATGCGGTCAACTCCTTAACTTGCTAGGTAAAAAACTTAACGGGTGGAAACACAAGTAAAGAGAACGAGGCAGCGAGGGAGTGTGGTTCGCGGCCAACTTCTTAACTCGTTAGGTAAAATACATAATGCGTACTAATACGAGCAAAGAAAATGAGGCAGCGAGAGAGTGTGGTTCGCGGCCAACTCCTTAATTCGCTGGGTAAAATGCTTAACGCATACTAATACGAGCAAAGAAAATGAGGTAGCAAGGGAATGTGATTCGCAAAAACTCCTCAACTCGCTGGGTAAAATACTTAACGATATAATACAAGGAAAAAACATTTAAGTAAGCGTATTAATTGATGAAAAGAAATAAACGAAGCAATAACACTTTGAACTAAAAGTAAAAGGATTGGGAGAAAATTTTTCTTCATTAATGAATTTGTGACATTACAGAATTGACAAAACTACTTTAAGGATAAGTCCTACGACCCCACTACCTCTTTAAGGTCGGTACAAATAGGGTCTCTAACCTAGCTAGTTGTTCTTTAGCCTTCGCAAGCTCCGCCATTGCCTCGGCCAATTGCTTATGCTTTGCGAATGCCATTTTTTCATACACTTTTAGCTTATCCTCAGCCCGTCTCCATGTGTTCTCAACCATCCTTCTTAGAGATTGAGCTTTCGATGCTTTGTGTTCGGCCTGTTGCCTGCCCTCCTCGACAGACTCGACTTTGGCCTCCAAATTAGCTTCAACCGAGACCATAGACTCTACCTTGGAGTGAAGGGCTTCGTTCTCCGAGCTCAACTTGGTGTTCTCGAAACCCACAGTCTCCAACTCATCAATAAGTTCATTTGTCTTGGCATCTACCATTTCAAATGTCTTATTAAATCTAGCCAGCATGTTGTAGAGCTTGCAGTTTAGTACATAGCTTCGGGCTGTATTCATTTCTGCCATTTTCACCAACTCTGGTAGAGTTGCTTGCTTAGCCACCTTCCTCCAAGTGGAAGTCCAATACTTGTGGACGAAAGCTGCTTCCATAGCAAAAGGTACTGGGAGCATCTCCAAAACGGCTGGGTCCAACTCATCCTGGCGGGACCCAATGTTGATGCACTTGGTCCTGCCTAAAAACATGGGAGGGGAATCCACTCTCCACCTCAGGGAGAAGGAGTCCGCACTCCAGCTCCTTGAGGAGGAGTCTACTCTCTACCTTGGAGAGAAGGAGTCAACCCTCCAGCTTCTTGAGAGGGAGTCCACTCTCCACCTTGATGAGGGGTCCATCCCGCACCTCGAATAGAATGAGTTGACCCTTTAGTTCCCTGAGAAGGAGTCAACCCTCTACCACGCCTGGCCCTCCTTGCATCCCTCATAATACCCTCATCCTCTGTGGAGGGCCACCGTCCTCTTCTACCCACAAGCCTCACCCTTTTTTATGGCGACCCCTTTCCTTTGTCCTGCTGTCTGGCACTATGTGAAGAAAATAGAGGTTCTTGGAGGGAAAGAAGGAGATTGAGCGTTCACGGCCAGTTCTGGCATCGTATCCGGGATCGGAGACAACGGAGGTAGAGTCGTATTCCTGGTGTTGTCTCCATCTTCATCGATGTTAAAGATTGGGATATTGGAGAAGGCCTACTTAGCCATCAACATGTCTGTTCACCGAAGGGTTTTCTACAATGGGAAGGACGATTGAGTTATGGCAAAATTTGCGAAAGTGAAAAATGGAAATGAAAGATTCCTTGGGTATATATAGGCACATCGTCTGATCCTAGCCATTAATTAGGAACATCAAGATCTGAACCGTTGGAAAAAGGATGTGTTGGAAAAGCAAAGCATTAAATAGGCTTTTGATGAACGCGTTATTTAATGGGCTTGGAGACTGCCATAAGCTACGCATGCCTCAACACGCCCAGGCATTAATGGCGCTGACATCTTGAGCAATGCAAAGGCTGCGCCATCAATACCTTTCTTGGGAAACAATGACATGAGAAACAACCCTTTAGATTCAAGCCTTCACCCACCACAAGTGCACATGCTTCGATAAAAAAGGGTCGAACTTTGCGAAGTACCTCCTCAACGATATGACCTCAGCAACTTCGTCAGAACCTCCGCGATGATATCACCTCGGCAACTTCGTTAGAACCTCATCGATAATATGACCTTGGAAACCTTTTCAGAGGTTCGTAACTTCGATGAACCATCTAACACCGCGAATGAATATAGTTACTAAATGTATACCAAAGTAACTCAAGGTTAGAATGTTGTTCGGATAAGTGTTCCAACCTCGAATAAAGAACGGATGAGGCAATAACACTTTAGAGCAAATAAGAAACAAGAAGTCATGATTTGGCAGCGAGGTCAATACACTTCGATTCAACAATAATAAGAGAGTTTGTAATTCGTTTACCATGATACAAAGAAGAAAACAGCCATTAAAGCAAAATGATATCTTTCATAGATAATAAAGGACAGTACAATCGTAAAGTAAAAGAACATCACCCTACTGCCTCGTCTCTTTAGGGTCGGCACATGTGGGGTCTTCCACTACAGAAAAATGAGAGATAGGGTCTTCGCCTCTATGAAGAGCTTCGACAGTAGCTGAAGACTCTAGAGTATGAGTTACAGCAAGATTTGACAGTAAAAATGAAAGATCCTCACTCAGGATGAACATCCTAGATCTTCTCCATCAGCTGGTCACCTCCAGCCTCTATAAAATCGAGTTGCGAGGCGAGTGTACTCGAGGGTGCTGGAAAAGTTCTTTTTGTACAACCTCACACCCATCATCCCAACCTCTGTCACTTATACCTTCACCACCGTCAACTCCTCATTCGCCCTCTCCAGCTCGCCCATAGCCTTGGCCAACAGTTTGCCATTTCAATGACCATGGCATCAAAATCTCGGTAAACCAGGGCTATAGTCTACTCGACCACCGCGGCCCTTTCTTCGACTCGCTTCCTGGCATCCTCAACCGTCCTTTTAGACTTTGGGCCTCCAGTACCCTCTTCTCCGCCTGCCTTACATCCTCGACAGATACGTCTGGCTTAATTTTCAAAACGGCCTCGATTGAGACCAGAGCCTCCACCTTCGACCACGTGGCTTCATTCTCAAAACCCAACTTAGTGTTGGTTGAGCCCATCACCTATAAGTCGTTAGAAAGCTTCTTAGCCTTTGCCTCACCCTGATCCACCTTTTCCATAAATCTTTTAAGAGTACTTTACACCTCAGAGTTCAGGACGAAGCCCCGCGCCATGTTAATAGCTGTCATTGTCATCATGTCCTCCAACGAGGCCTCGTTTGCAACTCTCTCCCAAAGGAGAGACCAAAATTTGTGTACAATAGTCGCAGCCATCGTCGAGAATGACGGCAGCATCTTCAACACAGTGGAGTCAAGCTCATCCCAGCGAGAGCCAATGTTTACATAATCAGCGCCTCAACATCTGGGCGATTATTGCGTCGGACTCTCCTCGCGTCCCTTATGAGGCCATCACCCTCCGACAAGGATGGTCCACTCTTCATCCTCGAGGAGCCTCCTCATTTGCGACCCCCTTTCTATTGGCTTGGGTACGATTGTTATGAGGAGGAGATGGGTAGGGTCCCGACTAGATGATGGCAGCAGAACATCTTTGGTCGACGCGACAATAAGAGGCGACGAGGGTATTGCAGGCTCGGCGTGCTGCTCCGGTGAAGGAGAAGGTATCGGTAGTAGAGTCATGGACTGAAGTGGGACGGCCACCAACACCTCTGGAGACGAAAGAGGTAGGGCGACCTTGTCCTCGTTCTCGTCTTCATTGACAGAGTGGACAGGGATGTCACTGAAAGTATACTTGGCTGCACCAAGGAAAAAGGAATTAGTAGCGGATGAGATATGAGTTGTCCTGGAAAAGACTACCCAAGTGACGAAATTCACTGGAAGTCCCCAAAACGCACCCACTTTGCACGAAGGTCTTCTTGATCTCGCCTCGGAATGGGTGGTTTTCTGCACACTACAACCACAAAATAAAAATATTTAGTCGGAATGTTGGATGAATACGAAATACAAAACAATCAGGCATACCAAGATCCCCGAAGCTACCAGGACTAGAAACATGGAGAAAATGATCCTCCAGCCTAAACTCCCAATCACCCGCAACAAAAAACAAGGCTTCCTTCCAATTGGGGACCTTATTCGGGCTATTGGTCTCCGTTTTCTAACCCAGCCCAGGCTTGGGAGACATGTTGAACCAACTCCCAAACCTACAAGGTCGGTATATAGTCTCAAAGGCCTTCGTTGATAGCTCTCCACCCGTGCTCGTTATCTGCCATAGCAAAAACACGGCCACCATCTGGCCCTAATCGTTTGGCTTAATTTGACATGGAGCGAGGTTAAAGTCCCACAGGACCTCGTGAAAGAACGGATAAAGGGACAAATGAAGCCCCTACTGCATTGTCGGTTCCTAAATGGCCACTTGACCTTAGGGAGGATCATCTACGTGTTCATGAGGTTCAGGAGCATGTAGAGTGGCCAAAGCAGGGATGTCATAGGCCAAACACAATACTTCAAGATCCGCCTCCCGTATTTTGCTTGGATCCACAACAGCAACATTCGCCGACGACGTGACCTCATTGTCTAATTGACGAGCAAAATGGGCACTTCGTTGGTTTAGCGAGCCCCTCATCTTCATTAGCACGGGGCCCCGCTGCTTTTCCTAGACTTTGCCTTTGGGAAAGACCTACCAAGAGGTATCCTGGTAGTTTTGGGTTTGCTGGTCAAGGCAGGCAGAAAGATAGCAATTGTCGGCCTCTATTCGACTTCACTCTCCCTTCCGGTGAAGATAGGACCTCACCCTTAATCTCAGAATCAGTACGAAGATTCGAAGGATTTTGGGAATCATCTTCAGTGACCTAAGGACGAAGGAAGATGATGCTAAGACAAAACCAAACAATAAACGCAAGTAAATTTCTTCTTTTACCTAAGAACGATGACCTAAGGTGAAGTTCTGGCTGCAAACGAAAACACGCTCTAATAAAATTAGAAAGGTCATCGAAAAATTCTCAAGGCGTTGGGTGCTGATTGTAAAAAGTAAAATGGGAGAATGAGAAGGAGTTGCGCTTAAATAGGCGAGACCCCTTTAATCTAGGCCCTTGATCTTGAACCATCAAATCTCGACCATTAACAGAGTGGACGCGTGACACCCAAGGATCACAAGGCGGGAAATACAAACTGAATACAATTAATAACTAGGGTGCACGAGGCCACGCGCGTCCCCAAAGTACAAATAAGCACGCCTCTTATAATAATGGTCCCTGAAGCTCCAAGTTACGAAATAGTTGCGTTATCATTACTCGCCTTAATGAACAATCCCTGATTGATTTGTTGATGATGTATCCTTCCAGAAGAAGCCACGTGGAACCCATTCAGTCTTAGGATGTCCTCTGACCAATGCCCTCGCCTGTCATGAATAATCAGGCCTCGAACTTGGAGGATTGTGAACATATACTTCCTCGGTAGAACATCTTCGACAAAGATTTGCTCTTCGCTCCTTTTATAGGCCTAGTAAAAAAAAAATTCTTAAGTCCTACGCCTATCATAAATAACAGGCCCAGTTTTGGCAATGCCTCAAAGCCCAACGAAGGCCCTATAGCCCAGTGAAGGCCTCATAGGTCCAATAAAATCCTCGCCATTCATGACCAACCTGGGGTGCTTCGTCGGTCTTCGCATCCCATATAATCCGTTGTTGCCTGATATTTTGGGACGACGAAAGTAATATCTTAAGAAAATTGTGTTTGATTGTCATACGAACTCAGAAGGAAACCAAATCTTATTATCCTAGTAATTGACAACATGGTATTAGAAATCAACTCAAATAAGGATGAAAATCTAAAAGATCGCGTTCACATCCAATTACCCCTTATCTCTTAAGGAAAGAGAATCACATCAGATATCTAATTGATTGCTTACCTAAATCAATTAGAATTTAGAACTTATAAATATAAGATCTCTTATCAATCTAAGATACGCATTATTCTCTACATTTAAACTCTGCTCAAATCTCTGCCTACTTGTCTCTCCCACACCAAAAACTCTCTCCATATACTCTTATACCGGCAATTGACTTGATCGTCGAGAGCACCAACGATTGCCGGCCCCTTCTTTTGGTGATCTTGGTACCTAGCAATTGTCCAAGTGTGCATGTAACATACATGCTGGTAGAAGATTGATTAGAGATTTGTTGACATGTAGATATTGCAGATTCCGATGTCAACAGAAATCTTTAATAAAAGTCTACAAAAGTTTATGAAAAACTTTTATTAATGCTTAACAAATCCATAAAAGTCACTTTAAAATCCACGAATTCTACAAAAGTCACCCATTTATAAATGTTTTTCCTATAGTCGTAGAAGAAGATAAACCCTATATGAAAAGTTGATTATTGGAATATAATATTTATATTTCTTGTTTAATCCAGATTTTGCAAGTTATTGAATTCACTCATTTTTATGTAATACTCTTTCAAGTGTTCTCTAATTTTTGAATCTATTTTTTATTTTCTCAAGTCTTTTATGATGACAGTTACTCATAGTGGCAACAACTCAAGATTTAAAAGTAGGATTATACGTTATTTCTCTACCCTAAAGCAGCATAGATGTGATCCAAAATACGTCACTAAACACCATAACAAGAAACTAAGAATCTTTGTCTTGATACTAGATCTTGCATCTTGTGATATATTAATATTACCAACTATTACTATACTGGGATGGACAAACTGTTATATTCAATTTAGTAGCAATTTGCAATATCAGACTCGGGTGAATTTTAGCATATTTGTTGAACAAGTTTTAAATTTTGAATTTTAATTTTGATGATTTTTTGATAACAATAAAATGAATCGATCAAGTAGATAATTTGGATTATAACATTGCTAAAATGAAAGTTTCAATAAATACTCAATATTTTTCAATTAATTGAACTTGTTATGGGGTTTTTTTTTTTTTTTTTTTGAAAATTCAATAAATTTCAATTTCTAGTTACAAATTAGTGTATACATAATTTTCCTAGCAAATGATAGACATCAAAATATTTCTAAAAAAGTTTTGGTTCCTAATTTCTTTTTCTAACTCATAAGTCATACGTAAAATTCTATTCAATGAAATTTGTAAGGTGTCGATATATTATATATGTTACATTCAATAGTAGTTTAACAAAGTATAGTACAAGTACTCGAACGTTGAAAATGAAGTTTACAAAAGATTTAGACATTCAACTTGTTATGTTCACATGTTCACGAATTTGCCTAATATACTTTTACATTTAATGACTTTTGGCTGAAAAATTCTATGAAAGATGAAACCCTAAAATAAAATTTATGTTTGGGGAAGGAATAACATAAAAAAAAAAAGCGCGGTCGCTTAAGTCTCCACATTTAAATAAGACTCCCAAATTTCAGAAAAATTATTTCCAAATAATTTTACCATTGCAATCTTCGACTCAGTTTTTTCTTTATGTGAAAACTAAAACATTTATTTTCATAAATTTAATTTATCAATAAAAATTATATCGTAAAATGAAGTAATAAAAATAAAATATAAAAATTATCGATGAAAAAATGTAGATAACAAAATAATAATTTTTGGAATATGACTAGAAATCTGATTTTTGCGCCTACAGTGCTGATTACAATTGTTATCTTGGCAATTCTTACATTTCGAGTGTTGGCATGTGATGGTGTTAAGGGATAAATCTCGCATCGGTTAAATAACGAAATATTAATTAATATATAAGGGCTTGTGCTACTTTTCTTAACAATGTTCACCTTTTAAAATGGAACCACAGCTCTTAATATGGAATTAGAGTCTATTAAGCTCAAACTAACAATTCGATCTATCTAAAGCTCAAACGAGCATTCGAATTCTAAAATTGGTGTACTCAAACGAGTCATCATCTTGTGGGGGGCATGCTAAAGGATATATCTCATATCGGTTAAATATCGATATATTAACCAATATATAAAAATTTGGACAACTTTTCTTAACAATGTTGATTTTTAAGAATGAACCACAACTCTTAATAGATTGTACAAGTTTAACACATTTTTATTTTTTAACTGGTTTTGTCTTTTATTCACCAAAGTAACTTTCTTTCTACCAATCTATTTTTCATTTATAAATAAGTTAATAAATGTAAGAATTAAATATTAATGTTAGAAAATTATGTCGGTAATAAAATAAAAATTAGAAAAAAGAACTTATTTGGTATTAATATTATAAATAAAAAAACAAAGTGTATAAAGAGAAAATAGCTCTTTTATCGTTAGCCGCTTCTAAACATTTCTTGCCCGAGTTGTTGACTATTTCCACACTAAAGTAATAAAAATTTTGCTTTTGATTCGAACATTGAAATGTCAAAGGAACGGGAAAAGAATACACGATGATCCATTTATCAACTGGAGGGGTGGATATGAGGTAGGGATTAGGGATGTATGGAAAATCATTCAAAATTTGGTAACGACCAAATGAAACATGCTCAGTCTATCTTTTTTGCCCATAATTAATGCTCAACGGAACATGATCTATTGAATCGAGGTACTTTGACGTTTTTTTGCATAAATAAAGCTCAATTGTTTCCATAGCAAACATCAAGATAGACTAGATTAGAAAACCTTATTCAATATAATATAACATGTAAACTAAACAAGTCTTGAAGTCAAAGAGTCAAGGTCGAAAGTGTCTATCGATACTTGTCAAGCGAACAAATCTAGTTGAACAAAGAAAAGTAAGATTGTCAACAAGACAAGTTCCACGCTCAAGCTCTATCTCATTCTTCTTTACCTTATCGTAGATATAAAAGACATTTTTTTGTTATCTTAACTATTCAGTATTTTCGTTCGAAATAACTGACCGATAATGATTCTCGTCACCTACAATAATGTCGTGGGTGATTATTGACAGAATTTTTGTCGGTGATCATTTGTTTTATTTAATATTATTGTTATTATTATTATTATTAATTATTGTATACCTTTGCCTTAAGACCCTTGAATTGCGTTAGTCGTCTCCACATACATGTGGTGTGGTCTGTGTTATACTTTAATTGATGTTTATTAAATTCAAATGGGCCACTTTTTGCGATATTCTTATTATATACCTCTATTTTTCTCCTTTTTTTTAAATATGAACTGAATTGTTTCTTAATAATATTTACTAGAGTACTTTTGAAGTTAAAGGAAAAGAAATTCTTCCAAGTGTGTAATATTTGATAGTTCCATGGAGTAAAGTGAAA
Organism: Forsythia suspensa; assembly: GCA_023638005.1. Lineage (NCBI taxonomy): Eukaryota > Viridiplantae > Streptophyta > Magnoliopsida > Lamiales > Oleaceae > Forsythia > Forsythia suspensa. The sequence goes on from CM042668.1 coordinate 10,102,317, forward strand.
TAATTGATATGAATGGGGACAAATGTCATAAGGTGAACGTTGGACAAGTTCAATCAAAATCACGGAATATCTTTTTCTTCTAAAACAAAAAATGAAAAGATTAAATAATAAATAATTGATACACCATATTAGATACAACTAGACATTAAAATAAACAAGATTTTAATTGTTATTGTAAAAATTTCTTCATTATTTGATTCCGAAGGGGACCTGAGGATTAAAAGACCACCAAATTTAGGCAAAAATATGTCTTTTTTTTTTTTACCCAATTGAATCCAACAAGAGTCCAGTTCAATTGCAACCTACCCAAAAAGAATTTAAAAGTTTGCCAATAGAATAAGTAATTTGTGAAACATAAAATATGCATATTTGGTAATCGAAAAATCAAATCTCACTATAAATCATTTATAAAAACTGGAAAAACCGGTTAAACCGGTCTAGTTTTAATGAAAATCGGATTTTTTTTTGGATTAATTTTTAATTTTTTAATTGAAACTTATGAAAAGTCTATTTTAAGCCAAGTTTTGTGAGTAATTTTATCTATAAATGTTGGTTTATTTAAAAATAACTTATTTTTAGAAATTTTATGAGATTTTTAAATTAATTTTTAATTTTTTAATTAAAACCGGTTCGACTTTTTGACCGTTAACCCATTACTTTTTTAATTCGATGGTAGGTCCGATTTTTTGAACATTGATAAAAATTATACAAGTGTGACGTGTTGATTTTTGACAAAAAAAATTCCATCCTTTATTCAAGGAACATGTTGAAAATTGCGTTCAACACATACGACTAAATATAAAATTTTCAATTTTTAATTTTTATTTTATTTTTATTTTCATTTTCATTGCTAATGACTAAACCTATTGAGTGACAATATTATGTGTCCCCAATTGAATAATTAGGATATATTGCTTTATTTCATGAAAATGACATTCAACGGTGCCAATCCCACTTCTTATCAATATCATCTGCTTTTGTCACATCTATCCATTATTTCACGTCATTTATTGATAGAAACTTGAAATTAGTAGATAAGTGTTTAGTAATTATTTAATTAAAAATAACATGTAACACTCCATACAATTATCATCTAATAAATAATATAAATACTTATGTAATCATTGTAAAATAAAATAAAACCTCTACCTAGACACATCTCAATATTGCTGTATTTTTGTATTAAGGTTCGATATTATCTATGGCTTTTTGTTTTTGTTTTTGTTTTTGTTTTTGTTTTTGTTTTATTTTGGCTTGTTATTGAAACTTCATGTATATATGTAGCTGGCAAAAGGTCTTGGAAAATTTAGTATTGTTTTGAAATTTGAATCAAATGAAGCTCATGAATCGTACATCTATCTCCTACAGTTTGATGAGGATTCGACTGTTATTCATCGCATAGACTTTAAATTATCGTGACAAAATCGATATATTAATAATTGCAAAATTTAAAGGCTAAGACTTAATAGCTAGAAAATAGAAATAGTCGGATAAAGAAAGGTGTCATTTCAACATGTAGTTTTTGGCATTGGTACCATGTTTCATGAACATGTTTCTAGATGTGAATAATTGATCATTAAGATGTCAATAATTGAGTCTCAAGCTTATGAATTTTTAATTTTATGTTCTAGAGTTTGTTTGATTTTGATTAAATTAGATTTTTTTGTAAAAGTTGATGGAATGTGTGGTTGATAAATTGTAAAAATTTGTGGGTCCATAAAATGAGTAGTTAAAATTAATTGTTGAGTTTGACTTCAACTTTTTAGCACAATTTTAAGTGAAATTAAACAAGCTCTTAAGTATGTATCTTGAACCTTATAATTTTTATGTTTAGAATCAACTTAATTTAGAGAATTATTTGATGTTTTCTTCTTTAAAAAACGATTAACGAATAAAATAATAGAGAATTAGAAGTGGCTTTACAGCGAGATGGATGTATAGTCTAGAGCTCATATGAGAATTTTTTGAGTCATATTCAAAACATAATAGAATATTTTTCAAGATGTAAATGAACAAGACGTGTTTAGTTGAAGTGTTTTGGTCTTTCATATAGAATTTGGACATTTGATTTTCCTTCTATAGGTCATGTTTCCTCGTAACTTTAAGAGCTATTAAACTCAATACGATTAAATAGTTTTGAATCTTAACACCGATCATACATGTAAAAACGCATTACTATCGATACTTAGGACCTGTTTGATAAAGTTTTTGATAAAAGTTTTAGCAGATTTTTATCAAAGTTGATGAAATGTATGATTGAAACATTGATAAAAATTGTAAGTCTTATGTGTTGTATTGTTAAAATTAATTGTTGATTTTGACGTCAACTTTTTAAATTATTCAAACAAAGACTTAATATGAGAAACTATTCATATTCATCGAGCAAGTGATAATAGTATTCCCTTTATTTTCATATATTAGTCCCGATCTATCGCGCCGGTGGGCGAGCTGAGCCGCCCACGCCGCTTTGAGGTGTCGGCCAGCGGGCCGCCTATGATAAAGATTATCGTGGATGGACTGGCCGCCGACACCTCAAAGAGCAAATCGTCAATAAGCTTCTTGCGCGTGTGCATAAAAAAAAATTTTTTTATAAATAATTCATGTTGAACTGTAAAAAGTTCTTTTTCTTGAGTTGTACACATTATTCTTAAACATGTTATAATGCCAAATCGATTACTATGTCCACGATAAGACATTTTTATTTTTCTCTCTCTCTTTTATCTCCTCGTAAGGTCAAGATTTTGAATTTTCTCGTGGAGTGATAATCATTTTGAGGCCATATAAAAAGGAAATATGTCACAATAAGATACAGCTAGTAAATAAATAAGTGAAAATGACCAAAGTTTTACTTTGTTCCTTATTGCCTTTCACTTTCAACTGAACAAGTCCTTGGATTTACCAAATCCAACTTACATTGACAGGCCCCTACATATATATTAAAGGTAAATCTCACGTCGATTAAATATTAAATCTATAACTAATATAAAAAGGTTTGTGTTATTTATCTTAACAAGATTAATCTTTTAAGATGGAACCTCAAATTTTAATATAGTATCAGAGTCCATCAAATTCAAATAAACAAATCGATTCGTCTAAAGCTCAAACGAACATTCGAAAATTCCACATCGACTGAATATCGAAACTATAATAACATATAAGAAATTGATTTACTTATCTTAAAAACATCATAGTATACATTAATTTATTTTAAAAAAACATATATTCTTTGTCAAGATAAGAAAGCATCCCACTAAGGCTAGTTTCAAAAGTCTCCCATGAATTATGGCAACATCATCCCAATCTTAATAAATTTGTAATTTATGCAACCTAATAAAGGTTTATTCCTATGTTACCTTTGGGTCCTCTCTTGACAAAGTCAAATTTTAGAATTAATTTTATACCTATAGTTGTAACACGTCCCAACTTAGAAAAAGACATTTTAATATATATATATTATCTATATATATTTTTCTTAGATGATTTCGATATCGATAAAGACATAAGGTTATGATGAGTTAACATGTGTTTATTTTAAATAGGCAGCATTTGAGTCTCTTTAACATATGGCTAGACCTCCAAATGATAGGTTCTAAATTTCAATAAAAATGAAATATTCAATTGAAACTCAACATTCAACCAGAGTAGTGCAAGTGTGCATAGAGTTTGATCTTTAACGGGATGTTTGCCGGATGGAAATAATTGATAGGAAGAAGAATTATTGCCTCAATTGTCGGAGTTAATTTGCAATCAATGATTCAATATTCTACACCTTGATTGCAAGACCGTGACATTCCAAAAAATTATTTCCTTTTAAGAATTTGGACGTTCATGCTATGCTTTTTAGACTTTCGAGGAATATTAAAAGTTCAATGGTTCTTGTGGCAGACTTGGTTTTGATTCGCCAAAAAAAAAAAAAAAAAAAAAAAAGTTTATTTCGACCTTATCAAGAGCGACTCTAAAAGTGTAGAGCGTGACCGGCGTGAAATCGAGTTTCAAGTTTTTCTGACATAAGCGAGCGCTTTGCAAAAAAAGAGATAAAAGATAAAGACGAAGAATGAGATGTGGGATGGGCTGCAAGTTAAATTTAAATAGATTTTTAGAACTAGTCTAACTAAGATCAAAAGAAGCCATTCTTTGGCTCTTTTTTTATACTACTTCCAAGGTTAGCCAAACATTTTGTGTATAACTCACCTAAATTAGCATGCAAGGGATGATACTCAAATAAATATAATCAGTGGCGGATTCAAAAGGAGGCTAAAAAAATTTTAGATCGAACTAAAATATGATAAAAATAAATTTTCTATATTTTTTTCTATTCTAATTTTTTTTTTTTTTTGGTGCACCTATTATAATAAACTTACAAGTAATGTGTGATACAATTAGAATAATTCTATTCTGTCATTTGTATCAAAACTAATTTCATGGCGATTATTTCTACCTTGATATCATTGTTATAACTATTATTATGAATAAAACTTATCGATATGAGTAGAACTTACCAATAAAATTGACTAAAAATACGAGATTGTTAAAATAATTATAAACCCACAAATCAAGTCTTAAGGATAATATAAACATTTGATTGCCAATTTCTTGTGAAAGTTATTGATTTTTCTCGTAGAATTCAATCTTCATAATTTGATTGATAAATATATAATTTGTTTATTGAAAGATATAAAAAGAAATAATAACTGAGACATCTATAAGGTATTTGACTATTAGAGAGACTTTTTGTCTTTTAAACACTAAATAAACTTTTTTCCAAACAAAAATAAATATAACTTTCTTATTTTGACTTTATTTTTATTATATTTGCAACAATTTTTTTCTTAATTTTAATTCGAATAAAGAAATTGTCTTTTAACTTAAAGAAAGTTCTTTTTTTTCCTTAAATGGTTAAAATTCAATAATATTTCTCAAAATTAACGTTTTTTATTGAAAGGAAGAAAGAACACATTAATAAAGAAACGTCGACAATAAAAAGTAAAAGAAAAAATTTCAAACTTTAAACCTTATTTATTTGTAACTTTATTATGTTATTGATATTATCATAAGAAAATTTTAATTTTCTACATTTTACATAACACAAATATAAGAGTATCGCAAAATTTTATAGTTTATCATCCACAACTTTCGTAGGAACTTTCCAACATAATTGAAGTTATGTAACAAAGCAGGTCTAGCTATCGATAAACATGGTAACGGGGCGGAGCAGGTATAGAAAAATAATCATTTATCGTCCTAATTAATTAATTAATTAATTTTTAATATATTTTTTTCATACAATTTAAATTTTAAAATATAAAAATAAAATAAAATAAAAATATTCGAAGCGAGTTCGAAGAATTCGGGGCAATGATTCCCGTCCCCGCCCCTTTTAGTACCCTAATGAGAGTAAGATGGGGTGAGTCGATGGCGGATTTTTTACCATCTCTAGCTATCAAGACATGTGCTCTCATTATATCCATGACTTGTTGACTTAAAACAAAAGATAAAGACGAGAATTAGTTTAAGTGATAAGAGTGAAGCCTTCTCGAATTTCTTTTGGAGTAGAAGGATGCAATCATTTGATCTCCTTATTTAAACAGAAAATAAATAAAAAACAAAATATATCCCTTAATATGCTTGGACTAGTTCTAATGCACCGTAATGTCTATTGTCTACGACAACTTAGAAGAGTGGTTGAAGAAGTTGTCTAATTCAAATTTATTTTTAAAAAAAAAATCTTAATAATGTGATGGCAAATTAATAGAATGTGAAAATAGGAACTTTTGAGTAGCACGAAAAAAACAATTTGATTTTGTTTAAAAATTTGTTAAAAAGTTAAAGTTAAAGTTAAATTCAATAATTATTTTTAATCATCCACAACTTTTTATCAATTTTTCAACTATATATTTCATCAATTTTTATTCAAATCATGTTAATAATTTATTTTAATCAAAACAAACGGACACTAAAAAGTGAAAAATTGTTGAAAAATATAGAAAACAATATTGATGACTGATGATAAATAATTTTCTCCTCCTCCGAGCACGGCGACGACAATGGTGGAGACCTGCAAAAGGTGGCGGGGCTTTTTTCCCCCGTGTCCACTCCGGTGTGATAATCAGTATATGATTAACGTATTTGTGCTAAATAGCAATATGGAGTGTATAAAAGTTGTGTGTTCTCTTTTTATCTAGGGGATTGGCCTCTATTTATAGGGATGGCCTGCAGTTACTGATGATAGGTGTCCCTTCATCTCCCTCATTTGATAAAGGTATCCTTTCATCTTCCTCGCTTGATAACGGTGTCTTTTTCATCTCCCTCATTATTATGAGTTAATGAGGGATGTTTCGTATTCCCGATAACTGGTGGTAGCTGTCATTCCATGGGTCGCCTGCCTAACTAACCTAACGACAGTTGGGTTGTTGCAGTCTATCTGTCAGAAGCGTACTCATGAGACCAACAAGGCGGGCAAGCTAGTGAGGCAGGTGAATCGTTGAGGCGGGCGTGCCACCATAACCAAATAACATACATCAACTGTCATTATTTATATCATCATAAGCTCCTCTACTTCCCATAGACCACTTTTCATAGACTGTTGTCAATGGGAAGTAGAAATAATCTAATGCACCTGCTATTCTCTAACTTTTTCAGACAGAAGTTTATCGTCTCGTTTTTCTGACAGAGGCTCATCGCCTTAATTTTTAAATATAAGCTCATCGCCTTGTTTTTCTTACAGAGGCTCATCGCCTTGATTTTTAAACATAGGCTCATCGCCTTGTTTTTCTAACAGAGGCTCATCGCCTTGATTTTCAGACAGAAACTCATCGCCTTAATTTTTAAACATAGGCTCATCGCCTTGTTTTTCTGACAGAGGCTCATCGCCTTGATTTTCGTACAAAGGCTCATCGCTTTGATTTTTAAACATAGGCTCATCGCCTTATTTTTCAATGGTGGCTATCACCTTGATTTTTAAATATAGGCTTATCGCCTTGATTTTTGGATAGAGGCACATTGGCCTTGTTTTTCAATGATGGCTATCACCTTGATTTTTAAATATAGGCTCATCGCCTTATTTTTCAATAGTGGCTACTGCCTTGATTTTTAAATATAGGCTCATCGCCTTGATTTTTGGATAGAGGCTCATTGGCCTTGTTTTTCAGACAGTAGCAGCTGACCTTGTTTTTGGTTTTATAAGCCCATCTATTTTTCATAGACTATCGTTAATGAAAAGTAGAAATAATCTAACGCACCTGCTCATCAAATTTTTTTTTTTAAGTGAGCTCACCTCGCCTGGGTGACCTCGCGGAGTGAGTTCGCCTCGCCTGGTTGACTCGCCTTAGCTTGGGCGAGGTCGCCTCGTCTTGGGTGAGCCTGCCTCTATTATTTCGAGGTTCGAGCTCGTCTCGAATCTTCCTTTGTTAGACTCGTGTTCATTTCGATCTTTCATACTTTTGGTAATGAGATACTTCTTTCATTCACATACTTATCTCCTTTATTGAGTAACTCATGCATCGTATTCGGCGATTTTTTTGAGTGACATCTTGAAAGGACGACTTCTAGTTCCACTCATCATGGCGGTGACTATAGCGGACATCTCAGAGATCTTTGATTCCCGCCGCTTGCTCTATTAAACCGGAAATAAAATCTTTTAGCGCTTCATCTTTGTCCCGTGTCAATTGCATTAGATCGATGATGCTTTTTCTTAACACATTTGTCACCATGCAAAGTGTGTGGCAAAACTTTTGAAAACTCACAAATGTATGGATCGATTTTGGGGGAAGGGTAGCTACCCAGTCCCTGGCCTCGCGCCTAAGTATTGACGGAAAAGCCCTGCACATAATCGCATCTGGGGTGGCTTGCAACCTCATCAAGTCAACAAAAGACCTGAGGTGATCGACAGGATCAGAGGATCTGTCATATTTCTCCATCTTTGACTGTTTGAAGTCTCGTGGCAAGGAGACTGCCATCACTTCTAGGGAAAAAGGGTCTTCTTCCAGCACCATGGATTGTTGCCTACTACTTTTATTGGACATAGCCTCAATTATTTTGTGACCCATCATTTCTTCTAATCTCTGTTCCAGATTTAACACTGGTGTCTCAACCAGCGTAGGTGTGGGCATCCATGACAGTTGTCTCCAGTGTGGATTTGGGCCAGATGTCAATAAATGGAAGTGGGGTGCAGAAGGTGGAGCTAAAGAAACTAGAGCCTGCAGTGGAGCTACCGTTGTCGGTGTTTCCATTGTTGAAAAGTTAGAAATCTGGAGATGAGCCCCTGGCGGTGATGGCCCTATCGGTGGAGAGCTAGGACCACAGGCGAGCCCTAGTAGTGAAGATCCTACCCAGAGAAGGTTAGGACCACCGTGGTAGCCGAGAAACCGCAGCATTCGATCTTGGAGTAGAGCCATTAAGGTCGCCACCGAACTTGCGGTTGCGTGCGTCGGTGAGCGGCAGGCAAATTCTGGTTATGGGTGATTAGTGGCGGCGTTGGACTCGGTGCCTACATCCCGAGATAGGGGCTGGTGAAGGCGGTTACATTCCTAGCTCTTCCGGTTCGAGCCATAACTTCTTGTCACGGATTCCCACGACGCGGGCCAATTGATGATAAATAATTTTCTCCTCCTCCCGAGCATGGCGGCGGCGGTGGTGGAGACCCCGCAAAGGTGGCGGGCTTTTTCTCCGTGTCCACTCGGCTTGATAATCGGTTATATGATTAACGTATTTGTGCTAAATAGCAATATGGAGTGTATAAGAGTTGTGTGTTCTCTTTTACCTAGGGATTGGCCTCTATTTATAGGGATGGCTGCGATTCGAATAAAGATGATGGGTGCCCTTCATCTCTCTCATTTGATAAGGGTATCATTTCATCTTCCTTGCTTGATAACGAGTGTCCTTTTATCTCCCTCATTATTATGAAAGTTAATGAGGGATGTTTCAGATTCTCGATAACTGGTGGTAACTGTCATTCCATGGGTCGCATGCCTAGCTAACCTGATGACAGTTGGGTTATTGCAGTCTATCTCTCAGAAGCTTACTCATGAGACCAACAAGGGGGGCAAGCTGGTGAGGCAGGTGAATCATTGAGGTGGGCGTGCCACCATAACCAAATAACATACAGCAACTGTCATTAATTATATCATCAATGACTATATTTAGAGATTTCTTACCTAATCTACATTTATTTTAAATCTTATATATATGGGTTCTTTATTATAATGAAATACACATTTTCTCTCTATTCTCTTTTATTATTCTCCCTAGTTTATAACACATCACTAGTACAAAGAAGATAATTCAAAATAGAGAGCAAAAGTTAATGAAAATTCACAGAAACTAGATAGTCTGCACGGCCGTGATCAAATTTTGATATTTCAACGCTCCATGGTCCGATCGTTAAAAAATTTTGACAGCAAGTTCAAAACTCATTGTTCTTCAAATCCAATGGCTAATATCAAAATACGATGGTTCGTTCGTGAGAAATTCCTACGTGAACAGTAGTAAATTTTGAATTATTATTACTTTCAGCAAATGACTAGTTTCCTATTCCAAGTAAATTTATTATTATAAATCTTTTGATTATATTATGTAAGATTTACATGATTTGTGAAGTTTTTATCAGTTAATTTTTATTTTAACCAATTAAATACTTTTAAGAAGCAAATTGTGTTGATGTTTTCAAGAAATATTCAAGAAGAATATATTTTTGGTTATTTTTGAAGAAATCAAAATTTTATACAAATCAATATTTCACAAGAATATTATGTTAATTTTGAAGATTAAATGTATAAAATGGATGAGCTCCAAATTTCTCTCTATTTGGATGAGCTCCTTCGCTCGATAACGTGCTATAAACTGAAGAGAAAAGTAGAAAAGAATAAAGAAAAACTATGTATTTCAATATAATAATGAACCCATATATGTATAGTTTCAAATAAGTGTAGATTAAGAAAGAAATATTTAAATATGGTTATCAATATTTTTGTTTCCATATTTTACAAAAAAAATTACTTTTATCGATTGGAAATGATTGACTATTTGTCATAATTTTCACGAATCCCATTAGAATTAAAAGAAAATTGTATAATCCATATTTCAATTTCTACCTAATCCTCTATAGTTCATGCCATACCGAAATTCTACTGTTTAATTATGCAAATCATCATGCAATTTGATTGAATCGATAAACAAATTAAAATTGAAATTACAATTTATTCAAAAAGTAATCTAAAAATAATTTGAACTGATCAAGTTCATTATATTCTTAATACAATTTTATTTCCCAATGTCGAAGGTCTTCTGTCTTTTAAAGTAGAACGAATTGCATTTCAAATGACTTAATATAATCGTTTAAGTGAATCGACGCACTGAACTTTCTAATTTATAAATCGAACTTCGAACAAAAAATCATAAGAAATACATAATTTTTATCAGAAAACATTTGCAAAATTTAGGATGATGAAATGCAGAGAAAAGGGTCCCTATATACAGCCTTTTCAAAAAATGTGAAAGTTGTTTCAAAAATCATCATATATATACTACATTTAAAAACCCTAAAATGGAGATCATTTTTGAACCAAAATATATTTACTCATATTTTAGATTTTCTAATTTACTTTTGATTAATTTAAAAAAAATTAATTAAATCTTAATCAATTAAGACTTTTAAAATTCTTCACCTATACATCTATATCTAACAATTAAATCTTAATTAATTAAGGTCATTAAAATTCTTCACCTATACATCTATCTACACTACATCTAAAAATCTAGAAAATGGAAAAATATTTTTAGACGAATACGTCTTCATTAATATTTTATATTTCCTAAATTTTCCTTCAATAATATTATAATTAAATTCTCAAATTAATATTTGTAACCACATTTAGTCATTGGAAGTTGAAAATGTTAAATCACCATTTATTACATTTAATTACTGGATTTTGAAGTATTTCTATCGAATTGTGACAATGGATTTGGTCAGTTACAAGATGAATAATTATTTACCTTCTACCAACAATATATTCAACTTATTTTAAGCTTAATTTGAAGTTCAAGGTTGCTTCATTTGAAGGTAATTATATAGTTTGTAAAATCTTTAAAAAATTCATTTGAAGATTTGTGTGTTGTGATTATGATTTTTGTTACTTCACGTGAATAATCATTTCTCAGTGTTCTATTTTTAATTTTCTTTTTCTTTTATCTTCAATAATTGATACGGATCTCATTATATTATTCCTTTTTATGTTTTTGAATTGTATTATTATCTATTGCTTAAACTAATTTTTCTTTACTATTTATGCTCCCGCATAAGTCGCTTAAATCATTAGAATATTTAGTTTTGGTAATATTAATTTACTTATCTACTACCATTTGGATAAGTTCACGCGAAGACATGTGGCACTGAATTGTGCAAATGAGAATGTTTAATTTTGTCAATTTTTTTATGTTAATGTTATTTTATTTTATTTTATATACTGATTGATAAATCTATCTACAATTGCTAGCTTGAGGTGCTACGAGCCCAAATTATATGTGATATTTTGAATTAAAGTCTCTTCATAGTTGAAGAGTTATATTAAATTACAAATATTTGTTATAAGTCATTTGCCATTTTATAAAGCAAGAAGATTCAATGGGTTTGAGTGCTCGATATATTGAAGAACTTACGTACACTATCTTTGATTCTTTTTGTTTACATTCTTTAATTGACATTAATTGACTATATTACAAATCTTAAACAATAGAACTTCATGTTTACACTGGTTAGATAATTGTAAAAAGTACTTTATTTGTTTTGTTATGCATCTAAATTAAAATGAATGTATTGATTGGTAGTTAAAATAAATATTAATCATTATTATATATGAATGTGACTATTTTGGTGATTGAATACTGTAACAAAAAGTATATTGCACCATATTTTTAATGTCAAATTTTTGTATGTTAATGCAGTATTAAATTGAATATAATTATTTAAATATTTGAATAAAAATTTAAATTATAATACCGTTATTAAATTACGTGCAACGCACATATTACATACTAATTAAAATAAGAAACACACTCTTGAATAAAAAAATCTTTAATTAAAAGAAAAACATTAAATATAAATTATTTAAATCACTTTCTTTCAAAATTAATGACAATTTCTTCATTAAAATATTTTCATTTTCCAATATCCTCTTTAGATGTGACTCGAGGATGGCAAAAATATCCGATCCGCTCAAACCCGATAGATATCTGATCCGAATGGAGCGAAAAATATCTGATCCGCGGATCGATGGGACGGATCGGATGACGATATCTCGTGATCCATCATGATCGATGGGGGATCGGATCGGGCCGCCCGATCCGCCACACCCCAATTTAAAAAAAAAAAAAAGATTAAAATACTGAATTTATATTTTGTTTTATATGTGATTTGATAATTAAAATATTTTTTGAATAAAAAATTTATCACCTTCGACATATTGTGGATCTTGCACAAGGTTTAGTGAGAAGGATGATGTTGTTTAAACTCTTATAATATAGTAGTAAAACTTGTTTCAATATATTTTAAATTTTTGAATGTCAAAAAAAAATGGATAAGATATCTGGACCAGACTCGATCCGCCCGATCCGTCCGATCCGCCTTCCAAAATAGCGGATCGTGTGGCGAATTTGAATCTCCTACAATTATTGTGGGGCGATTTGGATCAGACCGATCCGTCCCGTTGTCATCACTAAGAATTAGTCACCACTTAGAGTTACGAAAAAGCGTATTTGATAGAGTCAATCTTTTTTCTTTTTTAAGTAATGCAACCAAAACTCGAGCACAAGGATGAAAATGGTACCTAAACAATAAAAAATGATTTCAATTACCAGATTATGAACAAAATAGATTTCGTCTGTAGATACATTTTTCTATTTAAAACAAATTTTGTGTTTCAGACTCTAAATGTAACCTAGAAATTGAGCACATTTGAACTGTAAATTGTTGGGAAAATGTTAATAAATAATAAGAATAATTAATTTATATTCAGTTAATTACGCGCAGAAATTTGAACAAAGAATAATAAAATAAAATTGGCCGAGGTAACGATTCGACTCTTTTTCCTTAAGATCATAATATCTTGAACTGGTGCTTGACGATTCTCCAGCACTCGCCTCCCTATATACAATAACCACGTCTTGAAGTAGCACTCTCAATTACAAGACCAATGAATCTACTAATATTTTTTTTATCTTTCTAATCGAACGGAAAAAAAAGGACTTCAAATATATAGAATATAATATTTGAGACTGAAATAGAGAACAAATTTTATATTGCAAGAGAATGATTTTTTTATGAGCAAATTCATAAACATGGGGGTTTTATATATGAGTTGAAAAGTTGTGTCTTAAAAGACGAAAAATTGTGGCTGAATAGTCACAACTCGTTTGGACAACATTGTTCAGATTATATCATTATTAAGTCATTAACTGCCAAATTCTGTCAGTCTACTTGTCGAAATTTTGAATGGTAATTAAAATTAAATATTTTTCTTTCAATAAAAAGATTACGACCCATGACCTATGTCAGCGGCAGAACGCACGTGTGGGCTTTAACTCAATCCACTAACATGTCGGTCATCTCCCTTTCCAAAAATTATTGAAACTTAATAAAATAAAATTGATCGAGGTAAGAGTTCAACTCTTTTTCCTTAAAATCATAATACCTAGCACTGGCGCTTGACGGTTTTCTGGCACTCGTCTTCTAATAAACAACGATCACGTCTTGTAATAGTAGCACTTCAAATTACAAGACCAATGAATTTACTAATGTTTTTTTATCTTTCTCAACCGAATTGAAAAAAAAAAAAAGAACTTCAAATATGCAAAATATAATATTTTGGACTGAAATAGAGAACAAGAAAAAATGCAAGGAATAAGATAATATTATACTGAGGAGAATGAATTTTTTTATGAATAAAATCCATGAACTTATGAACTTGTGGGCCTTTATATATGAGTTGAAAAGTTGTTTCCTTAAAGACAGAAAATTGTAGTTGAATAGTCACAACCCGTTTGGACAACACTGTTCAGATTTCGACATATTCTGTCAGTCACTTGTCGAAATTTTGAAAGGTAATTAAAATTTAATATTTTTCTTTCAACCTACGACCTGTGCCAACGACACAACGCACGTGTGTGCTTTAGCCCAACCTACTAACATGTAGATCAACCCATTAATATGTAGATCATCTCCTCTTCTAAAGACTATTAGTACTCATTGGGACCCAAACTCAAGTGTTCAACTTGATTACTTGAGCTATTTAAAGTGAATAAAATACTTTTAGTTTTTCAATGTGGGATGAACAATTTTCATTATTCCGTTGGAAATTGGTTAGAAAGATATTGATTTTGATTAATTTTGACCAATTATTTAAGTGAGACTCGTTAGTCGAGTACGAAAATTGTAAGGTCAAACATGTTCTACTACGCAAGTAGATTAACATAATATATTTAATTGCTCCAATCAATTTCGGGTGAATGATAAATTAAGGCCCAAAACGAATTGCTTAAATATACGAATATTGTTGAAAAATATGATTAGAATATTGCGGAATATTCTAGAATCCGTTTGGATGAAAAGTCGTTTCTTTTTAGACATGTCATTTCTTAACAGTTACATCTTTTCATCTTAGAGACGTGTTTTTTAGACATGTACTTTTCAACAAGACATTTCTTTTGGACATGTCTTTTTATGAAGTTCAGTCTTTTGATACACAACTTTTCAGATATTATAAATAGATCACTTATAATTACAAATTAAATCACTTCATTTTCAACCTAATGTCTCTACACATTTTGCATAAATCATTTTAGTATAGAAATAATTTCTGCATAAAATTCAAATACAATTTTCATTTAAAAAGCGTACAAAATTCTATTTAGTTCGTTGTTCTCGTAATTTGGAGTGCTCCTATTACGAGAAGTGGTCGTTATATCTTGAGATACGTGTGTTGAGAAATCGAAACACCTGTGTGGGGGCAATTTCGTCTTAAGGAGAAAGAGTCAAACTCTTACATCGACCAAATTTAATTTTTCATTTCTCGATATTTCTGTAAGTCGTCATTTTGTTCGTTTTGCATGCATGTAATTAAATTGTCATCAGAATATAAATAATGCACCAATTTGACCAACATTTCCCACCATTTAGAATTCTAACTTATTCAAGTTTAAGTGGCTTTATTTGACTTTAATTTCTCATTTATTCAAAATTGATTTTGAAAAAATAAATATACTATGTTAATCTACTCGTGAAGTAGAATACAATTGGCTAAAGAAATCTTGTATCCAACTAACGGAATCTACTTTAATAATTAGTCAAAATTTGGTCAAACCAACTTAACAATGTAAATTTTGGTAAAACTGTTCAAGATCAAGTCAATTTGGTTAAAATTTATAAATTAGTTTTTATTGAGTTTGTTTTAAAAGGTCAATTTTTGTAGAGTTTTAATATTTTATACTTTAATAGAGAGATTTCACTCTTCAAAGTTATATATGACTTCATCACTTCCAGACTGGATCACATTTATGTAGGACACCCTTTTGTACTGAAAGACTTCTTCAAAGAAGTTGACTTTTTTTAAATTCTAGAAAAATAAAATTTATTTTTAAGGGATATTTTTTAACTAACAAAGCCTATTTCATTTTTTTTTTTTAAATACTGTGTTTCCTACAAAATGAATTTATGAAGTTTAGAAAGCAGACTAATTGTAGAATGCGCGATGCACGTAAAGTAGTTCATAGAATATTTATGTTATTGTATTTTAATTTGTAATCTATACAGATATAAAATAGTCCGAGTATAATTTATAGCAAATAATTTAAGAAAATTAACACTAAACAAATATAAGATGGATAATCAAAAGACACACTTTCTAAATATAAATATAATAAGTAAACAGTTATTTGAATAAATCAAAATTTACAATCTAGAAGAACTTATGGTTGATTACATAACTATTTTCAAATTATTTACTAAGCAAAATAGTAGAAGTTGAGAAATACTAAGCATATATTTGGTAGTGCTGAATTTATTTTTTAAATACTTATATTATAAGTTGTGAGTGAATGTGTGGATAAAAAGTGAGTTGTAAATTATGGAACTTAATTTTTTTAACAAAAATAATCATCAAAGACAAAGATAAGATGTACTAATTAATAGGTTGATGATAAAAAAATGTGATAACAAATAGTTAGGGACATAAATGTGAATATTAGACACTTCTGAGGACTTTTATTACAATTATATAAAATGTGGTGTGGTTAAAAAAAAGTGTGGTTTAAATATAATTACCCAAACAAAATAGAAAAAAAAAAAAAAGACAGCCACATGTGAAGCTGACACGTGGCAACATGAATAGTAAGAAAGTTAACATTTTTTATTGTTGATGACTAATTAATAGGTTGATGATAAAAATTTGATAACAAATAGTTAGAGATATAAATGTAAAAATTAGATATTGTTGAGGACTTTTATTACAATTACATAAAATATGGTGTAGTTAAAAAAAAAGTGTAGTTTAAATATAATTACCCAAATAAAAAATGAAAAAAAGAATTAAAAAAGGAAGACAGCCACATGTGAAGTCGACATGTGACAATATGAATAATAAGAAAGTTAACTTCTTTTATTACAGGTAGAAATAAGAAATATAAAAGCAAAAATATTCCAAGTCAATTGCATAGGACGTTATATGGAGATATTGCAAAGGATGTGATATTACCATAACTGGGTTTTGACTTATATTAGCTTACTTGAAAGATGATAGCTATGACGAGCAAACAAAGAACTTAACACGCAGCACGATGACTCGAAGCATAAAGAAGACACGTGAAATGTGTTATTTGCTAGTTTACCCTCAACTACAGTCGTCTGATTTTGTTAGTTGCAATTTCATTGGTTGTACATTAGGTAATATATCCTCCTAAGTTTGTAGTTTTATTTTGTTTGAATGTGAATACATATCACGTTTTTAAAGTGGTATGATTATAAAGAGAGAGAGAGAAATACTTTTTGTCAACTTAACAATGTTTAGGTAGAAACGGGTTGGGGTTGAGTCATCTAGTACTATTCCATCTTAAATAGACGCTATGTTCAAACCACGTCAGACCTAGAAACTACGTGTCACATATGGACCACGTCACCAAGGAGACCCGAAGTTTTACGAACCTCTATATGCCTCGTCGGAATCGCTTCGGTGAGGGGAAGCTAATAATCATGTTCGCTGGAAGGTTTCGGCAAGGTAATTCACGTCTCAGCGAATCTCTTGGCTAGATGAAACAAGGAGAACCCTAACCTCGTCTTTCTCCAGATGTCGATCAAGGACATACCTTTTTGGCGTGTAGAAATACTCTAAGTCTCATGCAATACTAAAAGGAAAAAAAAAAAAAAAAAAAAAAGCAAGCGAAGCATAGAACATGTAATTTCTTATTTTTTAGCTTAAAATAGAGGGACAACAGAATATCATTTCTGCCACATGACAAAAGGCCCACTGCCACCTAAACTGAAACCTTTAAAAAGTGCAAACAGAATCAACAAGAATTAATTAATTAATAATAATTTAGTCAAAAAGTGAAACGTATTTGGACAAGTTAAAATGTTCGAAATAAGAAGTGTCGTATGGCAAGAGGCTCATTGCCATTTTTCTTTTCAGAATTCAATAAGAAGGTTGTCTTCATTTAAGTTGACAAAATCTGGCAGATTAGTATACATTGTTGGATCATCGTTTTCAATTAATGCAGAAGATCGGCCGGGACTATTGGGATCAAAGGCATCGAGAGTTCACCAATAGCAGGGACAATGGTCAACGAACTCCTAGCAGTTGCAGCATTATTAGCTAGGTTCTCTTCAGGCTCTAAGAGGAAAATCATATCCCAATTTAGACATTATTACAACCTCTATTTTGCTGCAAAAAAATAAATAAATAAATAAATGCAGTTTCATCGGCCATACAAAAAATCCAGAAAATGAAAAATCATAATTGTGCGAGAGCAATTACCAAACGGCGTTGACACGTAGAGAAGCGTCGTCCAAAATTGAATTGTGTCCAAGATATCTTCATCTCTATAATTCGCGTTCCACACCTACATAAAGAATGTGTAGAATTGAAAAAAGATTGTGTCCATTAACAGAATATTGTAAATAAGTATAATTAGGATTTATATGGCAATAGAATATTGTGTGATATTGCATAATTATAGGAAGATTGTTTCCTTGTAGACTACTTCATTGTGTATATATATATATACCCCTTCTTTGGGATGAATAATATTATTGAATTGACACCCTGAAATTATTGTATTGCTTTTCTTCTTGATATCAGAGCCATATAAAAAAAAATCTGAATTTTTTAACGACTTTCAATGGCTGACGAGAGGATGAACACGGCGAAAGATCTTGAATCATCCATCACCATTACGCCATCTTCACAAATCGTCCATCACCATTACACCACCCAAGATAGCTCAACGTTCTCGACGAGCATGGTCCCGAATGAATCCAATTATACCTTATGGGCTCCTCTCATGCGCATGCGGATTGGAGCACGAGGAAAGTTTGGATATTTGACCGAGCAAAGGAGGAACCCGATATGCATTCTCGCAATATGAAGCTTGGGCCACGCATAATGAAAAGGTAAAAGTCATGATCGACTCCATGGAACCTTCGCTATGAACATGTATATTCGCCTTCCCATCGCAAAGGATATTTGGGAAGTCGTTGAAAAAACTTTTATGATGACTCGATGAAACTCGAATTTTGAATTGAACAAGAAGTGTTTTGAAGCAAAACAAAGTGGACGACCGATTCCTACCTATTATAATGAATTGGTGGCCATGTTCCAAGAAATTGATCGTGAGGGTGGCCTCACGGAATGATAACGCTGTAGCCGTAGTTCAAGAAACTTCGCAATGTCACGGATGCGTGTTCACATGTTCTTGAGTGGACTCGACCCGAGTATGACCAAAGCGTGGAGAAATACTACGAAAAGAACCTAAACTCTCTTTAGAACAAAGCTATGCTTACATTCGTAAAGTCCAATCGGAGAGACAAAGGCTATGGGACTCTCGAAGATCTCGAATCCTCGCCATGGCTGTCCCACGACATCGATTCTTCTCCGAGCTTCGCAGAGCCGCATCTCGCTCGGTCCTCAAGCAAATCCAATCCATATGCAAACCAAAAGTGTAGCCACCGCGGAGAGTTGGGTCACAGCAAGGAGCGGTGCTATGAATTGATTGGTTATCCCGATGGTGGGATTTCACCAAGAAACCACGGAAAAAGTTGGGCAAGACTGCAGCTACTTCTAAAGAGGAAGAGCGTTCAGCCTCCGCTAATGTAGCAGAGTCAGGTATGAAGAATGGAATTACTGTGAATAATACATGGATAATTGATACAGGTGCAAGTGACCATATGACCAATGATCCCAAGCTTGTGACAGAATTCAAACAATCCTCTCAAAATAGTGTCTCTACTGCCGATGGCACTCCAACTCCCACCACCGGAGAAGGTTCATTGCACTTGTCTAAAGACCTCACACTTGAGTCTCGCCTTTAGTCGCTCCTTCATCGGCTTATAATCTCCT
Organism: Forsythia suspensa; assembly: GCA_023638005.1. Taxonomy (NCBI): domain Eukaryota; kingdom Viridiplantae; phylum Streptophyta; class Magnoliopsida; order Lamiales; family Oleaceae; genus Forsythia; species Forsythia suspensa. Next base: position 10,121,912 of record CM042668.1, read on the forward strand.
ATCTCGTTGGTCAAATTATTCTTGCTCTCGCATGTACTGCGTGACTTTTTATCCTTTATTTTGTGTATTTCAGGACATTCTGACACGACGGATTCTTGGTTATGGTGTTAGAAAGGGAAATTATTTATGGCATCGTCGTTTAGGTCATTTATCTTTTAGTTATCTTAAAAAACTTCAACCAAAACTGTTCTCAAATGTTAGTGACTCAGAATTTCATTGTGATGTATGTGAACTGGCCAAAAGCCATCGTATTTCCTATCCACCAAGTTTTAATAAAAGTCTGGTTCCATTTATGAAAATTCACTCCGATGTTTGGGGTCCCGCAAAAATTCCTTCTTTCTTTACGTGTGCTCGGTATTATGTAACTTTTATTGATGATTGCACGCGTATGATCTGGGTGTCATTGTTGAAGCATAAAAGTGAAGTCTTTGAATGGTTTATTGAATTTTATAAAATGGTGTCAAATCAATATCACCACTCTATTAGAGTTTTTCAGTCAAATCGACAACGGTGGCGAGTTTGTGAATGGTCCTATGATGGAATTTTGCCGATCAAATGGAATTCGTCATCAGACCTCAAATTTGTATACTCCCCAACAAAACGGTTTAGCAGAGAGAAAAAATAGGCAGTTGATGGAAGTGGTTCGTGCTTCATTGTTTGGCATGAATATACCTCGATCATATTGGGAGAAGCCGTGAAATCTGCAATTTATCTCATCAACCGTATTCTTCTAGGGTAATTGAGTTTCGTAATCCTTATCGAAAATGCATGAACTTTTGTCCATCCCATCCATGCCGAATTTGGAACCTCGGGTATTTGGGTGTACAGCCTATGTACACATACCAAAGCAACAACGGCACACACTTGACCCCAAGTTGGACCCTCGAGCGAGAAAGTGTATATTTGTAGGATATGCAGAATTTCAGAAGGGCTATAGATGTTATGATCCAATTAATTTGTCAAGTTACATATATCTCTAGATGTTTCTTTCCATGAATCTGAGCCTTATTACCTCTGGGAGAGCTCATCAGCATTCTCTTCAGGGGGAGAGTGTTTTTGAAGGGAATCATTACTCTACCATTGAGAGTGACATATTTGGAGAGTTGGAGAACTTGGAAGAAAAATTTGGAGAAACAAGAGGAGTGTCTCGAAACTACTATTGAAGGTATTGGACGCCACTTGAGATGTAAGAAGTCGATCCTTCATCACGTGATACGTAAGCTTGCAAATGAACAAATGATCAATCATATGGATCCTAGTAAATGAGTTGAAGGTCACACTTTTGATTTCCCCTTTTCTACATCACCAACCAAGACTGTTCGTTCGTAATGATCTACCTCAGGTACCTTTACACTTAAATGAGTCATCTGAGTTAGAAATTAGAAAGTCACAAAGGGCTACCAAAGGTGTTCCTAAGAAACAATATGAACCAGACATTAAAGCCAAAACCAAATATCCCATATCCAATTTTATGTCTAATCATAGGCTATCTAAGTCACATGCACTTGTGGTTGATCAATTATCTACTGTATCTATTCCTAGTAACGTGCAGGATGCATTGGCTGACCTTAAATGGGCGAAGGCGATGAATGAGGAGTTGGAAGCCCTTGAAAAGAATGCAACATGGGAGTTAGTGGATATACCTATTGGAAAGAAAACTGTAGGATGTCGTTGGGTGTTCACTGTGAAGCTTAAGGCAGATGGAACTATTGACCGTTACAAAGCCAGGTTGGTTGCTAAAGGGTACACACAACGCTATGGGATCGATTATGCGGAGACATTTGCACCAGTGGCAAAGATCAATACTGTCCGAATTCTAATTTCACTTGCAACAAGCAAAGATTGGCCTTTAAGCCAATTTGATGTAAAGAATGCGTTTCTGAATGGGAATTTAGAAGAAAAAGTATACATGGACGCACTGGAGTTGGGACCAATCCTAGTGACGTTGGCAAGGTTTGCAAATTAAAAAATCATCAGATGGTTTGAAACAACACCGAGAGCTTGGTCTCGAGATTTTCAAGTCCATGAAAGCCTTTGGGTACAAACAGAGCAATTCGACCATACCCTATTTATCAAACGCAAGAATGGTAAGATAACGGCCTTGATTGTGTATGTTGATGATATGATTGTTACAGGAGACGACCAAAATGAGATGAATGAATTGCAAAAAAAATTTTTCGAGGAGTTTGAGATGAAAGATCTTGGATCACCAAAATATTTCCTAGGGATTGAAGTTGCAAGATCTAAAAGGGGAATCTCACTTCGCAGACAAAATATATCATCGACTTGCTAACCGAAACTGGGATGCTTGATTGTAAACCAAACCGAAACGCCGATGGAGATGAATCATAGACTTGCCATCTATCCCGATCAAATCCCGATCGATAAAGAGAGGTATCAACGCTTAGTAGGAAGATTAATTTATCTTTCTCATACTAGACCCGATATTGCTTATGCCGTAAGCGTGGTCAGTCAATTTATGCACTGTCCAAGTGAAGAACATATGGATGCAGTGTTTCGTATCTTAAGATATTTGAAGATGACGCCAGGAAGAGGATTATTGTTTGAAAAAAAAGGTGAACTAGGTGTTGTTGGGTATACCGATGCGGATTGGGCCGGTGATAAGACAGACAGGCGTTCTACATCGGGATACTTCACTTTTGTTGGAGGAAACCTTATCACATGGCATAGTAAGAAACAAAAAGTTGTTGCCAGATCAAGTACAGAAGCTGAGTTTCGAGGCATGGCACATGGAGTTTGTGAAATGCTATGGATTTGTAATGTCTTGAAAGAACTGGGTTACAAACTTGAAAAGCCCATGGACCTGTGATGTGATAATACAAATTGCTATTCAGATTGCACATAACCCGCTTCAAAGATGATCGGACAAAACATGTGGAGATTGATCGTCATTTCATTAAAGAGAATCTCGACAGAAAAGTTATTAACTTCCAATTTGTAACTTCAGAAGAGCAATTAGCGGATGTTCTTACTAAAGGAGTACATAAACGAGTGTTTGACAGCTTAATTGACAAGTTGGGCATGATAGATATCTATGCACCAACTTGAGGGGGAGTGTAGAATTGAAAAAAGATTGTGTCCATTAATAGAATATTGTAAATAAGTATAATTAGGATTTATATGGCAATAGAATATTGTGTGATATTGCATAATTATAGGAAGATTATTTCCTTGTAGACTACTTCATTGTATATGTATATATACTCCTTCTTTGGGATGAATAATATTATTGAATTGACACCCTGAAATCATTGTATTGCTTTTCTTCTGAATGATGCATCTTTGTTTTGAAGTGGAAACATGTTTTGTATGGAATATATATATATATAGTTAGCGGGAACATTATATAACTAATTACTGTTGTAGGATTCTAGGTTGGATTTAGCGGGAACATCATATTTGGTGATTTGACGAAAATGTCATTCATAGAATGAGACATTGCACATGACGCGCTGATTTAACGGCTATATTTGACAGAATTAGACGGTAAAAACCTTTTGTACAAAGAAAAGGTGATTTAAGGACCCAAATACCAATATTCAAACGATAAAAACGATTTGCACAATAGACTCAAAGGATAAGACGAAATGTGCTAATTACCCTAAAAAAAAAAAAACAAAACAAAACAAAAACTAGAAAAAAAAAAAGAAAAGAAAAGAATAGAAAAATAACGAAATATAACCTTAAAACCCCTATAAATTCTTGACGCAAAAAAAGCATAATATTTATGACCAACAATGTAGTAAACCATATCTTTGAAACTCAGACATCTATAAACCACAATTGGTACAAAGAAAGTGTAAATATTGAACATTTTTCTTTAAAATGTTTTTCTAATTTCATACATCTAGCTCAAAATTATAATTATAGGGAAAAAAGGTTAGAATTTAATCTACCCAACTTAATGGAATTTGAAGAAATCTTAGAAAAGCACAAAGACTAACCACCAACAAATGCAAAATTTGAGAGGGTTATCTGAAAATTCCATCGCTTTAATTTATGAATCCACGAGCTTTGTGAAAATGATTGAATGGTGCTTTGATGTTAAGATCAAGGAAACCGCTTTAACATGGATTTATCATAGTGGAATAATGAATACATATAAATAAGATGACATTTTCATTATTTTTATTTTTTAGGGGTATATATGGTTATTTTTCAATTCTTTTTTTTTTATTTATTTATTTAAAAGGGATAAAAGAATTTAAATAAATAAATGACCTACTATATCACTATTTTTTTAAACGTTAAAGAAGTCTAGTATTATTTTTAAAAATTATAGTTATATTTTTTAGGTTTTTGAAAGATTGAGACTAAATACACTATTTTTTCTATACATATTAGGGTGTGTTTGATTCACAAATTTTCCATTGGAAAATGTCACTTACACGGAAAATCTTGTCAAATCAATTCGCTTTTATTTTCCCACTTTCTTGCTTTGATTGGCACACTGGAAAATGGAAAAGATTTTCAAAGACAATCATTTTATGCACATTTGACCACTTAAAATTTTTCTCACCCATTTTGGTAATTTCTTTTTCCAACTTACATACTAAAATATTTTCATTTTCCATGGAAAGCTATCAAACACACCCTTATAGTGTTTAGCGGTCAATGTCGTACATGAATATATTAGGTACGCATGTCAATTGATTCTTTCGACTAAAGAAAGCAAAAAAAATATATAAAACCAATAATATAGCCAAGTGTGTGGCAGAGCTGCTCCCGTATATGACATTGCAGAGGCTACGTGGCAGCAAACCGACATAAAGGAGTCCTGCATGTCACGTGAAACAAGGATACGTGGAGGGTAACAGTACCAAGTCACATCGAAAACGCCTCGTACGGAGAGAGTTTTGCGGATTTGGTGTGTTTGTTTTTGTCGGTTTGTGGAGGGGTCATGTGTCCCCTGCTTTAGAGGCACCTCTTTTTAAATATTCCTCGTGGATAGGGCACGTGATGGTGGCTCCTACCATTTTTGACTATGAAATAATCCCCAAATATATGCCACCATCCCCATTTTCTGGTGCTTCGTTTAATTAAGGGTGTGTTTGATTCATTTTCCATTATCACTTTTATGGAAAATCACAAATCCACGGTTTGATTCCGTCTTAATTTTCTAAGATGATTTATTTAATATTTTCTTGTATTTTTAATTGATTTTCTTATAAAAAAATTTTCCAATCTCAAACAAATTGTGTAAAAATAATTAATCTTACAAATTGTGTAAGTAATAAGTAAATAATTAATTATAAATCTTATAAAATATATAAATAAAAATAAATAGATAATAAATTATAGATCTTATATAATATATTAATAAAAATATATTTGATCAATTTAAAAAAATTAAACTTTGCGAAACATATTATAAGAACAGTGTCAAATTGGTCTACACATTATTCATTTATTTGTATGTTACTAATGTTACGTAATATTACTATATTTAGTATTTTAGATGATTGAAAAATTCTATTTATAAATAATTCTCGACTCTGGACACTATAAATTGATGTTAAGTACTAATTAATATTACAGAGCATTATAAATTTCTTTTTTATTAATTTGGTATATGCATTGAATCACAGGTGATATAAGAATAGAAAATTATAGCAAATGTCTTATTTCAAGTGGTACATTTGAAAAATGATAACTTTTAAAAATAAGTTAAAAAATAAATATTTTGGATAAATATAAATCCGAACAATTATTTAAACATTCAATATATCATAGTCAAATCTAATTCAAAATTAGATATATTATTTAACTAAAATCAAATCTTACTCCACTATTCACAGTCTTGTGCCACTATCTTCGCGCCATCATTCGCCACCAAATAACCTATCCCAACTAAGTTACTATTTTGATAGATTAATTTAGATTATAAATGAACAAAATTTTAATAAGTTTTGTGTCAAATTAGTTTGTTTGTTTTTAGATATGAAAATATGTTGAATATAATTGCTCAAAAATTGTTGGAAGAGATTGAGTTCAAGGATTAATAATGTTGTTGAAGAGAAAGAACATGGAAACGAGAAAAGAAAACAATGTGGATTGAGTAACTGTCATTTGAACTATCTGAAAGAAGAAGAAAAAATTTACTGTCGGCCCGACATTGTAGATTTAATCTGTATAGTTAGTTGTATTAAACACGTGACACACAAATGAAGATAATAGATTTTTTAGTTAAGTGTCTTGCTTACAAGTCTAATGCATGAAGTTAATAATTTAAATTACATAATATAATAATGAGTTGATATTTAATTGTAATTAATATGCTTAGATATGTAAGCACACTAATATACTACTTTTAGTAATCAGGTAACATATTTTTTGTCCGACTGCCACATGTTGACAATCATGCACATACACAAGATGAGGGTGATGGTGAGGGTAGGGTATGGTAGGGTAGGGTGCGAATGAGGGGGAGGTGGGGTTTGCCCGACTATAAACACATAACAATCGAGCATAAAATATATTGTCCGATTCGGAGATCTTTTCTAGTAACTTATAAGGCTTTCTTTATGTGTTGTCCAACATTTATAAGGTTGCCAATTTGGGGAAAGTCATTTGTTCATTTTTATATCACATTAGAACTACAAATTCCATATTCCATATTCTATATTAAAGTTGGACAAAGTATGTTGTTGCTCCAAATAAAGGTGCAAACTTAGACTAAAAGTGGTTTACCACGTAACCTAGGATGCACAAATCAAATTTCTACTTTTTTAGATTTTATTTAGGGGGGTTTTTTTTTTTTACTTACACATTTATAGTCAAAATCAACAATTAATTTTAACTACGCATTTCAGAAGATTCACAACTTTGATTAAAATTAATTTTTTTATAAAAGTTGATGAATTGTGAGTTCATAGAATGTGTGGTTATTATTAATTGTTGACTTTGACTTCAATTTTTTAGCAAAATTTTGATTGAAATCAAACATACCATAACTTTTATTAAAATCTGCTAAAATGTAATTTTTATCAAAATCAAACATATACTTAGTATGTCAAAACAAATAACTAGAATAAAAGAGGAAACATGAAGGAAAAGGGGGACAAACACATCTATCATGCTAATTTTTAAGAAAAAGTAAAATATTGAAAATTACATGAATTAAACTATTAAATGATAAATTTCACATAGATTAAATATTGTAATTACTAATTATAATCAATATATAAAAGCTTGTACTACTTCTTTTAACAAAATCGAATAGAACTTTAAATCTTAATATGATATCATGGCCTATTAAATTCAAACATGCAATTCAGTCCATTTAAAGATGAAACGAGTCCATATCTTGTGTGAACATATTAAGGATAAATCTCACATCGATTAAATATCAAAATTATAATGAACATATAAGAGAATGAACTACTCTTCTTAATAAAGTTGACATTTTAAGATAGAACCCTAATTTTAAATATAGATATATATTAATTAGACAAGAAAAGTTGTTTATGTATCAATTAAGACATAATTCAAAAAATTTCGAGAAATAAATATCATTTTATACTAAGAAAATCTTTTATCGAAGAATGATCTAATACTCTTAGTGGACCAAATAAGAAGTGCCTACTGGACACTTATCCAGTGGGTATTAGAGGAGTGTTTGACTTGTTTGTCAAATACTTTTTCATCTTTCAATGCTCCATTGAACATGTGTTCAATGAATCAAATAAGAAGTGTCCACTAAGAACATTAGATCATCTTTTATTTACTACCAAAATGGATTGATAACTACGTATAGTGGAAACAAGATTTGCATAAATCTTTTTCTATTACGTAGTGCAAAGTGCATAGTGCATAGTGCATAGTGAATAGTGAAGTGTTGATGGACAGTAGAGAGAATAATCGTGTACCATATATATTAATGTAACTGTTGATTTGTATGATATTTATTGGTAGCCATCACACTATATCTTCAAATCTTATTTCTGACTTGTATCTAGGTTTTGTCTTGATTTATCTTTTTACTTTAATGGCCACTTGAACCTTTAGTTTGTTTCGACGATTAGACTGATTATCTATAAAATTTGATTGTTTCTTAAATTTTATACCTTGTGCAAAAAATATCTTTATACTTCAAATTGAACTTCGTTAGTCCCTTAACTCTAAATCGTGAACTCCATTATTTTCAAAAATAAATCTCGTCCAAAATTAGTGACGGACGTCTTATATAGACAACAGAAAGATGACATCGCATCCTAAGGTGGTTTTGAACTAAAATTAATTAAAGAATGAAAACTTAATTAGAAGATGTTTTGCGTGCACATTAATACATTCTTTCGGCATTTTAATTAAACATATTAGAACTGAGATCAAACTTAGGGATTGTTTGACAAAGTTATAACAGTTTTTTATAAAAAAAATGATGAAATGCGTGGTTGAAAAATTGATAAAAGTTGTGGATCCCATGAAATACGTAGTTAAAATTAATTATTGATTTTGATATCAACTTTTGAATAACATTTTAAGTTGTCCCAAGCAAGAGCTTAATAGTATGTAAATAATAATTTGATTGTAAAATATTTAATTTTATTGGAACTTTTGTTAGATATGCTATAGATCAATAACTTATTAAAAATCATTGTTATAAAAAGCTCGCCTAGGCGTGAGGCACAACTTTCAAGCTTAGTTATGTTTCACGCCTTGTCCTTATCTCACATTCACCTATGTTTGAAAAACTTGAAACTGTAACTCCACGTCTAGCCATAATATACGCTTTTTACAACACTGTTAAAAATACATTTTAATTATTTTATTATTTGTTGAATTGTATAATTTCTTCCCCTTCTCAAATCAACAAAATAGTATTTTTCTCTTACCTTAATGGGAAATTGGCCAAAAACGTCCCTAACGTATGGACCCGGTGCGCAAATCATCATTACCTTTCAAATTTTGACAATTACATCTCTTACCTATCCATGTAGTGCCCAAATAATCATTTTGAACGGAATCCATCCAATATTCCGTTAAACTTTTGGAATTTTGGTGCAAATGGTCCCTAACTTTTGTCCCTATGGTGGAATTGGTCCCTAACGTTTATGTTTTGGTAAACAAGTCCCTGACCTATGTGTTTTGGTGCGAAATTGGTCCTTATGGGATTAAAAAGACAAATATACACTTAGTTTTAATTAAAAAAAATTGTATGTGGATTCCTAATCATTATAAAATGTGCAAATAAGTCCAATACTTTTATTTTTTATAAAAAAAATTAAAGAAAACTAATGAATTTTTTTTTAATTAACACTTTAGTAATAAAAATGTCAAATAAAATTAATATTTTTACTATGAAGTAATAAATATATTATTTAAAATTAAAACTTTTATTTTATTGTTATATAAAAAAAATAACTTTGTCACAAACTTGATGTTCAAATACTTTTATTTAATTGAGTTATATATTTATTAACTACAAATATTAGAAATCCAACTATATTCTTTATATTTTAATTTATCGTTTTATTTTCATTCAAAAATAAAACACATAATGTGTAAAGTAATTTTTATTAGTATTTTTATGTTAAATAAAAATATAATAAGAGTAGTTCAATGTCATAAAATTATATACGTCATTTTGTTATTTATTTAACTTAATTTTTAAAGTAAAGATGGAGAAAAAAATTTATAAGTAAAGAGGGAGAAAAATGATTTCTCACAATGATTTCTCTTTATTACTTAATAATAAAAATAATAAATTTATTTGACATGTTTATTATTAAATTATTAATTCAAAAAAAAATACTTATTAGTTTTATTAATTTTTTTTAATAAAAAATAAAAGTATTGGACTTATTTGCACATTTTGTAATGATTAGGAATCCACATACAATTTCTTCTAATTAAACTAAGGGTATATTTGTTTTTTTATTCCATAAGGACCAGTTTCGCACCAAAACACATAGGTTAGGGACTTGTTTGCCAAAACATAAACGTTAGGATCAATTCCACCATAAGGACAAAAGTTAGGACCATTTGCGCCAAAATTCCAAAGGTTTAATGGAATATTGGATGGATTCCGTTCAAAAGGATGATTTGGGCACTACATGGATAGGTAAGGGATGTAATTGCCAAAATTTGAAAGATAATGATGATTTGCGCACCGGGTCCATACGTTAGGGACGTTTTTGGCCAATTTCCCTACTTTAAATTGTCGTGGATTGAATTGCACTAAGACTAAACTACTTTCTAGTTATCATGATCTAGGAATTTATTATTCTCAGGGTGGAAAAAAAGATAAAACGAATTATTAATCCAAATTGAATCCAAATTTCAGTTTAAAACTCATGTAATGAATCTCTTTGTTAACCCCCAAAATGGGATAGATCCCGCAGAAATCTCATTCCTTAGATATGGTAGATTAAAGGGGGACACCAAATGATTGCTGAGCCGTATGAGTTAGGAAACTCTCAAGTACGGTTCTAAGGGAATGAATCAACCTACCTATTCAGAAATTGCGGATGCTTGGTTGATCAAGCAGCTGAGTATTGGAAATAGGCTATAGCGAAGATTTTGTTTAGATCTGATGGGACCCAATCTCATCCGTTTTTTTTTTCTTCAAAACTTAGACTTGTAGCATAACACCAATATTTATTTCGAAAAATATGTCTAGAATGTGATTTCCGCCGAACATAAAGGAAAAAACTCTTATGCTTGCAGAAAATGATCTATGGGTAAATGAATTCTAGCTAGTTTCAAATAGATCAGGATCACTAGATGCTGGATTGGCTACAATGTAAAGTCGTGGATGTACAGGTATATCAATATGTATAGTGGGCTCATATGAATGATATGTTATTATTTTAGATCTAACCAATTTGATGAATTACTCCTAAAAGTTCACATCAAACTAGTGCTATTAATTGAATTAGATTTTCTATCAGGCTCTCCAATTTAATTCTAGATCTCGTCGTTAGACACTACCTTAGTAATAGAAGAGAATCATGAAGTCTTGCCCGCCTCTCTATCATTATATTTGAATATTTCTTTGAATCTACGATTCAAGGATTCACAATCTTTTAGAAAACTCTCAGACCAGATGCTTAGAATCAAACAAGTATTATCAATCCGTTTTGGCTGGGAATAATTCGCGAGTTCTATCAACAGAACATAAGAGAATAAGATAAATTATTTTTTGATCATACAAAATCATAATCGACAACAAAAATTTGATTCTTTTTACGAACTTGATGTCAATAAATCTGCGAATCTAGAAATTCATTTCGGCCATTTGAACCTTCTCAAACTGTTTCTTTTTAAGAACCAAAAAGATTTGTGTCAAAATAACAGATGCCAAGAAGAACAAAAAGGCTTTGAACACGTAATGGATCTAACCAATTTTGAACAAAAACGAAAAGATCGGGGTAATCACAATTCAGTTTCGTCCAAATTTATTTGTAGAAAATGACTGTTTTGACTAATTGGTCTTGTTATTTAAAATATTTTGCTCGAACATAGTCAATTTATAAGATGGTCGAGTGCTCCATTTTTGAAGGGTCTTAATATTCATCTATTCACGTCATTGATAAACCTTCTCTTGTACCGTATTGATCATGCTGATCTTAATCCACACCGAATCTTTCATTGATACCTTAGTATTGCAATGTTGCCTACGTGCCATGCTTGCAACTCATTACCTGCATGTTGGGCAATCTTCCCATGTCACGCCCCACGGTCCAAATCCCACCTACAACACTATTCAACATTGCTTTGCTTTCATGCCTAGAATGCACGTAGTAAACGTATAATCCCATCAAGTTATTGACATGGGACAAGGAAATGTAGGGAGACGTAACCGTACAGTTTTCAACCGTTTATAGTTCATATCTATGGATGGAAAAAAATAAATTCCACATTTGTTTCTTTAGTAATCAGTAAAGAGACGGAGATTATGATTCCCGCTCCAAATTTTTTAAACCCGCTCCGATCTTTCTATTTCATTTTTATTTTTTAAAATTTAAATCGTATTTAAAAGAATAAAAAATATATTAAAAATTAATTAATTAATTAAAATGGAGAAATAAATGAGAATTTTTCAATCCCTGCTGTACCTCCCAAAAATCTCCGACGGACGGGGATGGTAATAGTCGAGCTGCCATGCCCGCCTTGCCTTGTTGTCATCACTATATATACGAGATGTGCAATCTAATCTTTCGTTTGATTTAGCTTAAAAAGTTATTAAAACATTGATGTTAAAATCAGCAATTAATTTGTACTATACAATATATAAGATCCATAAATTTTATCAATTTTTCTACTACATATTTCATCAATTTTTATTAAAATATGCTAAAATTTTTATAATTTTTTTTTGTGAAACTGTCCCAACTCTATTTCACTCTTGATAATGTCTCATAATTCAAGCACTCTTCATTAGGAACCCCTACTTGGAAACATCCTTACGAAATAGCTTTATCCATGTCAAGCACTTCTTCTCAATCTATATCAAAATTGATTTTTCAATGGCCTTGGTGATGCTAATATCGTGTATGATTGATAGTGTTAAAATTATTTTTTAAGTATTTATAAATTACAAATTTTTTGGAATGTGTGGATATTAAATCAGTAGTAAATTATATATCTATATTATATTTAAAGGGTAATTATATTACCACAACATTATTTGTTAAGTACGCTACATTCTAATTGCAAAGAAAGTCTTCAACTATTGATCACTTTTGTATTTATGACTCTGAACTTTTTTTAGCAAATTTTTATCATCAACCTATTATATTGCATGTCTTATATTTGTCTTTGATAATGATTTTTGTCCAAAAAATTAATTATGAGGCCGTAATTTTTTTTTGCCTCTAATATTTTTACATAATTAAAATAAATAACAAATACGTAAGTTTGACAAAATATTTTTCCTTCATTTCAATGCACATTAGTAGAATATTTAGACAAAAATCTTCATCGGTGACAAGATGTGAAAACTAAATAAAAGTCAAAGAAAAAATTCGATGAAAAAATTAGATTTATAAGTGTCTAAATATCAAATGTTGAGGGACCTTTATTGCAATTAAAACGTAGTGTGAATAATAAAAAGTGTAGTATGAATATAATTACCCTATTTAAAAGGCCATAACAGAGAGAAATATTTTTGGACTATTTTACCCTTTCAATTTTTTTAAATTCCATATTCAATTTTAGTAGTCATTAATGTATAATTATCTTTTAATATTTTATTTATTACTCTTTTATTGTTCATGATTAATGTACATTAAAATTTTAACAATTTATTAAATGTACAATTAAAATTTTTAAATGTTTAATCTATTAAATTAGATATGAATGTGACAAGATAATCTCAATTTTTTTTTTTTTTTTACATTACGTAGATGAAAGGAATGAAAAAAGTTGTAACTTTGTTTATTACTGTAGTAAAATTCAAATCATAATTGTCAAAAATAAAATGGAGATGAAAAGATTATTTTTAATACATTAAATGGATAATTGCATCAAAGGTCCCCAACGTTTCAAAATCATTGGGGATATACCACTAACCTAAAATAATAGCATCAAACGTCCCCAATGTTTGAAGAAATAGGCATGGGAGGTCCCTCTTCACACTTTCCGTCAAATTTCACCGTTAAAACTAAAAACTGTACTGCACGCGCTATTTTTTCTCAAAAAATGCGATTGAGAATGGCAGGAGTAAAAAAGGAACTCCACTACAAATATTATCAAGATTTATAAAAAAGTTTCGAAAATGACAAGAGCAGAAGTTCAATTTTTCTCATGTGAAGAAGAAGAGGTTGAAATTCATGGAGATATACTGGAAGCCATACTCTTATACGTGCCACTCATCGATTTGGTGCTCGTCTCTAGTGTTTCCAAGTCGTGGTGCTCCACCGTGGCTTCTTCCTTCCGCCACCTCAAAAAGCCGAAGCCATGGCTGATCATCCACAAGCAAGCCAACCGCTCGCCTTACGCCACCACCACACACGCATATGACCTGTGTTCCAACCAGTGGATCAAAATATCGCAGCCGTTGATTAAGTTCATCTCAGCCCTCAAATCATCTCAATCCAATGTCATCTACATGCTTTCGTCTTCCAAATTTTCATTCTCGTTTGACCTGTTGAATTCAACGTGGTTTAACGTGGAACCACCACTAGTGTGGCGGACGGACCTGATTGTTGCACGTGTGGGGGATTTCGTTATGGTGGCCGGCGGTGTTTGTCAATTTGAGGAACCACTCCATCACCGACTGCGGAACCACCAATAACCATGGTTGAAAAAATTGAAGAAAAACTTGAAGTTGTTGATCAAATCAAAAAAACTATAATTCATGAAGTCACTCCACCAACCCCACCACCACCAGTCGCGGAAGAGTACCCACCTATCCCAGAGGCGGAGAAGCCAAAGAAGGAGGACAAGGAAACAGCAGTAGCACCACCACCACCACCAGTCGCGAAAGAGTACTCACCTATCCCATAGGTGGAGAAGCCAGGGGCTTCAAGGTCAAAGAAAATATCGGGAATTCCACTATTGGAGGATGAAAAGAGTGATGTGATTCTCTTCAAAATCTTGAGAGCCAGGGACTTCAAGGTCAAAGAAGCCTTTTCCATGCAAAAAACTCTGATTGCCTGGAGAAAATAATTCAAAATTGATGAACTACTGGAAGAAGAAGGAATCGGAGAAGAAGGGCTCGAAAAATTTGCATACCTCCATAGAGTGGACAAAAATGTGGAATTTTCGTCTACCATTTTCAGTCGCATTTTTTGAGAAATAATAGTGCGTACAGTATAGTTTTTTATTTTAACGGTGAAATTTGACGGAAAGTGTGAAGAGGGACCTCCCATGCCTATTTCTTCAAACGTTGGGGACGTTTGGTGCTATTATTTTAGGTTAGGGGTATATCTCCAACGATTTTGAAACGTTTGGGACCTTTGATGCAATTATCCCTACATTAAATTACAATGATTATGAGCATGTTTGATTCAATTTTTTTAAAACTCTTTTTTTTCAAATTCATTTTCAACCACATATTTTGTGAGACCAACATATTTTATTAATTTTTTTCAAAATCTCCTAAAAAAACTACTTTTAAACCTCGCCTCCTAACATATACTAAAGTTCAGAATTCACGTTTGAAACTTTTTGAATTTTAAATTTTATTAATATATATAGAACATTGTTCTTATCTTACTTGTGTCATTCAACAATATTCTCACAATATAGACTAGTATTGACACTTCTTTAATTTTTGTTTCTTACTTACATTTATGACGTTTTCATTTACGTCGTCAAATCAGACACGTCTAATAAAAAGAGAACATACACAAATAATATTATTTACAAAAAACTACTATTCCAACAAAAGTACAATATTATGTAGTCAATCATTAGATTCTCTCAAGATAAAATTAGTAATTATTAATTTTATTTTTCGTAAAATGCAGCCCTAGATCATTAATTTCATAAAATTTGATATCAATGGTTCGTAATCATTAAAGCTTAATCACCAAAAGTTTTTCATTGGGTTCAAGTTATTGTTGGTATTATCACTTTATAAAACTTATCCCTGATTGTAATTGTACATCCATGAATGTAATTATTTTTTAATATTTTATTTATTAATTTATTTACTGTTTATCATTATCGTACATTAAATTTTTAACAATAAATGTACAATTAAAATTTTTAAACATTTAATATATTAAATTAAATATGAAGGTGAAAAGTTTATCTCAATTTTTTTTTGCATTACGAGATGAAGTGAATGAGAAATAAGTTTTTTTTAAAAAAATGAATGAAAAAAGTTGTAACCTTATTTATTACCTCATTAAAATTCAAATCATGGTTGTCAAAATTGAAATGGATGTAAAAATATTATTTTAATACATTAGATTATACTGATTATAGTTTAGAACTAACATTTGAAATTTTTAAAATTTTTAATTGCAATTAATAATTATATACAATCTCTCACAATACAATGATATCAAAAATTCGTCAATCATCAAAGTTCAAATCACCAAAAGATCTTCACTGAGTTCCAAGTTACTAATCGTATTACCACTATATAAAACTCATTTTTAATTGCAATTATACTTCTATGAATGTAAATAAAATATCAACATCGATCAACACAATACAACAACAACATGTTATCAAGAATCAATTTTTTTTAATCTTTTTTGCAATTACTACTTTAACATTTTAATTATTAACAATTAAAAATAAAAAATATTCAAAATTGACAATATTATTATAAATGTACATGCAACGCACACGTGTCTAATTAATATATACTAATTCTAAAAGGCCCTAAAAGAGAGATACAATTTTGGACTATTTTACTCTCATATATTACAACTTTGGATTATTTTACCTTCATACATTAAATTAAAAAATTCAAAACCCTTTCATCTCCCACTGTTAATGAACAAAATAAGTTGTTTGGAACATTCGGATAATTTATCTTCAGTTTTTTTTTAATGCGGAATACAAATGATCATATGATGATTCCAAAAACCTTTCATTTTTCAACATTATTGAATAAAATAAGGAGTTGTTTGGGACTTTTGGACAACTTATCTTCAGTTTTTTTTAATTGCAGAATACAAAGGGTCATATGATGATTATGTTCTCAACTTTTTATCATCTAATTCTTATCTTCAACTTTCATTAATTAACACATTTCATCATTAATAATAATTTATGTCGAGATATTTTGTTTACATACTTTGAAATGAGGAAAAATATATTATCGTACTTTTGTATCTATTATTTTTTAAAAATATGACAGACAAATAAGTCTTTTTACGAATTCCCAACAAATGTTTTAGATTGAAACCATTATCAAACACAATATGTGCTAATTAATAAAAATTCAAGGATAAGAATGTGATAAAAAAGTTGAGGACATGTGTACTATAATGTTCATAGATTAAAGATGTTAAATATAATTTAAATGTTGTATAAAAAATAAAAAGTGTTGTGTGAATATAATTACCCTTCCTAAATATGTATTTACGATCATAAAAATAGGACTATTTTACTCTCCTATATTATATTTTTGGACTATTTTACTATCTCATATCTAATGTATACTACATCTAAAAATTTTTAAAAAGGAGAAACTTTTTAAGACTATTTTATCCTTACAAAAATTTGAAAATTCCATATTCACTCTTAGTATTCATTAATTAATGTATAATTATTTTTTAGTATTTTATTTATTACTATTTTATTGTTCATCATTATTGTTAATTAAATTTTCAACAATTTATTAAATGTACAATTAATTTTTTTTAATATTTAATCTATTAAATTAAATATGAAGGTGAAAAGATGATCTCAAATATATTTTATTTTTGTATTATGTAGATGAAAGGAATGAGAAATGAGTTTCAAAAAAAAAAAAAAAAAGATGAGAAATGTTGTAACTTTGTGTATTACTGCATCAAAATTCAAATTATGGTTGTCAAAACTGTAATGGAGATAAAAAGATTATTTTTAATACATTAGATTACAGTGATTATGAGCATGTTTGGTTCATTTTTTTTTTAAATTCTTTTTTTCTTAAACTCATTTTCAACAACATATTTTGTAGGACATACAACTTTTATCAATTTTTCAACAATGCATTTTACTAATTTTTTTTCAAAATTTTTAAACTCCACCAAACATATACTATAGTTTAAAACTAACATGTGAAACTTTTTTCATTTTTAATTTAATTTAATTTTATTGATATATATAAAATGTTGTTCCCATCTTACTTATGTTCCTCAACAATATTCTCACAATATAGACAAGCATTAACACTTCTTTAATTTTTGTTTCTTACTTAAATTTATGACGCTTTCATTTACGTCGCCAAATCATACCCGTCTAATAAAAAGAGAACATACACAGAATATTATTCACAAGAAATTACTACTCTAACAAATGCATAATATTATGTAGTCAACCATTACATTCTCTCACAATAAAATTAGTAATTAGTAATTTTATTTTTCGTAAAATGCACTCATGGAAATCATTGATTCCATATGATTTGATATCAATGGCTCATCAATCATCAAAGTTTAAATTACCAAATGGTCTTCACATGGTTCAAATTATTGTTGATATTATCATCATATAAAACTCATATATGATTATAATTGTACTTACATAAATACAATTATCTTTTAATTTTTATTTATTACTCTTTTATTGTTCATTATTATCATACATTAAATTTTTAACAATTTATTAAATGTACAATTAAAATTTGTATACTTTTAATATATTAAATTAAATATGAAGATGAAAAGATGATCTCAATTTTTTTTTTTTTTTGCATTACGTAGATGAAAGAAATGAGAAATGAATTTAAAAAAAAAAATGAATGGACCAACTTTTTTTTATTACCGCATTAAAATTCAAATCATGATTGTCAAAACTGAAATGGAGATGAAGACATCGCTTTTAATATATTAGATTACAGTGATTATACTTCACAACTAACATTTGAAACTTTGTTAATTTTTAATTTAATTTAATTTAATTAATATATATATATCTATACTATAATATAAGTGTCTATGACATGTTTACTATTCACCCTTCAACCAACGCGACGTCGTTTTGATGTTGTATTAGTTTTAATTTTGTCCAAATCTCACCATTTTGTCCTAATCTTTTGATACTTTTTGTATATTAAATTAATATCTTTAGCCACATTTTTTGACTTCTTCATCTTTTCTTTTCTTTTATTTGTTTTAATATACATATATTAGTGTCTTTAGCCGCAATTATTGACTTCTTATATATTATAGTCAATATATATTCATTTTCCTTTAATAAGTCATCAAATTTGGTGCTTTTTATCCCCAGTTGCTATGGAGAACAAATGACGAAATACAATCGATTCTTAAAGGTTTTGCTAAATTTCATTTTCTCTAAAGTGCAGTTTTTTTTTTGTCCAAAGATAAATATTTGCTGCACTTTATACATTAAGTATTTTACATAATTCCAGTTGGAGACGATATTCCTATGGGTTACCTAACCATTGGATTTGGTTTCACATAATTTCATGTTGTATAACTCAAGGTATGAATATTTTTGTAAACTCATGACAAGTATGAATCCGAGAAACCGACTTAGATGTTTTGGTGATCATTTTAGTATGCGAAACATGCCGTCGGACTATAAAATTTTTATATGTGGTAGCTACATGGGTATTCTACGTCCCCTGAAAATTTCATATTGTTCGGTGATTGTTTTCTATGTCAAATAATTTTTTTTACTCCATTGACCGGGTGAATTGTTTCTCTACATTGTCTTTCTGTTCACCAACTCAAAAATATGTTGCACCTTATATATTAAGTATTTTTACATAATTCCAGTTGGAGACGATAGCTCTATGGGTTACCTAACCATTGGCTTTGGTTTCACATGATTTCATGTTATATAACTCAAATTATGGACAATTTTGTAAATTGCGATAGCATGAATCCGAGAAACTGCCTGTGATGTTTCGGTGAGCATTTTAGTGTGTCAAAACATGCCGTCGGATTATCAAATTTTTATATGTGTTAGCTACATGGGTATTCTACGTTCCGTGAAAATTTTATATTGTTCGGTAATCGTTTTCTATGTCAAATAAATATTTTTTGCTCCATGACTGGGTGAATTGTTTCTCGAAACTGCAATTTATGTTGACCAACTCAAAAATATGCTGCACCTTATATATTAAGTATTTTTACATAATTCCAGTTGGAGACGATAGCTCTATGGGTTACCTAACCATTGGCTTTGATTTCACATAATTTCATGATATATAACTCAAGTTATGGACAATTTTGTAAACTGCGACCGCATAAATCCGAGAAACTGCCTAGGGTGTTTCGAAGTGAGCATTTTAGTAAGTCAAAACATGCCGTCGGACTATCAAATTTTGATATGTGGTAGCTAAATGAGTATTCTATGTTCCTGAAAATTTCATATTTTTCGGTTATCGTTTTCTATGTCAAACAAATTTTTGTTGCTCCATGACCGGGTGAAGAAATGTTTGTAACAATGCCCTTATTTTGAAATTTTTGTTCACCGGTCATGGAGTAACAAAAATTTTTTTTACATAGAAAACGATCACCGAAGAATACAAAATTTTCAAGAGACATAGAATACTCAGTAGCTACCGCATACCAAAAATTAGTAGTCCGACGGCATGTTTAGGCATACTAAAATACTTACCGCGAAACCTCCTGGTCGTTTTTCAGTTTATGCCGCGTCGGCGTCTTGGATTCGCTATTATAAACCAATCAAAAACTTTAAAGTAGTGTAAATATCTTCTTAAAATTTTTGGACCTTGGTTTTGTGGTTGTTTTAGTGGATTCTCATGTTTTGGTTACACGTTAATGATGTGAACTTGAAAGGTTTTTCTAAACTTCATGTTTTTCTAAGATACTGAGTTTACGTTGTCCAACTCAAACATTTATCGCACTTTATATATTAAATATTTTTACATAATTCCAGTTGAAGACGATAGCCCTATGGGTTACCTAACTATTGACATTGGTTTTACATAATTTCATGTTATATAACTCAATTTATGGACAATTTTGTAAACTGTGACAAAGATAAATCTGAAAAACTAACTAGGATGTTTTGGTTAGCATTTTACTAAGTCAAATATGCCGTCGGACTGATCACAAATTTTGATATGTGGTAGCTACTTGAGTATTCTATGTTCCCTGAAAATTTTATATTTTTCGGTGATCGCTTTCTATGTCAAATGAATTTTTGTTAATCCATGACTAAATGAAGTTTTGAAATTTTTTTTTTTTCACGTCGTCGTGCAATGGAAAAGTTCTTGTTTAAGATTTTTTTTTTTTTTTTTTTTTTTTTTTTTGTAGGTGGACTTTTTCATGACAAATAAAAATAAAAAAAAAAAAATTCTCCCACTTTGCCGACTCGGCAAAGTGGGGGAATTTTTTTTTTTAATTTATCCCACTTTGTCGAGTAACTCGGCAAAGTGGGAAAATTTTGCCAAGTAACTCGACAAAGTGGGAAACATTAATTTTTTTTTTTTTATGTAATTTGCACTTTTAGTCCACATTCTTTTCATTTTATAACAAATTTACCCATAACCTTTTCTTTTGCTTTGGCCAGCCCCGACTTTTAAATTTCGTTACACATTTTATTTTGTCCACCTCTTTAAATAATAAAAAAAAAATAACAACAACAAAATAAAATAAAATGTATATGAAGTCCTACAACTTTTAAAAAGTAGCCCAATTTTATTTTGACATTTTTAAATTTTTTTTTTTTAAATTTCTCGAGTTATTCGACAAAAAAATAAATAAAAAAAGAAATACATTTTGTCGAAATATATATATATATATATATATATTTAAATTTGTTGAGTTACTAAAAAAAAAAAAATAAAAAAGAAATTTTTTGTTAAATTTTGTCGAGTTACTCGATGTTTAAAAAAAAAAACATTTTTTTTAAAAAGTTACTAGCCTTTTTAAATTTTGTATAGTATATATTGAAATATATATATATATATATATATTTTTAAATCTTGTCAAGTTACTCGAATTTTTAAAAGCAATTTTTTTTAAAATTTTGTCGAGTTACTCGAATTTTAAAAAAAAAAAAAAAATTTTTGAATTTTTTAAAAAAAAAAAATTTTTAAACTTTTGTCGAGTTACTTTTTTTAAAAAAAAAAAAAAATTTTTTTTAAAATTTTGTCGAGCTTACTCGATTTTAAAAAAAAATAATAATAATTTTTTTGTAACTTTTGTCGAGTTACTCGACTTTTAAAAAAAAAAAAAAAAATTTTGTACCTTTTGTCGAGTTACTCGAATTTAAAAAAAAAAAAAATTTATTTTTTACTTTTTGTCAAGTTACTTGAATTTTAAAAAAAAAAAAAAAAAAAATTTACTTTTGTCGAGTTACTCGACTTTAAAAAAAAAAAAAAAAAATTTTTTTTCACTTTTGTCGAGTTACTCGACTTTAAAAAAAAATGTTTTTTTTTTTTTAAATTCAAAAAGTTTGTCGAGTTACTATTCACCGACAAACTTTTTCGAAATGAATAGTAACTCGAAAAAGTTCTCGTTCATGAATTTTTTTTTTTTTAAAAAATTTGAAAAAGTTTGTCGAGTTACTATTCAACTCGACAAACTTTTTTCGAGTGAATAATAACTCGAAAAAGTTACTCTTCATGAATTTTTATTTTTTTTTAAATTCGAAAAAGTTTGTCGAGTTACTATTCAGCTCGACAAACTTTTCCGAGGTGAATAGTAACTCGAAAAAATTACTGTTCATGAATTTTTTTTTTTTTTTTTAAATGGTGAGCTTTTACATTTCTAATTTTTTTTTTCAATGAAAAAATTCAACAACATATTTTATTTTTTATAACTATTAATTATAACATTCTTACTAATAATGTTATAAATTAAAATTTGATTAGAGTAGGTGTAAACAAAAATTAATTATATTATGACCCTCTTTCTCTATATATTTTTTCACTTTTTAATATTTAAAATTATTCACAAGGAAAAAGGGAGGATTTTTGTGCAGCTTTGAGAGTTCATGCGTGCATATCTCTAAGATGATTCATTTGAAAACTTTAAGAGTTGTATTATTTTTGTCGCTTTTACAGAGAAGGCGATTATTAAGCTTATTAGATTATTAAACAAAGAATTAGAATTTTTAACTTAGCAAAGGCATGGGACAATTAGAAATAAAATCCTACCATTGTAACAACATAACTTTACAAAAATTAATGAGTTCATTATTTGACAAGTACAAAAAAAATATTTAAATTCTATCAAAATTATGTTAACACAATTGCTTTTAATTAGTAGATTATCATGAGACAACTTACGTGCATAGCACGTACATATAACTAGTATATATATATATATATATATATATATATATATATATATATATATATATATATATATAAATCAATCATTACATTCTTTCACAATAAAATTAATAATAATAATTTTTCCGTAAAATACAATCCTAAAGATCTATATGAATACATCATTAATTTCATACGATTTGATATCAATAGTTCGTCAATCTTCAAAGCTCAAATCATCAAAAGTTCTTTACGGATTCAAGTTACTATTCGTATTACCATTATATAAAACTCATCTTTAATTGCAATTGTAATTCCATGAATGTAAATAAAATATCAATATCAAACAATACAATACAACATGTTAACAATAACCACTGTTCTAAAAAGCCCGCATAGGCAACGACTAGGCTTTGCTTAAGCTTGAGGCTTGACCTCTACGTCTAGCCACGCATCACGCCTCGCTCTCACCTTACCCTTATATCTCCCTAGCCCAGGTCTCGCTTATGCACAAAAAGCTTGAAAATTCGACCTCCACGCCCACCACGCTTTCTTTTTTTAAACATCACAACAACTGTACTTTTTATCTTTATTATAATTGATACTTTAATATTTTAATTATTAATAAATAAAAAATAAAAATATAAAAAATATAAAAAATTGACAATATGATTACAAAAGTATGTACAACGCACGCGTGTGTAATTAGTCTTATAAAATGTGTAGATAAAAAATATATTTAAATTATAATTTAAAAAGTGACATACAAAGAAATGCAAATTCAATCACATAATTCCCGTCCCATTAATCCCTTCTCTTCACTCCTCACTTTCTTTTTAATTATTACCCCTTTAAGTCTCCCCTAAGCTTTCTTTTATTCTTTCCTATATCACTCAACTTCCACCGCCTCAATACCCCATTATTCTCTACTCACATACCCATCATATTAACTCTATCACAGCCCTGTTAAAACCAGTACTTAATTATTATCTTTACACGTGTCATCATATAATTCTACCTTCTCATTTCAATATGACAAGTCGTGGCTCTCAATATTTTAACCTTATATTTTTCACCCCAACCATGGTTGAGTTAATTCTAACTATGGTTATCCACTTCCTCAGCAGTTTATATACAAACTGAACCCCTCCACAATAGACTCCAGAAAACTCCATAACCGAAAAAAATGATGATCGGAGAAATGAATCGTCCAAGTCCGACAGTCCATGTTCCTCCATGGTCCTTCAACGCAGACAATCTACCCTTCTCTTTGAGCCCTAAGGCCAATGCTAATGGCGGCGTCGATGACTACTCTGTTTTCTTTCAGAACGACTCTATGTCGGCGTTGAAGCCTTATTTACAGTCCAACACAAACGATTTCATGGCGGAGTTTCCGGATATGGAAAACGGGAACGGGGATTTTCCTGTGGACGCGCACTCATGCGATCATTTCCGGATGTTCGAGTTTAAGGTGAGAAAGTGTGCCCGTGGCCGATCGCACGACTGGACAGAGTGTCCGTACGCGCATCCCGGGGAGAAGGCTCGCCGCCGTGACCCAAGGAAGTTTCACTATTCCGGCACGGCGTGTCCCGAGTTTCGTAAAGGGAACTGTCGGAAAGGTGATGCTTGTGAGTTCGCACATGGCGTATTCGAGTGCTGGCTTCACCCGGCACGCTATCGTACACAGCCATGCAAAGATGGAATGAACTGTAAGAGAAGAGTTTGTTTCTTTGCCCACTCGCCCGACCAGTTACGAGTTCTGAGCCCTCAGGCGGAGTCGTACGACGGCGGCTCGCCCCACCGACTAGCTTTTATGTCGTCTTCAGATTCTGGGTCCCCAACTACTGAGTCGCCGCCGATGTCTCCGATGACTAACTCGGCTAACAATCTGAGTCGGTCTCTGGGTTCCAGCTCCATCAACGAAATGGTGGCTTCTCTACGCAAGCTGCAGTTGAATCAAGTGAAGTCCATGCCTTCTCCTTTGAATCGTCAAGTGGGTTGTTCTTCAGGGCTAGGGTCACTCGCTTTCCCCATGAGCCGACCCGGATACTTTAGCCTGCCCACAACTCCGACTCGGGCCGTGTCGCGACCAGGGATCGGGTACTTCGATGCCTGGGACGAGAACGATGGTTCTGAGGAACCCATGATGGAGAGGGTCGAATCAGGGAGGGACTTGAGGGCCAAGATGTTCGAGAAATTAAGCAAGGATAATCCTCTGGACCGAGATGCTCCGAACCCAAACCCAAACCCGAATCCGTCTGATGCCCCAAACCCGGATGTTGAATGGATCTCGGATCTGGTAAAATAGAATACTTTCATTTTCAAAGCAATTGTTTATGATGATTAATCCTAATTATGGAGGTTAATTTTTGGTGGGCTTCTTGTTTACTCCCTCTACATGTGTTAATACTACTGAAGGAAAAAGAGGGTCTGAACTGGAAATTCATTTTGGCAGGAACAAATTTGAAGAATATGTAAATATTAATATATAAGTCGAGTAATTTATCAGTAATTTGCAGAAATTGAATGTGATGATGGGGTGAAGAGTGTAGTTGAATCTCTTATTTTGGGGCACAAATTTTCTGAAACAAGAAAAAAATATCTCATTTTGAAAGTCTGCTGTGTATATAAGATGTTGGCTGCCTGAGGAAGACAGAAAGGTAGATGAAGAAGAAGATGGGATTATGTATTTTTCTCTTTAATCTTAATATTGTAAAAGAGTATTTCATAATTATTAATTATTATGGTTCTTCAGTTATATGGTGCCCATGTAAAACTTGATGTTCAATTGGAGATTAATATTATTAGTTAATTAATTTTAATGGCTATTCTTAATTTCATGGTTTGCAATTCAATCTTTTTAGCTTTCTGTATTTGATAATCAATTTCTGGTACTTTACTCTTGAAGTGCCAAGCATGCTTTAAATTGAGTTGGACTGGTCTTGTTACGGGCATGGGTCAATTTGGGTTTTGTGGCAGGCTAGATTTTCCTGGTATGTCCATCTTCGTGCCAAAGTTATAACGGACATTAATGCCATTCTCGTCCTGGCCATCGTTGGTGGTTGGCTTGAAACTAGAGTTTCCCCCGGCTGGAATTTTCACTGGTAAGGTTATTCGACCTAATTTAACACTACTAGTAAGATCATTTATTTAACATGATTTTGAATGGGAAAAATCTTCCGCTTTGAAACCTAATTTAGCTCGTGTTTGTGGTACATTTTGTAAGAGTTTTAACTTATTATAAGAACCGGAACCACTCGTCTATGTTCGGGTATCTTGTAAAAAGAACTGGAATCACCCACTTTCAACCGGAACCGAACTGGATCCAGAACCATTGGTTCTGGTTCTACCCCCCTTTTCTATTTTTTTTTGAATAATTGTCATTTCAAACTAAATGCACAAATAAACAAATTTTGTAAATCATATGCACCCAAAAATATCATGAAAAATATATAATAATCCAATCATGTTCCATCATAATAATTATTAAATTCTACGGTACTAGAATTACATCTAATAGTATGAAAAACATCCAATTTTAATTCTCGATCTATTAGTCAATTTTGAAAATGGGCATTGGACAATGCAAATGATTTATTGGATTTGGGTAATGTCGGATTCATTACTAATGGGTCATGGGTTAATTGGTTTTTTATTTGGATTTTGGGAGTAATATGTAATGGAGTTAATTTGCTAAACAATAATATAAAAAGTTTTTTAAAAAAAGTGCAAATCTGAAAAAAAAAAAAAAATTCAATTTTTTGGTTTTTAATTGGATTTTCGGAACCGGTTCCTAAGAATTGGAATCTGTCCAGAATCTTCGGTTCTCGGTTTTTTAAAATCGGATTCGGTGATTTAGTGATAGGAACCGGATCGGATCTGTTGGTTCAGGTCCGGTTTTGGTTTGTGAATTTTGGTTTTGTATAAAATGTTCACTCCTAACTTATTATTCAATTATTATTTACACGATTAAACAGTACTTAAAAAAAAATACTTTCATCATTGTTAAATATGCCACTCTCAATACGCCAAGATAAATGGCCTCTGATACCTTTTTTTAAGTAGAGAATCCTACAATATTCTTGAAAATTGAGGACATTTACTACCTATATATATAATAAAATGCCCTACAATACTTCTAGGTATGCCCCAAAAAAATCCCCTATTGACAAACTGGTCGTGAATTCTATCTGAAAATTCAATCGGCAACCGATCAAACTTGTGAATTTATAGAGTTTTAGAGTTTATATATGTTGTCATAAATACATTTGTTTAAATTATTGTTTCAATATAAATTTTACATATTATCAATAATAGCAAGTGTGAATGTATTAAATGTTATTCATAATAATTTATTTATCTATTTATTTGATGATATGTAAATTTTTTATTGAGAGGACTGTTGGGTATTCGTCACATGTCTTCGGGGTAGATCAAAAGTTCAAGTTTAACAAATTAGTCCAAATTAAAAAGGTCTAATGATAATTAATTTGGTGTTGCAAAGACTACTATTCTAATTGTGATTAGAATATGTTTCTTTGCATAGATGGAAATTGGAGAAGGAAAGTTCCATTAAGACTTTATTTTATGTTTAATTAATATTATAAATTAAAGTATTGAGGATTACAATCTATGTGTGAGTGTATGAAGGAGAGAATCCAACTCACCCAAAATATAGAGAGAATTCGAGAGCGACATTATAACAAATTCGTTGAATTTGGACAGCTTGCGCAGCAGTAATGAATCGTTGATATATTAACGTTTTGTGGTCCGATCGTCATAAAATTTGGATAGCATGTTCACAATTCATTGAAGATCAAATCCAACAGTTATTTTGAGAGGAATTATTATCTAAACAATGACGAATTTGGTGAGATACTTTCTTTGTTGTTTTTGAGTAGTGTTATCAAGAATTTGTTCTTGACATAGTTGTGCTTGAGTATATTATTAGTATTGTTTTTTGAGAGTTTCGTCTTTGATAGACGATGATTATTTGTATATCAAGAATGATTTAGTTCATGATGATTTGGTGTGCCTCTAGTGGTATTTAAGGAAGAACATTGTATTCACTATTATTGATTATAGTGGAAGATTAATTGGAGTTGTGCTGTGGATGTAGGCACCTTGCCGAATCATGTTAAATATTGTGCCATTTATTTTGCTCATTATTTACTTTGATTATTACTCTATTTCATTAATTCCGATTAAGTTTATACAAGAAAAGAGAAAATATTTATTTCGCTGCTTTGTTCCTAATATATCGTGTTTGATATTTATTGGTTATTGGTTGAATTTCTCCAACAAAGACAGTCAATAAAACATGTATTTGAGACATCAGATCTAGATTCAGAATTTATTGACTTATTTTGTTTATAAAATATAACATGAATGAGCGATTTAACTTTGACATATATAATGTTATATTGTTATGAATATTTTTACATCAATGATTCAGTTCATTCTAGGTTAAATTGTTCGATGTTGATCCTATTCGTCTAGATCAAAACCCACAAATCTAGTTTAAAATAATTGTTAAATAGTCATATTAATTGTATTTGAATAATATTATTTATAATCATTGATTATTGTGTTAGTTACGAAATTAATTGAAGTAATTTTTTATTTCAATTAATTAATATTATTTATAGTCATCAACTATAAATAAATTCTAATTGAATAATATTACGTTTACGGATTATACTAGCCAGCTATTATAAATAAAATTAATTATTATATTTATATGTAACAGCAAAAAATTACAATACGGTGGTGGGCTATGTCGTAATCGTGAACTCTTGAATTCCACGTTAGGGGCAATATCTCATAATATGATGGATTAATAGTAAAGTATTTCCTCATTGATTTATTGACTATAATCTAAAACAGTGAAAGTTTTATACACATGACATCAGGGTCAATAAGATGAATTATTGAAAGATATTTTCTCTTGTGGATTATAAATCTTTTAGTATATGTCTATTATTTCGTAAAGCAAAATATAATTATTTTGCACGAGCCTATCTATATTGCTTTTTTCATTTGGAAATTCTACCATGAACAAAAAGAAGTAACAACAAAATAACTGAAAATTGGTGCAAATGGTTCTTAATCTTTGTCTTCATCGTGGAAATGGTCACTAATATTTTATTTTTTGGCACAAAAGTCCATAACCTATATGTTTTTATGCGCAATTGGTCTTTATTTGATAATAAAGACAAATTATACCTTTAGTTTTAGAGAAAATTGCAATTGAATTCTCAATCTTTACAAAAGATGCAAATAAGTTCAATTAGTCGTGTCAATTAACTACATAGTTTATTTGAGCTCGAAATTATTGACTTTTCAAATCACTTTTAACATGAAATGATAAAATTGTCATTTCTACTTTGAAATAACATTTTGAATTATTATACTATATGTAAATTTTATTTTATGTGAAAAAATTGAATAAAAATTAATTTAAATAAATAACAAAATAACGTATATAATTTTATGATATTGAATCGATCTTATTATGTTTCTTTTAAAATACTAGTGTGAACATGTGCGATGCACGTATGTATCGATAATTAAGATTGTAATAGTGTTTATTATATCTTCTTTTTACGAATTGGCTTGATATTGTTCATCTAAATGAAGTCCCATAACTTTCTAAAAGAACAAAATAACTCAATCTTCCTCAAAAACCTACTCAATGCAAAGTTATGGACAAAATTCCATGAAAAATTACAAAACCATCCTAGAGAAAACAAAATTGAAGTGCAACAAAATTTTAGGAAAAACACTGGTGCAGAGATGGATAGAACGGGGGACAGAGAGACAAAGAGATAACATGCGAGATAAGCAGAAGTTGAAGTCGAGAAAATGGGTCAATTTGAATGTGATGTCACATCAATTTTCAGAAACCCCGATTCATTCAAGCAATTCTTCAAGATGAATACTTCAACATTCGAGTGGCTCTGTGGCCTACTTGAGCCGTTATTCGACTGTCGTGATTCGGTGACTCGCATTTCAATCTGCCCGCGGAGACCCACTTCGGAATTGGCCTCTTTCGGCTCGCAACCGGCTCTAATTTCCCAGAAATCTCCCGTCGGTTTCAAGCATCTGAAGCCATTTCAAAATTCTACGTCAAACAGCTCTGTGTGCTCTGTACCAATTTTCGGTTTTGGATGGGGTTCCCGAGTCACAAAGAGTTAGATTCTGTGTCAAATCAGTTCAAAACCTTGACTAGCCTGCCCAATTGCTATGGAATCATAAAGTGTGCCAGATTTAGAATCAAAAGAAACACTGGTTTGATGTAATTAATCCAAAAATCCCCACAAGAAGAAAACATTGCTATGCAAATGGTTGTGGATTCATCATCAAGAATTTTAAGCATTGTAGCTGGTTTTAGTGACAGTAAGAGTGATTTTCAAGTACTTAGATCATCAACTATATTTAAAGATATAAAAAAGAATTGTTATTGAATGTGTCACAACCATTGTATATAAGGGTGTGTTTGATTTTGATTAAAATCGATTTTTGAAAAAGTTGATAAAAGTGATGAAATGTGCTATGTGGTTAAAATTAATTGTTGACTTTGACTTTAGTTTTTTTAGCAAAATTTTAATTGAAAACAAACAAAAGTCGATGATTTATACCTCAATATTTAGTTGGAGAAGGAGACTATCCTTTGCTTTCCTGGTTGTTAGTACCATTTCTTGAAGTCTACAACTGTGTGTGTTGAAGTGTAAAATGAAGTTGAAGTTGAAGTTGGGTTAGGTTTTTGGGAAGATTAAATTATTTTGTGTTTTTTAAAAGTTATAGGACTTTATTTACAATTTTATTTTATTTTTTGTTGTTTTTAATTTTTTTCTATTTTTATTTATTTAAAGAGGATGGCAAATCTGTCAAAATATGTCAATGAGGGCATGATTTACAATTGCTTGAAAGGATGGGGATGTCTTGTGCTAAAAAATTGGTTAGGAATATATTAGTAACCAACTGCAAAGGTTGGGGGACCAAAAATACAAATTACCCATAAAAAAAGTATTTGACAATCAAGTTTATGCAATGTTATTTTTCTTTTTAAGTTGTAACAATGAAATAAAAGTTTAAATTTTAAATAATATAATTACTTAATAATAAAAAAATAATTTTATTTAAAATATTTGTTAATAATTATTGTTGACCTATGGTTAACTTTAAACCTTAATATTTTGATGATAACAAATAAATTAGTATTGTTTACTAATGATTTATTTTCAAGTAATATTCAAAGCACTACAAATCGAACTCTCAAGCATGTCAAGATCAAAGTCAATCAATACAAGAGTTCAAAAAATTCAAGATTCGAAGTTCAAGATCGAAGAATAGATTTCTAGAGAAAATTGTAAAGATACTAATTCTTTGATTTTTAGCATTAAATGGATGAAAGCTCAAAAATAATTTTATGCACAAAAACTATAGTGATATCATTTGCATATAATATTTTTATCATAGTCACAAATCAATTTTTCAAAATTTTCCAAAAAATAAAAACGGTCATCCGTTTTGAGGAAGTCGATCGTTTGGATCTATAGGTCGACCGTTTGGCTGTAATTTTTTAAAAAGTATCCGTTCTGACTTCTACTGTTCCAACGGTTATCTCTGACCATCCGACTTATATGTCGACTATTTGGTCATCCATTTTGACAGAAATTTGTAAAAATTCATCTCTATAAATACCTCTTTATTTATTATCATTGAATATACTTACAAGAGCATTAAAAGAGAGAATCACATTGAGAAAATCATTCATTGAAAAACTTTGATTGATCAAATCAACTTTTGAATCATCAAAGTTTATTTCTAACACGTGAGCTTTTTATTTATTGCTATTCATTGAAATATTAGTCCCTCTTAGTACTAAACTTGTATATATCATTAATCAAGAGAGAAATACAATTTTAAATCTATTTCTTTATATCATTGGGTCATATTGAGGTCCCTTTAAAGTTCAATATTGTATAAAGATCGATGCTCCTTGTTTGTAAGTCACCGAAAATATTATAAGGGTTTTATTGCACCATAAGTCAATCAAAATAATGGAAAGGCCGTACTCGTGACGGAGAGCTTAGTAACGGGGGACATAGATCATTGATTGGATCGAACCTCCATAAAAATATCGTTTGTACTCTCTCTAATATTTTATTTACTTACATTGTGCTCATATTTTTAATTGCTTAATTTATCTCTCTTAAATTTCTTATTTTGAGATTATTCTACAAAAAATTTGTAAAAACCAATTCACCTCCCTCTTGATTAGTTATTCTTGGACTATCAATTATGAGTTTAAATTTTAGTTATTTTATTATAGTTCGTAAAATATACAAAACAATTTAGTACATTATCAATTTAGTCAATAAAGTGTTAATTCATTTTTTTTAGTTTCCTTTAATTTTCATAAAATATAAAAAATCGGATCTATTTGCACTTTTAAAAAGGTGAGGAATCCAATTATAATTTTCTATAATTAAAAAGGACATATATGACTTTTTCATCAAATAAGGACTAATTACGCACTAAAACACATATGTTAAGAACTTTTGTGTCAAAAAATAAATATTAAAAACCATTTCCACACTAAGAACAAATTTAAGATACCATTTACGCCAATTTCCCATAAAATAACAATTCACATCTATTGTAATCTTATTTTTTACTTATCATTGAAACATGAACGTGTTAAAAGTAAAATCTTAGTATAAAACTTTAAAGTATTCCTTTGAACAAGTTCAAGTTAATAAGATAGAATCCCAAAATTTAAAATATTTAAACAAATAATTTGATACGTCTAAAATTGATTTTTAGATTAATATTATCAAATAAAAAGATTTATGATAGTATTTTATGGGTAAAAATTTAAACCACAAAAAAAAAAAAAAGAACTTGTCAACTTGCGGCCGACAAAATGAGAATAAGTCACCCAAGAAAGAGGTGTATTTGTTGTATGATATCCCGACACAAGTAACAAATATATTTAGATGACTAGTAATAAATAATATAAAAAATCCAAATATTTTAATTTTTCAAGACAAGTATAGTTGCCTACTTGCCTCTGGGCAAGTTTGACCTCATAATTATTTAGAAATCTTTAAGTTTTTCGATATGTATTTATATCTTATATTTTTATAAAATTTTAAAATTTTTATAAATAAATTACTATAATATTTAAACATATATTTTAATTGAATTTTAATATCATGTTGAATTATTTTAAGCATTTTTTTAATGAATTATAGAGAATGTGAGAATCAGATGTGGTTGTACAGTTTGATTTTAAATTGATTAGCATCTCTTAATTATTGCTAAGGATAGAAATTATTGTAATCCCCACTTGTTTTAACCATGCCAATTCAACAACTTTTGTAATATTCTTAGCTGTGAGGATAAGTATGACACCTTATTTTTAACCATCACTTGTCCTTTGATGTATACATTTTCTTTTATTTATTTATTATTAGTACACGAATCTTGTTCGTCAAGAGCTTGAACATGCAAAGGCCTCCATTATAAAATATAATTTGGATGTGGGAGAAATAAATCACAAACTTTTTTGGCTAGGATTTAAATATAGCATACATTTTTCTTTAACCTACATGGATTATTTATAAGATTGATACAATCAATAGTATTTACGACATTCTTACCTTTTGAACACATGTCGATCATTCATTCATTGACTATGATCGTTGTCATCAAACTGATTTTTGTTTGATTAAGCTCCATTTATAACGATATTATTACACGTGCCACTGGATCCTCACACCATGTGGGAATGGGAATATTTAGGTATTTTTGGTCTTTTAATGTAAACATGTTTGCTATTTGCGTCGCTATTCGGGGTTCGAACCCACTTCTTTCACTTAGTTGGGAGGTTTACCATTTCCGACATGGGTGTCAGATGATGGTTCTCTTGCATTTGGTCATAAGTGTTGCTAAAATGTACGTTGATGACTTGACGGAGCTTCCATAGCCAACGGGCATCCGTTTCAATCCATGTATAAGGTAACTTGTTGTAGGCGATTCCATGGCTTACCTCGCATATCTCCTTTGTGAATCCATGAATGACCCTCTAGCGTGGACATCCAATGATAATATTAATTTTTCTAATAGGACCGTGATCCGGCCCCTGCCCTACATTCTCACTTTGTCGATTATCACACTAGGGCGATGAAGGTCATCCATTCCGATGTGGTCTTGTGTTTCTCAGATGGAGTTCATGGCCCTCCCTTCTAGGTGGTAGTTGTGGCGTCCCCGAAAATCTGTCTAATTTTTTTTTTGTATACCGTCTAGTAGGGTATTAGGAACTGGATAAGAGGGTATTAGTATCCTCATATGCAGAAAGCAGATTAGTTCTTTTGTTCGTTTAGAAACTGGATTGAATCATATTTGTAATAGTTTTTGACATTTTCTTTTACGGAAAACAGCTAAGAAATAATCAGAGACTACATCTGTAGGTCGCCCTTTTTATTTTGCTTGGATTCATCTTATCTTTGGTACGTAAAACGGGTACACTTAGTAATAGTAAAAACCAAAGGATAAGATATGATAAATTAGACATAGCGGAAGAGAATAATAGGTGGATATCGTCTTTTGATTTATTTAACCTCCCTTACCATAGATCATTACAAAAAACATGGACTTAAGTAAATGATAGAAATACATCACTTACAACTTTGTTCCAATGTGGCTCATGACAAATCATTACGTCTCATTAATGACTCATATATTTTAAACCCATTTCAAAAATAATATTTTAACAAAATGAAGGTTCTTATATTTTAAAGACGAGTTCACTTAAGCTATTACATTTCATAAAAGTGGGTTTTAAGATACCCCATAGTCCAATAGTCATACACGTCTACCAAAAGGTATGCGACTTCATTTTTTTGTAGCCCAGGTTGATGAGAATAGGAAGACCATACATCAATCTTGGTAATAAAATGGTATTCTTGGCCATCCGAAGCTAGCTCCCATCTTTGCCCCATGACTTCAAAGAAATCTCAATCCATTTCCTACAAAAGTCATGAAACGACTATGAATGATGACATTCAATGAGTAAAATACAGTGTATGTGTGATATTGCACATAAATGTATTTTTTTATCTTTCTTAGGGCCATTCTCCTAAGCAATATTTGTACATCGAACACTCAAATTAAACATTCTTTGTGCATATGCACGATAGCCAAACTTCTTTGGACTCTTATCGTCCCTTTATGGGTTACTTTTACTCTTGGCCATAGTTGATCAACCATTAGGACCCTTATCGTCTATTTATGGGCTACTTTTGCCCTTGGCCATAGTTGATCAACCCTTAGGACCCTTATCGTCCCTTTATGGGCTACTATTGCTCTTGGCCGTTCATTAACTTTAATTGGACCTCGTGTCCTCGTATGGGTCGCTCTAACCCTTGGCCATAGTTGATTAACTCTTTTCATTGAACCCTTACCGTCCCTTTATGGTGTACAAATAGGATTGGAGAACTTATTGTGTTATGAAACAACTTGTCTTTGTATATATGTAGGCTTTGTTTTCTCGTCTCAAGTTGGGCATGTATAACACTAAATAACTTCTCATTTTCATTCTTCCTTCTTGTTGCATAAATGACAAATAGGCTCAAGATGCTCATAATATCCCATATCTTTACTTACATCAATCTCATCAACATAAGTCATTTGGAGCACATAAGAACACATATAATTTATGCATATTATATCCTGTTGCACATAAGGCAAAAAACGTAAGTTACTCACAACATCTTATATCTTTACTTAAATCAATCTCATTGACATAACTCATTTTGGAGCACATAAAATTTATGAAATATATACTTATCGTGTTGCACATAAGACAAATAATATAGTGTACTTACAATTCGTTGCGGTTAGTCTTGATACACCTAAAAATAAAAGGTCTTATATATCAAAATAAAAGGTCGTATTTCCCATTGTAAAATAGAAAATACGGGGTACCAATACCTTTCGAGTCAGAGATGTATGAAGTGTATTTTTATTTTGAAAACTAAGTTTTCAGCCCCTGAGATCTGACTTTCTCCACTAGGGGTTACGGACCCTGCAGAATCTGGTCTCAGGCCTTCATGGTGCAGAGATTTTGGGATACTGGGTACCAATACCTTTCGAGGCAGAGAGGTATAAAGTGTATTTTTATTTTGAAAACTAAGTTTTCAGCCCCTGAGATCTGACTTTCTCCATCATGAAACCTGAGGTTTTTGGTCCACTTTTGCTACTTCCCATTTAGGGTCATTGAGGTTCGGGTGTGGAGATTTCTCTATTAATTTAGGGGACCTTCACACCAAGCTCTTTCATTTTAGATTTTAGATCTTGACTCATCTCCTTTCTTAGATATATTTTCTCCTCTTAAGTGGGCTTTTCCCTTATTCTTTAAGTTTTACTTGGTGTGTGAATAAGAAAATGTTATGATAATTATAGGGAAGAGAAAGGGGCAAGTTATGGCCTTAATTTGAAGAGTATTTATAGGAGGAATCCTGCACTCTCCTCATGATTTTGTATTCTCATTGAGCCACTTGTAAAGTTTGTTGGATTTACTTAAGATTATTACCTGGCCTACAAAAAATGCTTTTTCATTTTCTCATAGTGTTTATAGGGTGTGATAGAGACACTAGAAAAGGCATCTTGGGGGCAAATCTCTACAACAAATTTTTATTAGCCCACTTGCCAATTTTTTAATATAAAATTGGCATATTTCTTAAATTCTGGACCCGTTTTTGGGTCATGTCCTGAAGTTCGATTCTTGCTTATTTTTCGACGTCTCTTATACAATCACAAAGATCTTCACAACATACTTTGAATCGTAGAAAACGGACTACCACAATGATTATACGACCATTCTAAAGATGGCTATTTGAACATGGGTTACTGAAATTTCCTAACTATTTCCAGATTTCTAATTTTCTAGAACACTTTTGGAATTAACTTTTGAGGCTGATTTCTTGGTCGAATGTAGATGTATTTGGTACCATTTCGAAAGTCTCATTATGTACTTCGTAACAACATAAGAATCGTAGAATTTCAACCAATACAGGATTCGTACGATTGTACCAAGATGACTATTTGACTTATTCAAAAAAGTTTAAAACTTTACTTTTCTCAACTTTTTGGGTTCCAACCCAACTTTTCACTTTTAATCAATCAAGTCCTAACATGAATTGTTAATTCTCCATTGGACTCACATTAGTCTCTCATAATTTATTAAATCCGACTTTCTCCTTTTTATTATTCAAATTTAAATTAAATACGAAAATATATGACTTTTTGAGCCACTTTTCGAGACGACTCAAATAAATTTCTCTTTCATTCTATTTTTCAGATATAAAATAAATCTATCAAAACTATGAATTTTCGAGTTGTTACAGTGGTCCTTTGTAATCTCATGGGCTAGGATCTTGTTGACTTGCATCATCTTGGTTGTAGCGACGGTCTATCATTCCTTTAATGGCGGCCTTAACTTTTAGTTGTTCATTTGTATCATGCTCTGTGGTTTAGTGCAAACTGTAAAATTCATGTCTATCTACCTTTAGAGGTGGCGGAGGGACGCTGGCCTCGCCTACCACGTGGTTCAGCGCATGGATCACAATGATCACCTCAACCTGGTTATAGTCCCTCTATCTTGGGCAGCGCGTTCTCGGGGGTCCGACCGCTGGTTGCATCAGAACCTTATCCTTATCTTTACTTCGACTACTCTTTCCAATAATGTTATTCTAACGGTTCTCAATTGTCTTTATTTCTTATTGGATTAGTCCCTACTTTTTCACCTTTGTTTCAATAAAAAATGTGTGTGTATTAGTTATTGGATTAGTTCCCATCTTTCAATGTTGTGCATTTAGTCCCTACTTTTCCAATTATGTTTCAATCAAGTCCTTTTTATTTGCAACCCAGGTCCCTCACTTTCATGACTTAACATTTTGATTATATTTTTGTACACTTTTAGTCCCTTTCTAGCCCAATAGCTTTGTTTTCCTCCGATTTCCATCCAAACTCGAATTTTCCTAAAATAAATAAATCGAGACATAATTAAGTATATGTTTGGTAGTATTGAAATTATTTTTTAAGTGCTTGTATTATAAGTTGTAGGTGAATGTGTGGATAAAGAATGAGTTATAAGTATGAAATGTGTGGATAGAAAGTATGTTTGACCAATTTGACTAGTTGAAATTATAATTTAAGTAATGTCAAACATGGGTTAAATAGAAAATAAATTTAAGAGCACTCACTCATTCACTTTTGACGGTATGAATAAGTACAAAACCGTACTTATCAAACATGTTTGCTCAATCTATACCGCAAGTATATGGTGTTGTGTTCAACTAATAAAGTGTTGAGGAGTTGTTGTATCCCACGAAGGTTGTCCTATTTGC
This sequence comes from Forsythia suspensa, assembly GCA_023638005.1. Taxonomy (NCBI): domain Eukaryota; kingdom Viridiplantae; phylum Streptophyta; class Magnoliopsida; order Lamiales; family Oleaceae; genus Forsythia; species Forsythia suspensa. The sequence continues at coordinate 10,160,180 of CM042668.1, forward strand.
TCAAGTGAATTAAAACTAGTCTATTGAATAGTTGTAAACACACACACACACAAAATTGGTTTGGTTGTTTTAATTAACTTCTTCAATGAAAAGCAATAGAAACAAAATGAAAATAAGTAAAAGTGAAGTTTGGGAAGCTCATGTTGAGAATGTGTTGAGATTCATGATTTCACTTAAACATTACCTAATCAAATTCACAATAAGCATTTAAATATATTACCCTTTTCAATGATAGATTCGATTGTCCTATTATAGTCAGTTATCTTTTTTGAGTGTCGAAATAGCCCTAATCAATTGGATCAACCTACTATATAATCTATGTCGATTGGAGCCCAATTAATTGCATTAATTGTTGTGAGAATAGCTCAAAGGATCACTTTGGGTTAGGAGTATATCTCTATCTCCTACAAAAAACTGGGGTATTTTCTACCGGGTCTAAGATGTCAATAATTATACAAATCAAAATATTAACATTTGGTGATCAAATAAATGAAAGCCCATAAATACATAGAAAGCACAATCATAAAAATGAAGAACATATAATTAAAATTAATTAAGTTAATGTTAAGCTACATCAATCATTCAAACAATTAGAGTTTTAGCTCATAATGAAAGAATGACAAAAACTAGGGTTCATGAAATACATCACAAAGTTGAAGAAAATAAAGCAGAAAAGCAAGACACAACCCGCCTTTTGATTGGGTCTTCTTGAAGGATGGAGATATTTGGTCTTGATTCTTTTTATCTTCCATACTTTAGTAGAATCAAATTCTTCACTCTTCTCTTCTCCCTTTTATGAGAGGAGTAATTTACACCTCTTTCACCAACAAAAACTCCTTTGATTTTCAAGCAAAAGTCCATTTTTGTGTGTGTTTCTAAAGTTGTATTTATTATAGGGATTTTCCTAAAAATCTCCTCATTATTGTACCCAAAATCCCTTAAGAATGTCAAAAAATCTGAACATATGCCCATTAAACTGCGGTGTGGACGCGGTTTGTTTGCTGCGACCAGATCATGACTGTTTACCAAAATTTAATAAATTGTAGTTGGGCCCTCCATATTTTAATATTGTGTAATTTAGTCCCTACCTTTCCACTTTTTTCAATCAAGTCCTTTTTATTTGCAACCCAGGCCCTCCACTTTTAGGACTTAGCATTTTGATCCCTAATTCCATATTTTTGTACACTTTTAGTCCCTTTTCAGCCCAATTACTATGTTCTCTTCCAATTGCCATCTAAACTCAGATTTTCCTAAAATAAACAAAGCAAAATATAATTAAGTAGAAAATACACTTAAGAGTACTCATAATTGTCCACTTTTGACGGTGCAGATAAGTGTAAAATCGTACTTATCAACAGTTTTTAATTGTCTCATTTTGTGCGTATTTTTTATTGGATTAGTTCTACAAATTGATTATAGTTGGATGGATTTTTTTATGCGAGCATCCTATATATTAGAATACGGGCAATAGGGCCTCCTTAGCTTTCTCATTAGATACACTATCAACAGCAATCATCTCATCATGGAATCTACTCAAGTAATTTTTTAGGGATTCTCGTTCCCATTGTCTTATATTATGAATGTGGGACGCTGGAGTACCACTACGGTAGTGGCCAACAAATAAGTTGATAAATTTCTTCTTCACCTCCGGACAACTTCGTAGCTGCCAGGCTTCAGTTAGTTACACTATATTTTTTCTCCAAAAGCGAAGGTGAGGTTGAACTTCTGACATTTTTGTTCGTGAAGGTGACTCTTTTAGTTGCATCTTGGTCTTGAGTCATTTAGATGATCCATTGGGTCTTCTCGGCATCCAAGCTTGGGCGAATCGTTAGTGATATGCTCATTCTTAATTTTTGTTGGGGCAAGATCGATTTCATAAGTTTGTTCCGTGTAGCTCTGGACTCCTCCTAACCTGAGACGAAAACCATAAGAGTTGTCCTGCTCTATCCGCCTCTAGTGACGGTACGCCTAGAGTCTCGTTGATTATGTTAATTAACTTTGTCCTTCAGCTTATAATAAATGATAACGAATTAAAGACGTGAGCGCCTAACAAAGATCCTGGTTTTATTGAATTAAAGAAAATTTTTCTTTTCTGACTAATTTTCGTTCTAGTTTTCAACAAGTGGTATCAGAGTAGTCTAGATAGTTCACGTGTTTGTTATGTTATCTAAATCTAATAATTGTATGTTCTAGTCGAGTGATGTCTAGGATTATTTGTTTATGTTGATTGAATGATTGGAATTTTTTAAATTGTGACCCAATTATTTTGTGGCCCCACTTGTTCGTTGTATTTCGTTATTTCGAGTCTGTAACAAGATCGGTGGATTATAACTCCATCATCTTGATTTAATTTTTAATTGAAAAATAGATTTAAATTGTGAGCCCTAAAATGGGACATAATTAATTTTTGTAACGATTGAAATTTTTGAAGAACGTGGCAAACCAAAAAAAAGAGACAGCGATCGAACACGTGGCAGATCTCCAATTAGGATCTGTGCGGCCGACGAGCACAGATCTTGGATCATGCTACATCGCCGGCGGGCATGCAGATCTTGGATCTGCTGCACTGCTGGCGAGCACACAGATATGAGATCTGTGCAACCGGTAGCGTGTTCGGATCATCGCTTGGTGTGGCTGAGGTGGACGGTCGTGCTGTCCGGTTGCTTCTCCGGTGTCCCTCTTGAGATTCACGTCATGGTGTTTCCGGTGGTTGTTTGCTTTGAAGAAGATTTAACAAAGAAGAAGACCCATGTTGGTTATTAGGATAGTGACTGTTTGGCTGCTTGGATAACGTCTGTTTGGTTGCTTGGATAATGGCTGTTTGGTTGCTGAGATAACTTCTGTTTGGAGTAATGAATAGTGGCTATTTGGTTCAACAAATATCAACTGTTTGGAATGCTTGGATTGAAGATTTATGTTAAATATTGGATTTGGATCCAATTAGTTTTTAATTTATATCTTGAGTCTTGTTTTGGGCCACAAATAATTGTTAATTTATTGCTAATGTATGCTTTAAATATTTGTTTGAAATATTGTTATTTTGTAAATCATGTCATATAGAATTAATTTTGACATCGCTCGTGATACTTAGAATAGAATGCATTTCATTAAAATATTGGTTTTTCCTAGATTAATTTAATTTAAACTAAATTTTTCTTGAAAGGGAAATCCGTAATAATTAAACTGTATGTTAATTTGATTAATGTAAACAGTTGGTAATTATTTAAATTAAAATTCATTATTTTAAAATATTGAGTTAGAGGGTATTTATTTAAATAAAAATCCACGGTCTCCTTTTGTCAATCCATAAGCAATAGAATGCGTTAGCCTCGTGCCGGTAACGCAACGGACTCCCTATAGGAGGGCTGCGTGATTCGGATTGTTTGATTGGATTCTTTTTGGTAATATCGTCTAGATAGAATATAATTTGAGATCATCCTATAGATGGTGGGATTATTTTTCAAGTATCTGGAGATCTAGACAAAGGTTATTCACTCAAATCTAGATCATCTACGAACCTCCTATAAAGACTCTCGTTTATGATCTTGGTGACCAAATAAAGCGATATTGAATTTATATAGATATTTATTGTCAAGTTATGATTTGTCTGGTGGGAGGGTCCCAACTTAATCAGTGGACACGGTGATCTTTCTTATAGAAAGGCCTGTTGGATCACAAGAATTAAGTAGTCGTTATATTATTGTAGATTTATGGATCTACATGTGCATTCATGCATCATATGTTAAATTCGCTACTCAATTTTAATGTGCAATAATTTTGTTATTTTTCAGCAAAATGTCTCTAAGTCCATTTTCGGTTATCCTAAAACAAAACCAACTTATTAGAAAAAATTATGTGGATTGGAAACGTAACTTAATGATTGTTCTCACCATTGAGAAAATTTATTTTATGCTTGAAGAAGATTGGCCTGAACAACCCACTGAGACTGTAAGCAAGGATAAGAGAAATTCTTATGATAAGTGGGTGGCTGCAAACAAGTTGGCTCGCTGTTACATTTTGGCATCGATGTCGAATGTGTTATAGTAGAAGCATGACAGTCTTGAAACCGCTTATGACATAATGAAAAGCTTCAAGGACATGTTTGTACATCAAAGTAGGAGAGCTCGGTTCGAAGTCATTCGTACCTTACAGAACATCGATATGAAATCCAGAACTCTAGTGAAGGACCATATGTTAACCATGATTAGACACTTCAATGTGGCAGAGAATCTGGGTACAACTATTGATCAAAATACTCAGGTTAATATGGTATTGTACTCTTTACCTGATATGTTTTCACAGTTTATTGTGGACTATCACTTACACAAAATAGATATGCCATTGACTGAGCTGATGAATGGGTTGCAAAATGTGAAGTGGTCTTAAATCTAAAGGTGGCGATGCTTCTGTAGCAATTGGTAGCTCCCCTGTTTCCAAGTCGAAAGGTAGAGATGGAAAGAAAAGGAAGAGAGCTAACAAGAAGCAGAAAGACAATAAGACCAACGTAGATGGAAAGCCGAAAGGCAAGTGTTTCAAATACGGTCAGAAAGGACACTAGAAGAAAGGCTGTCCTGATGCACTAGCTAAAAAGGAGCAAGGTACTGATGATTCAGGAGAGCAAAAAATTCAGTGAAGACCAATTTACTATTATAGTCGGCACATGACCAATAGTTTCAGCAAGAGCTGTAGGAGTAGTTTATTTTATTTCAATAGTGGTAGGTGTTTAATTTTTAAGATTGTTACTATGTCCCATAGAAAAAGTGGAATATAATTCCCATTTTCTTGTTAATAGGACAAGGTTATTCTCTTATTTTGTACTAACGCGCTTTACTTTTGATAAATAAAGCTCCTATTTGTGCCAGATATTTGGTGAGTGTCTTTATATATTAAACTATTCCACAAATGAAAATAATAATACTTCTACAAACCATAATAAACAAAATTCATACCATACTAGTAATACATATCTATGGCTCTTAGACTTGGACACATTAACCTTAACATGATACAAAGACTGACAAGGAATGGTACCCTCAACTCAATTGAGGTCGAACCATTGCCAGTCTTTGTGATTCTTGTTTGGAAGGAAAGATGACTAAGAAGTTCTTTTTTAGCAAAAGAACATAGAGCCAAAGATGTATTAGAACTAGTTTATTCTAATGTAACCCATGAGTACATCTACGAGAGGGGTTATGAGTATTTTATCACCTTTACAAATGATTACTCTAGATTCGGATACATTTACCTAATGACTCAAAAATCAGAGGCTTTTGAGAAATTCAAAGCATATCGGACTAAGGTCGAGAAACATTTGGGTAAAAGTATAAAGACATTTCGATCACATCGAGGTGGCGAATATCTCTCAGGAGAATTCAGGAATTACTTAATAGAAAATGACATAATTTCTCAACTGAGTGCGCCTGATAGACCCCAATAGAATGATGTTTCAGAAAGAAGAAACAAGACATTGTTAGATATGGTTATGTCAATGATGAGTTTTTCAACTCTACCTATCTCAATTTTGGGATGTACACTGAAGACAGCTGCATATATTTTTAACTTAGTTTCATCTAAGTTTGTTCCTAAGACTCTCTTAGAATTGCGGAATGGGCGCAAACCAAATTTGTGTCACATCCAAATTTGGAGATGTTCGGGTCATGTACTGAAAGGGAAGACAGAAAAGTTTGAGTCTCGGTCAGAAATATGTCTGTGTGTAGGATATCCTAATGGCACCAGTGGAATACTAATTTTTTATAGTCCTCTAGATAGGAAGGCTTTTTGTTAGTACAAACACGATCTTCCTAGATGATAAGTATATTAATAAATATCAGTCTAAGAGTATGGTTGTTTTGGAATAAATGAGTGGGAACGATTCTACAACATTAATTCCTGAAACACAACCTAGTGACAGACGACACCTAGGGAACGTTATCTGAGTGGGAGAAATGATTTATCATCTAATCCCATAGATCAAGAAAATATTCAAGGTAATGAGGAAGTATTTGTATCACCTGAAGATGATACCAACATTGATGAAAATGTTACGATTCAAGATCCATCATCCATTAGGCAAAGTCAGAGGATCATCAGAAAATCTTCTAGGTACTTCTTAGTAGGAGAATCCAAACAGGCGATCTCCGTATAACACGTAGATGATTCGACTTCATATAAGGAATCTATGGACAAAATGATAATTTTCATGGTGCTTTATGTGGATGATATTTTACTCATAGGAAATGATGTGGGAATGTCATTATCTACGAAAGCGTGGTTGACCTAACAGTTTTCATATGAAGGCGTTGGACAAAGCTAGATATGTTCTAGGGTTTCAGATCTTAAGAGATCGAATGGAACAAGTTGGTAGTTTTGTCTTAAGCTATATATATTGACAAGATGCTTGTCAGATTTCCATGCAACTAAGAAGGGCAATTTGCCTTTCAGACATAGAATCTAACTATTTAAGGAATATTCTCAAAGAAACTCCTGAAGAAATAGATGACATGAGTAGAATACCTTATGCGTTTGCAATGGGTAGTCTTATGTATGCTATGTTGTGCACTAGACCTTACATTTGTTATGATGTTGATATGATAATTCGTTATCAATCTAGCCAGACTAGAACATTGGGTGATTGTAAAGCATATCCTTAAGTACCTTCGGAGAACAAGGAACTATATTCTGGTTTACTCTTTGCCATTGGGGTATATGTATTTTAAGATTATACTCTAGGGCAAGTGGGATAATTGTTGGGTTGTATGCCCAAATAGTATAATTTTGCTTGATGAAATGACAATTTATGTTGAATAAAACTTTGGTTTGTATTCATTTATTATTATTGCATTTGTTTAATGTTGAGTATGTAAATAAAGTGCCAATGATCACTTATGATAATATAAGTTGGATGCTTGCATTGAGAAGTATAGTGTGACACAACTTATATTTTGATCATTAATAAAATTGTTCACAACTAATGTATAAGGGTTGGCGCAGTGTATCGGAAGGTTGTAGTGTTGACTATTTAATCATTCGGATTTGTGATTTGTCCTTATCATAGAAATGGATTAATGGTGACACTAGTACACTTAGAGTGTATTGAACGGACCATGTGTTGAATTTAATTATATAGCATGACCGTACGAATAATTACATTCCAATTGATCACCGGGTATTTCATCTAAATCTCTTGACAGAATTGTGTATATCTTTTTGTTAGTTTGATAGTTCTTTGATTCACCAATGGGTGAGATCAATTTAGTTGATCAAATATCTCGGTGAGTTGAGAGCTTGAGAATGAGCGAAATAGAGAATACGAATTCGTGTCGAGAACTGTCGCCTTGAAAAATAGGTCGAGTGACAACTTAAGTATTTTCTATTGAACGGTTATAAATCTGAGCTCAATGTTTAGCGACGGCTAAACTTCGACATCTGTGAATTAGTTCACAGGACCATTGAAGAAAATATAACTTAAAGTTAGTGAGAATAATTAGAAGGGCAAAATGGTTATTTATGCTCATACCTAATTATCGGATCTCAGACAGGGATAAAATATATATAAGGTAGGTCAGATGAAAGTATTACAGCTTTTGTAATCTTATATATTCTAAGAGTGCAGTCTCTTGCCTTTAGTAGAAAAAGCAAAAGACTAATAATTAGATCGAATGGTCTAGGGTCGACTAGACATAATCTAATTATTGGAGCTTGAAAAATATATGTCCGAATAGGTCCCTGTGGTAGCTCTATAAAGTCTTGGGCTTAATCATAGTTACTATGAAAGTTTTAGACTTGATTATAATTATGATATAAGTTTAAGGATTACTTGTGTAATTAAATCAATCCTAAACTAATTGGACTTGGATGCAATCAGGACTCTTGTCGTTGTTTGCAATCAGAACGCTTGCTATATTTATATTACATTGCTTGTGACATAAAAGAATTAGAACAGTTAAGAAAAAGAAGAGAGAAAATTCTGTAGTCTTTGTTTGACTTGAATTTTAGTTTCTTAGTTTTTTAGATCTGATCAGTCTAGAAATTAGTTTTTTGATTAAATTAAAAGTACCAACACGCTGGTGTAATCTATACTTGGAGAATACCATAGAAGGCTTAAACGTTGGGAGCACCAAGTTCGTGAATCAAAAGCAGCAAGTTCGTAAATCAGATCAAGATCTAAAATCGTATATCGATTCAGGTATAATACTAATTTATTAGTATTTAATTATAATAAACATGTGAACGCCTAGTAAAGATCCTCGTTTTATTGAATTAAAGAAATTTTTTGTTTTCTGGCTAATTTTCGTTCCAGTTTCCAACATCATGGTGGTCATTTCATGAGCAATGATGCTTACTACAGGATCGAGATTGGTTTGTACTTGAATAATGATCATTATCTTGGATTCAAACTACGGAGGTCACTCGGCACTGGCTATGCGCATCCTAGACAAGGCTTGTTAATTTTACAAAATCTTTTGGATGTTCTTTACAATGGCATTTTATTTAGCAAGCCAATGTATGTTGGGTGCTATATCAGTTACAATTTGTGTCAGAAGAGCCATTCTCTAATGGTTTCGATGTTGGTAGACCCTTCGCTGAAGATTTGTTTGTTATGGGGGCTCTTCACGTTGCCTTTTTGAATTGACATCACGAATTCTTTCATTTTTACTTAGACTAACCTCATTTGCACTCATATTATCGTTCTTTATGTTTTGGGCTGTTTACTCAATTTTGCTCATGGTTAATAATGTCTGATTCTCATAGATAATGTCAATCTAGACTAAGTTGCCAACAAATCTCTTATCACTTCTCTGTCCGTCTATATGTTACCTACACACTTTGACATCATTAGCATGCAAAGGCCTTTGTTCCAATAAAATGTTCGACGATCGTTTGCACTTCAATGCTCAAGTCAACTGCGAGAAAATATAATTTTGGTATGGAAGATAAATGAATAGAATTTTGGCTAATGTTTGAACAACCAGCACAGAGTGTTTCCTAAATAAACTAAAAGAGCCTTAAAATAGGCACTGTTCAAGTGGTCCTCCAAAAAGCCACCGTTTAGATGACATCAGCATTTTTTTTGTTCTTCTTTGAGTCACAAAAACGACACCGCTTTGAGCTCTGAGAGATAAAAAGAACGTGGTATGGTGCTTTTGTGCGACAGATATGACAACTCTTATCACTATTCTCTGACACTTTCTAGAAAAAAAACACTCCAACTCTCATTTTTCTCAGTTTCTGTGTGTGGTGGAGAAAGGTGGTCCATTTTCTACATCTCCATCTCGTGTTCTTTCTATTATTTCTCTCTCTCTCTCTCCAGCTTTCCCATAAACAAAGAATGAAATCCTTAAATCTGAACTTGCCAGTCTTCGTTTACCTTATCAGCGAGGCGGTGGAGGAATTCGGGTTTCCTACAACCATGGGTTGGTTCTGCCATGTGATGCCAGTTTTTTCAGAGAAATCTTGAAATTTTTGACAACGATGAGGAAAAAATTGGTGAGCTAGGTGTGGATGAGTTCTTGAAGCTTTGTTTTGTAATGGGTATTGAATCTTTTGACCCCTTTTTTTTTGTAAAAAATGTTAAGCAGCTTCACTCTATTGTTGCAGAAGACTAGGAAAGGTAATGTAATTTAAAATTTTAGAGTTTTCGTATATGATATTGGGCTAACAATGTGGTCCATTCCCTTTTGTTGAATCTAAGATGAATTTGTTTTGTCCTCAGACTATAAACTATTCTTGATACGAGAGTTTTAGTATTGGGTTTGTGGTTACGTTCAATGAGATGTTTGATTGTTCTTTTTCCTTTTATGAGTTTCAATTTATTTTTTTATTTTTTTGGGTTTCTTGAATGATTTTAATTTTGGTTATAAAGATGATGAAAATACTTAAAGATTAACGGAAATTTTGGCTGAGATTTGTGATGACATTTTAAATTTTGATTTTTTTAACATTATGTTAGGACATTTTTATTTTTTTTTCATGTTCCTTGGTATGTTAATTTTTATTTGTAGATGGAAGGAGTTTTAAACCTTTTTAAGTGTTACTTTCACTATTTGATTCTATTTTCTATGATTTAATTAATATGGATGTACTACTTTTGTGTATGAATATTTATTTTCTTTATAGGATTTTACTGGATTTTCAGCTTTGGTTAACCTTGCTTCTATGTGGGGTGTGATGAAGAATCTTGACATTGACACTGACAAGATCAATCCCTTGGTATGCTGCTTTCCTTTGTACATTAATTTACATGCAAATTTTTCGGTATTAGCAAAACTAAGGTCATCTCCAACCTATATCTTCAAATTGGTGCAACTTTTACACCAAAATGGTGCAACTTTCACACCAAATCCATATGTCATCTCCAACCCATTACTTCAAATTTTGCACTAAATAAATAGTGTATATTCTCATCTATTTATATTTTTAATTCTCAACAATAATTTATTTCAAAAATTATTTACTCATGTAGTTTATTTTTATTAAATATATAAATTTTATATTACATTTATTTACTGAAATTATTGCATTCATGAAAAAAAAGCACGATACAAAATATCACAATTAAAAAAAACCCACAATTAACATAAAAAAAATTTGAACAGATACAAATATAAAAAAAAATATAACAATTCTTGGACAAAATGCATAAACCAAAATCAAAATGAACAAAGAACGAAATGAACAGTGCTCGATGCTGCGCCATTTTCATCTTCAGCACTGTTCACAACACCAAATTGGCGCAGGGTTATGGCGTGGGTTTGAGAGATTTCACACTCCATTTTGGAGTTTTCACTCCAAAATGGCACAGGGTTGGAGATGCTCTAATGCTTGTGATATTTAGACTAGCATTGTGGCGACCTCAAAATTCTACCTAAACTTTTTTTTTTTTTTTTTTTTTTTTTTTCGCCCAGTAGGGTAATGGTACCCATATTTGGGGGGTATTAGTACGCTTTTACGCAGTAAAGCGATTCAGCTCTCTTGTTTGATTAAAAATTGAATTGAAACATGTTTTCTTTATTTTCTTTTGAGGAAAGTAGTTAGAAACTAATCTTAGACAGGATTTGGAGATCACCTTTTCTCTTTATGCTTCGATTCATTTCATATTTGTTGTAAAAATATATATATTTAGTAAGATGAAAAGCCATAAACGAAAGCATGATCATTTAAACATAGCGGAAGAGTAAAACATGTGAATCTCGTCTTTTTATTTATTCTTCCTCCATCAATTTAAGTTACTTCAAAATAAATGTTTAAGGAAGGGAAGAAAGTACCTCACTTATAACTTTGTCTCAAAGTGGCTCATGACAAATCATTATGTCTCAAGAATGGTTCATATGCTTTGAACCCGACTAAAAGTGCTACTAGGTACTTTATCAAAAAGGGAGGTGCTTGAATGTTAAAGACGAGTTCGCCTAATTTATTACATTTCATAGAAACGAGTAGTGAGATACTCCATGATCCAATGATCGAATACGTCCACAACAAAGTAGGTAGTTTCATATTTTTGTAATCTAGGTACATGTGGATTGGAGGACCATACGTCAATCTTGGTGATCAAATGGTATTTTTGGCCATCCGAAGCTACTTCCCACCTTAGTCCCATGACTTCAAAGATTTCTTGATCCATTTCCTACAAGAGTCATAAAACGACTATGAATGTTGACATTCAATGAGTAAAATACGGTGTGTGTGTGATATTGCACATAATATATCTTTTATCTTTCTTAGGACCCTTTTCACAAGTAATATTTGTACACCGAGCGCTCAAACTGAATATTCTTTGTGCATAAGCACAATGGCCAATACCTTATTGGACCATTACTCGTCCATCTATGGGCTACTTTTGCCCTTGGCAATAGTTGATCAACTCTTGAGACCCTTACCATCCCAATAAAGGCTACTGTTGCCCTTGGCCGTCTAATCGGACTTTAAGTCCACACATGGGTCAATCTAACCCTTGGCCAACGTTGAATAAACTCCTTATTTGGGACTCTTATCGTCCTCTTATGGGTTGTAATTACCTCCTCGATGGTTGATAAGAGTATTTTATACACGCACTTAACCTCTTTTGATTTAACATTTAGCTATATATCTCGATTGAAATAAAACATTTATTGCACTAATTCAATCAATGTTCGTGTATTTAGGGATGACGTATATCATTGGAAACAAAGAGATGGAATGAATCGAGAATCACGGATTGAGGCATGGGAAAGACTAATGAAATTCATCTGCGCACTTAATTTATTACCAAGTGAAGATCAAAGCCAACCGAAGTCAACCGGAACCAAAACGAAAGCAAACGGACGAGACATAGCAGAGAAAGTCCCCTTTCTGGCCACTCGAGCGGGAACTATTTCATCGCTCGAGCGAGGCAAGAGAAGAGAATTTCTCTCTGCCGCCGAAAGGCGAACACCGTAGCCTCGCTCGAAAGCGGATGGCTCACGAAAGCGACCTTCCGTCCGCCTGTGTAGGCTAATTTTGGTAAGACAATCTGGGATCTATGGAGATCGTTTTTAACCCTAAAGGAAGGAGATAAAAAGAGGGGAGAGGCAAGAGAAAAAGGGCAAAAAATCCAAGAGAAAAGGGAGGACAAAAACACAAGTTTTGGGGAACGAATTTATCGTCCGGCAATTGGTAAGCAAGAACGAAGGCAAGGAAGCATCGGATTTGTGTGACAACTCGTTTGAAGACTTTCAACCGGGTTAAATCCAAACTTTTTCTTCTCTTCTTGTAATCAAATAATCCGGGTGATGAATTCTCCATTTATTTATTATTTTTGTAATCGAATTATGGTAGGCTAAACTTTTTATGCTATGGATGAAGATGTAAACCTTATTATGTTCTCTTAATTCATGAATTCCTTTTCTTAATCCTAATTTATGATTTATTGATTTATGCCATGGATTGGATGTCCGTTTAAATGATTGATCACCATTTGAACGTGTTTGTGATTTATTTTCATTTCTGAGAGGTTCAAAATAAATTAGCTCATTATGGTTATAAACTCCAAGTCAATAGAAATTAGAAATAATTTCCTATCCTTGGTGCAATCAATTTAGATAATCTTGCCGTTAAATACGTTTTTATGTATTCGTATTCAAAATAGAAATATTTTGGAACTTATATAAAAATAGGTTTAATTTTTCTCGACAGATATTATTAGACAACTTAGGATTGTCGATTGTCAAATTAAGAATAAAATGGATGAGGAAGTATGAATTCATGGATTAAAGTAAATATACAGGGTGGAGTCGGATTCCTAGCATAATTTATCTATCTGTGTTTTTCTCGAAATCAGTAGGCAACTTTCATTTATTAAGCTAAGTTAATCTAGTTTCAATAAAATCAAAACATTCCAAATTCTATTGTGTGCATTCAATTTAAGCAGAATTAATTATTAATTTACTTTTGGTTAATACAAATCATAGTCCTCGTGGGATGATACTCTTTTATTCATTTTATTACTATTACTTGTCAACGAACCCGTACGCTTGCGAGATTTCACCGTACAATGGTGTACAAATAGGCTAGGAAAACTTATTGTGTTATCACATAACTTGTCTTCATTTTGCTTATGAACTTTGTTTTCTTAAGTAGATAATAAATGAAGTAAAATAACTTTCTTATTCTCATTCTTCCTTCTTATTGTATAAATAGCAAATAGGCTCAAGATGCTCATAATATCTCATGGATTTCATTGATAAAAATCATTTGGAGCACATATAACTTATATAACTTATGCACACATGTAGATCTACATTCTTATCATTTTTACACATAAGGTAAATAATATGAGCCATTCACAACTTGTCATATCTTTCTTTAAATCAATCTCATTGGCATGTCTCATTTTAGAGCATATAAATTTATGAGATCTAAAATATATATACTTATCGTATAGCACTTAAGGCATATAACGTAGATTACTCACAACTTCTTGTTGTTGACCTTGATCCACCTGAAAATAAAAGGTTCTAAACATCATAATCTTATATGAGGTGAATGTTTCTTAAATCTGAAAATGGGGGTATTAGGACCGTGCAGAAACTGGTCTCAAGTATTCCTGGTGCAGAGATTTTAGGGTATTGATACCCTATCGTAGAACTCTAATATAGGTTACCAATACCTTTCGGGACAGAGATGTGATAAAAGTATTTTATTTAAAAACTAAGTTCTCGGCCCATAGAATCTAACTTTCTACACCATGAAATCTGAGTTTCTTGGTCCCTCTAAGCTATTGCCCGAAATGGGGCTTAGGTGCTTGGGTTGGAGATTCCTTTATTGAATTAGAGAGCCTCCTTCCCAAGCTTTCTCATTACTTGACTCACTCACCTCTTCTCTCTGATTTTTCTCTCTTATTTGTGGGTTCTTCCCTTCTTGGGTTCTTCCCTTCTTGTTTATTACCAGAAAACATGTGAGAGTGCTGTGATGTTTAAAGAGAAGAAAAGGGGCAAAAAGTGACTTAGGGTGAAGGGGTATTTATAGAAGAAAAGTGTATCTCATCTAATGATTGCATATCCTCAATAAATGCAAAGAATATTTAGAGAGATTTGCTAAAGATATCTCTTGCTGGACTTTCTTAAATGCATTTCACCAACTGCCCACATTTAAGAAGATACTAGGGATAGCTTATAGGGCAATTAATGCTAAAACTCCACTTAAGGTAGATTTTTGGACCCGTTTTTGGGTCGAGTTTTGAAGATCGAAGCATGATCATTTTTCAATGTTTCTTATATCATTTCGAAGATCTCACGGGGATCTTCACAACACACTTTGAATCGTAGAAAACGGATCATCACAGCCATCACAACATCGTCCCAAAAATGGCTGCTCGAAAACAAATTTCTGGGAATTCCAGATCTCTAACTTCCTGGAACGTTTTTGACATAAATATTCGGGGTTGATTCCTGAGTCGAACATAGGTGTACTTGGTATCATTTCGAAGGTCTCGTTGCGTACTTCGCAACACCATAAGTTTCATATAATTCCGACCAATACATAAATCATACGATGGCTCCAAAGTTGGCTGCTTGAAAATCCCAAAAGCTTAAACTTCACTTTCTTGGTTTTTGAGTTTTCACCCATCATTTCTCTTTCAATCAATCAAACTCTTAATAAAAGTCATTCACTCTTAAATTAATTCATCTTAGTCCCTTCCCAACTCATTAAATCCGATTTTCTTCCTTATTGATCATTCGGATCTAATTTAAATCTTAAGTGTTACGACTTTTGAAGTACTTTTGGGAATAACTCAACTAAATTCTCGATTTATTTTATTTTTCATATTTAAATTGGGAATACAAATTTTTGGGACGTTACAAACATAGTATATAAGATCAATGCATTATATTTTTTATTCAAGTAGGCAATATCCCGTGGAGGAAAATTTTCTTTTCTGTGACTAAAGTAACTCAGTAAGTTGTTGGGAGTAAATTATTGTTTCCTTTTATATTTACTTTAGATGAGATAACCAACTTGCAATGATGTCAACTTCAACTTAACAGTAGCAAATAATGGTGGAATTTTATAAAGTTTGTTAATTGATAAATTCTTATAGCTTGATTTTATCTATCAAAGTCACCAAAGTGACTATTATAGTAAGATTGTATCGATGACTTGTGTATAGTTTTTGTTCTTTTTGATTTCTTCTTTTGTTTGCTCAAAAAGAAGAGATATTAATCCTCGTGGATTATATTTTCAACTTCTTGATTTGTTCTAAATGGGATTTGAAATAGGTTTATGAGAATCAGGAGAATAAGGTTGAATTTTTAGGACCCTAGCTCTCCCAATCACAAAGAATTGACAACCTCTTAGAGAAACACGAGCGTTACATTTACTAGGCTGATCGAAAATCATGGTTGTAAAGAGATTGGATATGTTTCTTTAAAAAGCCAGCTATGCAATGAATTACTCTCTGTTTTAGGTAATCTATATGGTTTGCTCGATTTAACTTTGAGGTTATCGATGCTGCTACGTAATTCTATCAATTTCCAAGACAAAACAATTTTTTTATGTTGATCAAATTCTAAAATGTACAGCCATATGATGCACTGTCTTTGATAATTCTAACTTGCTTAATCCATTTCGCCACCAGGCCTCTTTCTTCTATCACCATCTGCGTGTTATTTGTTATGTTCTTTAGGCCGTGAATTTGAATATCGATATTCTTCCTTGTCCACTATAAATGGATATATAAATTACTTTCGATTTCTACTAACAATTTGAACATGAAATTGAATGGAGTATTCTTTTATTTTCCTAACATTGAACAAATTGAGTGAAATTACTTAGATATCTTGATGTCTTTTGCTAACTATTACTAGCCTCGATTTTACTGAAGTTAATATAGTTTTATCCATTTTAATGACTAATCCTCAATTATTAATAACTTTATTTTGTTTTTGTAGTCAAGAAAAGTGAAAAGTAAGTGCACCGTATACTCTATTCCAAGTGATTCATGGTTATTCTTACTTATTGGTTTTGACCTTGACTTGAGTTTTATGTTAAAAATGCTTGAAAAGTTTGTTTAGTTATAAATTTTCTTAATTTGTGTACCTAAAATGTGTGTAGGTGAAGGAATGAGCCAATTATCATTAGTAGCTAGGGCAACAATTACAAATATGTCTCTCGAGTATGGAGCAACAATGGGGTTCTTTCTACACGATCATGTCACTCTATAATACCATAAATTGACTGGAAAAAGGGTTGTGACAGTAAATTGCTTAATTTTTTTTTATCCACCTCATTTTCTTAGCCAAATTTACATAGAGCTGGGTCATGACAATTATTAATTGAGCCCGGCTTAAGTTGCAATGATTGAGGCATATTTAAATTGGTTTCACTTATTTGTTTGCTACTTTTCATGTGGTATCATTTTATTCTATTAGGATAACAGGAGCTTTGTGCCAACAATATCCGTGATTTGGCCTCAACAAGAGAAAGTGTACTCACCTTATCTAGAGTTAGATTTTACCGATGTTGAGCATTGTATGCCTTTATGAAGAACACTGAAGTGTAATGTCCATGTTTACACACACATGAAATGTTCTTGCTGCTTTAGGCTTCATAATCACGTTCCTTTGAAAGATATGAAGGTTGATTGGCATTCATATCTCGACAATAAAGTTGAATTCATGGTAAGATGCTTTGTTCTTTTAATGAATCATTATACTCTCTTCATATGCCACTTTAAGAACATACCTAATTAAATTAAAATATTTTATCTTGTGACAATTTGTAAAGGAGAAGAACTTTTGATCGCTCTGATTCTCTCACTCTTTGTACAAAATTGAAATCTTCTTTTGGTACCCAAGTCTTGTTCTCTCACTTTGATTTTGACTTTGTAATATATGTGATTTATGACTAGAAAGGTGATATAAAGAATTGGCAAATGCCTTATTATTTACATTTGAGAATCACCGTGCCATTATAACTTATTTCAAGTATTCTAATTTTTAATCGTTAAAAGAAATTAAAAAATAAAATCAAGAATTTTTATTGTGGTAACTTTCTAATCCTTGCCATTTCGTGTAATTATTATTTCCTTCTTTCATACTAATTTTTTCCCAATCATTCTATGATTTTTGTGCATTTAATTTATTTTATGCTTAGTAAATGATGCAGTTTTTATTTTTATTTTGGAGATGAATTGTTTGGCATTTTCTACTTTAGTTTTTGGTTCGAGCATTGGACACATATACACAATTGCACTATATATATATATTAATGAGGTTAAATTTGACTTATTTGAACAACATTTCCACCACACGGATGGTTTTTTTTAGTACTCCAAACTAGTGTCCAAGAGGAGAATGTGCCAATAATCAAGTTACTTCATTCTTTTTATTCTTTACTTCTGGTTGAGATAGAGCTAAAATTCAATGACGAAAGTAAAAGAAAGGTTGTTCAAACGAATGGTTGTGATGATATCATTTCTTTTTTATTCAATTTTTTTTACAATATATATTTATATTATATCTATTTTGGAAACAAACATTGACTAGGTGGAAAAAACTCTTATTCTTGCAATTTGGATCCCCAAATAGTTGAAAACTAGCAAAACTAAAAGTTGTTGGATTTTTTTGAAAACTAAATAGTCTATATGTGACCAAAAAAAAAAAAAAACTCTCATCAATACAACATGTTTGTCTTTTTGTGTGCTTATTTGTATTCTAGCTACAAAATTCTATAGCTCAAAGTGTCTATTTTCAAAACCAAATTATTGAAACACTACGGTAACATTATTTGTTGATTTCTATCAAACTTTATCGTCAATTTGAAAAAACACTATTACATTTCACACAAGTAGCTTACATTTGCAATCCAACTCAACTAACACTAATACAAACACAATTTTACAATATCACGTGCAACGCATGTGGCAACACTAGTAGTATTTATATGAAAGATAGAATCAGGGGTATTTTAGACATTTTTACCTTTTGGACACATGTTGACTATTCTATGGCTTTGGTCACTGTTATCAAACTGATTTATATTTCATTTTTCTCTATTTCTAACGGTATTATTACATGTGGCTCCCTTACACCACATGGCAATGAGAATATTTAGATATTCTTTGGTCCTTTAAAATAAACAAGCCACAGAGTCGCCATTCGGGTGTTTGGACCTGTTTTCTTCTTCTAGTTTGAAGGTGGTTCGCCAATTGGACAAACCACCTCAATGAGCTCTTATCCATAGGTGGCACTAGCTTATATTTTGGTAAAGCTTAAATTATAATTTAAACTGATCAAATTGGTCAAACATACTTTTTATTATACATATCGTAGGACCTACAACTTACTACATACCTAAATATTATCAAACAATAATTTCAAGTTGTCAAACTATAGTGGGACTTCGCAAGTTCAACGAGGCACTAATATGCCGGCACTGTTTGGCACTAGGCGAGGTTCATTTGTATCACACGAGGTTCTGACGTGACCTCTCACAACATAGAAAATGTGTCATGCATGGTTTTTTCTTTACATGTGGCTGTACATGGTGTCCATATAAAGCGAGGTAGTAGCACTTATCACCAAATATTGCTTGTGTTCTTGGAAATTGTACGAACAACGAATAAAAATGAGAATAAACAATAGAATAATATCATTGAAGCATGTATATGTTAAAAGTGAAATCTCACACCTCAACAGATAAAGTTTTAGACTACTCTTTTTATCAAGATTGACTTATTAAGATAGAATTGCAAAATTTAATACAGTATTAGAGCTTAAAAAATTTAAACGAACAATTTATGCCTCTAAAAGCTCAAACTAACATTCAAACTTAAATTAGTATTCTTCAACAAATTACCTTAAACATTATTTTAAGGATAAAATTCAATATCTATAAACTACAATAAAGTAGAAGTTGTCAACTTGTGGATAACAACATGAGAATAAATCAACCGAGAAAGGTGCGTTTTTGTTAAGTAATATCCCAACACATTGATATTCCAATCAACCCAATAATGAATACATTTAGATCACTAATAATAATGAATAAATAATACAAAAAATCCAATTATTTTGACTTGTAAAATATATATTGCCAAAGAACACTCGAATGTGAGAAACATCTAGAAAAAAAGACCCTTCCACCTAACTTTCAGGTCAAGAAGATCCCCAATAATAGGGTATTTCCTTGAGTGAGGTCGAAAGCAAGATTGATAGCGGACTCTGGTACAACTGTATGTAACTTTAATGGTATGCTATCTCATAGTAAGTTTAGACTCTTCGATAAAGCTTAAAACATAAATTTATACATTTATATTTTATAACACATCTCTTTACATCTAAAATAAATTAATTCCATAACAAATTGACACGTAAATTTTTTATAAATGAATTATTGCGATACTTGAATCTACATTCTAATTGAACCCAGATATCACGTTAAACCATCTCAAGATTTTTTTCTTTTTTTCTTTCCTTTTTTTTTTTTTGCTTCTCTTAGAAAATTGATGAATTATAAAGAATGTGAGTGGTGTCATCTCTTAATTATTGCTTAGGATAAAAATTATTGTAATCCAATTGCTTTTGGAATATTGTGAGAGGTGAGATAAGTATGACACCTTTTTTTTAACCATCCACTTCTCCTTGAATACCTTTGCTTTTTTTATAAATTATTAGCACGCGATTCTTGTTCATCACGATTTGTTGAAAGCTCGAATATGTATATGTTGTGTCGCCTTAAATATTTGTTGTTTGTAAATTCATCTCATTTAGACAATTGGCATATTTTTAACATCAACAATACATGGTGTATCAGGCCTGATGTAACCCCCACCATGGGGACTTATTATAACTCCCATAGCTGAGTTGGCATGGCTGACTGGGATCAAGTAATGTCAAATAGATAAAAAATAATTAGTCAACCAAAACCCAACTACTCCCTCCCACCCCACCCACCCACCCACCCACCCACCCATATCGCCCATTACTCTCTCTCTCCCCACGAATTTGGCCCCAAATTGTGCCCTAATAAACCCCACCCATCACCGGTGAACGCCACCGCCATCGAGCATGCCATCGCCGCGGACCACCATCATCGCGACTTACCACCCCATCGCCACGTGACCACGCCGCCACTCTCTTCAAGTGTGGTACTTGCTTCGTGGACAGCTCTCTGCACGCCCTATCTGCGTGTTGTACTCCCACGCCTTGAACCTCGTGCACTGAAATTGCGTCTCCGCATTGACCCACCATTTGTGCCGTGACCCACAGTTTGTAACCCACCATTTGCTCAGTGACCCACTGTTTGCACCGTGACCCACCATTTGCAACACTGGTAATGATAGTTTGGGGATAAATTTGAAAAAGTGAATGTATGTATGTTAACAAAATTGAAATTCATCATTGTTGATTGTTGCAAAATTAGATGCAATGGAATGGGGAGTTAGTTGTATATTCAAAAATTGAAAATCGTCATTGTTTATTGTTTCAAAATTGTCTGCAATGGGATTAACATTAAGTGGTTGTAATCAATAAATTTGTATTGAAAGTAGTTTTTCATTGTTTATTTCTAAATTATATGCAATGGGATTAAGATTTTGCTGCATTTTCAGAAATTGCAATTCATCATTGTTTATTATATCTAGGGGCTGCAACGGGATACAGAATAAGTGGCGGTATCGATAATTGATTTTTTGTTATGTTTATTGTTTCAGAATTAGCTGCAATGGAATCACAAAGTGCAGACAATGTGTATATTCCTCAAGTTTCAGTTCATCGTATCCCTGCAACTGGACAAGAATTTCAATCACATGAGGCAGCATACATTTTCTACAATAATTATGCCCGGGAGGCTGGATTTAGTACACGAATTGAGAACAGTAAAAAGAATAAGATAACCGGTGAGACGTACTAAAAAATGTTTGTATGTTCGAAGGAGGGAAGGCGAAGATAAATATCGAGAGGAAAATTAAAGACTATGTGCGCGTCTTTGGGGAAAGAAAGCGTGGCAAACACGAGTTGGTTGTGGTGCTAGATTAAGCGTGGTCAAGCAACAAAGCAGGAGACGGATGTGGATAGTTAACAACTTTATCGAGGAACACAATCATGCCCTTACTACTCCTAGTCGAGTTCATTTGTTGAGATCTCACGAGGGCGGTGTCGACTACAAAGAAAGCACTTACTCAACAATTTGCTGACGCTAATATACCAACGTGCCAGCAATTAAGGTTTATGGAGATAGATTCTGGTGATCCATCATCGATTGGGTGTGTGGAGAGAGATATTAGGAATCATGAAAGAAACATTTGAGAAGAGCAAAGGGGTCATGACGCTGAAACATTGATAGAGCATTTCACATTTGAGAAAGAAAAATCCAAACTTCTACTTTGACTACGAGATAGACGAAGCAAATAAATTTAATCTTGTTATTGGGCGATGCTTTGAATCTATACGGTCTTATCGTTGTTTTGGGGATGCCGTGGTGTTCGACACAACATATAACACGAATAGGTACTCAATGATATTACCGCCCCTTCGTGGCGTAAATTACCATGGTCGAGACTATTACATTTTGGGTGTGGATTTTTGAGTGACAAACGCACCGAGTCATTTGTGTGGTTGTTGTCGAAGTTCATAGAATCGATCTCAATCATGCTCTCCGTTGTTTATTCTTGATCGGGACGCCGCAATTGCGAAGGCAATATCAATAGTCATGCCGTTGACATTCCATAGGGTTTGCATCGGCACATTCTAAATAAGTTTTAGAGAAAATTAACGCTATCTTTGTAAATGAAGCGATACCATATGTTAGTTAACATTATCAAAAATTCGAGACACCACCTGAATTTGAGGAACGGTGGAATGATGCAATGGTAAATACAGGCTTACATTGTAATGAATGGCTACAATCGATGTATGACATCCGAGGTCGGTGGGTGCCATTATATGTTAAGCACATATTCGGTCTTTGGAATGTCTAGCGACCAACGATCTCGAGAGTGGTCACTCATTTCTGAAGAAGTACGTGAATAAGAAGAACTCACTGATGGGATTCATTACTAGGTTCAATAGGGCACTTACTCATCAACGCCACGAAGAACTAGTAGCTAGCCATGTTGATCTAAATGAACAACCCCGATTGATTTGTGTAGTTCCCGAATTCCAACAATCACAACAAGTCAACAACATTGATCATCACAGCCCCTTCATCAAATTATCAGGCCTGATCTACTACTCACATTAGCACCATATACCCTATCTCCCTCTCCCCTCATACAATAAGCAGGACAAATCATTGGGTTAGATGGAGATGGAGTCATAATTCTACTTCATACATAGCATGACAAATCATGCAAAAATGATGAATCAACTAACAATACTCCTAATCATCCCAGTCATCAGAATTATTCATAAATCATCACAAATTCATCACGAATTTCAGATTCGATGAAAACGTCCAAACCCTAAGAAAAATGTAAAAAAATTATCAGTACAAAAAATTATCACAAATTTATCACCAATTTCAGATTCAATAAAATCATTGGGTAGGATTACGATTGGCAACAACATAGTTGTACTACAATCTCACTACACCCTCAGAAAACTGTAAAAAAATTATTAGTACCAGAAGCACAAACAGTGGGTCACGACGCAAATGGTGGGTCACGGCGGAGACGCAATTTCAATGAGCGAGATTCAAGGCGTGGGAGTACAACACGCAAATAGAGCGCAATGAGTTGTCCATGAAGGAAGTACCACTATTAGTACACGGTTGGGAGGAATTAGGCGCGTGATAGAGCAAGTACCACAACGGTAGCGAATAGAGAGTGGCTCTTGTGGTCAGCGGCGATGGGGTGGTAAGTCGCGATGGTGGTCCACGGCGATGGTGTGCTCAGTGGCGGTGGCGTTCACCGGCGATTGGGTGGCGGTTTATTAGGCACGATTTGGGGCCAAATTCGTGGGAAGAGAGAGTAATGGTTGAAATGGGTGGGTTGGGAGGAATAGTTGGGTTTTTGGTTGACTAATTATTTTTTATCTACTTGGCATTACTTGATCCCGATCAACCATGCCAACTCGACTATGGGAGTTATAATAAGTCCCCATGGTCGAGGTTAGATCGGGCTGTATGGTGTATATAAGATAATTAGTTTAATCTCTTTAAAAAGTATATTTATGATCTTTAAAATTAGTTCTTAGTATATTACATTAAATTATGAGTTAATTCTTTGTAGGAGTTAATAGTTTGGGAAATCAAAATTAATGACTTTGAATAATTGAAATTTTTTATTATTTTTTAAAAAATAACTATGAAATACTAAAATAATGATTTATTTTGTTGCAATCAAGTCTAAAATTTATTTGGAATATGAAATTTTTTTTATATTACTTCTATCCCGAAAATATTGTAATTTAGAATTCAACGATGTTTTACACTCTTGTCATGTAGCATTCAACAATTTTTTACACTTTTATCACGTGTTATGAATAAATATTGTATAAGACTATTGGTCGAAGCAAGACGAAAGACTATAAAAGGTGGAGAACCTTCCAACCTCAAAGAGCATGGGACTAAGAAAATGTGTTTTCACCGATGGTAAATTATCGACGGACAATATTGGATTAACAAAAAATTTGTATAGTTTACAATCACCGACAATATCGGCTATAAAAATTCTACTGGTGAAGGTGAATTTCATAAATGAAATTAAAATAATAAAGAGATATTTTCTGTGAGTAATGTATTAAAAATGTAGTGACCAACATTGCATATGACATCACCAACAACATTGTCATCGAATTCATTAATACATGTGCATTAGTGAACACATGTGTCAATTATCATCGATGGCAATTCTATCAGAATCACACTACATATATTGATTTTTGTTAGAGAAATTACAATTGTAAATAAAAATTTACAACTAAATTTAGAATTCAATTTGTAACCAATTAGGTTGAGGCGCATGTATCTCACTCTCTCTAAGGAGATTTAAGCCATCTGCAGTGTTGGAAGTTCTCAATCACCAGCACAACAACTATCTTCTTGACTTGTCCCATCCACGATACAATAATCCAATTGAAACGTTGTTTAGTTCAACATTTTTTGCACTAGAGGATGACCTTAAAATTCCACTATAAGAACACCTTTTACATCTCACTCACACACACTCTCTCTCTCTCTCTCTCTATAGATATATATATATATATATATATATATATATATATATATATATATATATATATATATATATATATAACTTTCTCTAGAAAAAATTGGTTAATTTTATCATATACTCTTGAACTTTATGCTCCATTTTCATTTATGCCACTGCATTTTAATTCGTTTCATTTATACCACCGAACTTGAAAATTACTTTAAATTAAACCACTTGGTTAATCAGTTGTTCATTGTGTGACGAAAACTCTGACGTGGTATTAATGGGTCATTAAATAGATGATCTATCTCACCATGTATTGTCCACGTGTATGAAGTTCTAAATAAAAAATACGTTTTCACATCAATTAAATAACTTTGGCCAAGGGTTGTCGTTCATCAATTCTCAATTTTCTCAAAATCAAATCACCTTTTCATCTCCAAAATTTTCAAAAGCTTGAAGATACATCAGCCATTTAACGGCCCGATAATGCCATATTAAAATTTTCGTTACACAATGAACGGCTGATTAATGAAGTGGTTTAATTGAAAGTAATTTTCAAGTTCGGTGGTAAAAATGAAAAGAATTAAAGTATGGTATCATAAATGAAATAAAGCATAAAATTCAGTGGTATATGATATAATTAATCCAGAGAAAAAGATATAAAATTGTATATTCTATATTATGAAAATTTAGAAGTAGGGATGGGTAAATAACCCGAAAATCAACCAAATCGATCGATCCGACCTGACCCAATTTGGATCGGTTTTTTCATTAAGAAGAGGTCCATTTCGAGGTGAAATAGTGTAACGAGGAAATCAAGTCAGTTCTGGTCGAGTTAGCCACCCAACTCGACCCAATTTTTCTTTTATTTTTGCAATTTGGTATCCCAACTTTCAAAATTATGCGATTTGGTTCCTACTTCAAATTTTTTCGTACAAATTTGGTCCTTTCAAGGCTTCCAAATTGGTCTTCCTCAAGTTTCAAAAATGTTCAACTCAATCCTTAAACTATTCGTAATTAAACTTTTACTCTCCAAACTTGTGACTTTTCTCCAAAATTTTGGGTCAAGCCCAAACAATCTTAGAAATTGAACTAACTCAAATTGATTCAGTTTGGGTCAAGTCGATTTTATTTGATCAACTAGGTTGATTTGGGTTGGACATCACCCAAACCAAACAAGTTGGTTTGGGTCGAAAACCAACCCAAACCTGACCCATGCCCGCCCATAGTTAGAGGGAATAGAGTAGTATTTATAGGTGTTGGGAAGACAATAAGATTTAATAAGAAATTAAATCCCATAAACTCATTTCTATTAATCATGACCCATGAAGAATTTCACCATAATCAAGTCATGAAATTTCTAACCTTCCATGCTCTTATAATTAAAAATACATTTAAAAAATAAAATGTACAACATTTTCCCACACATTTATTATTTAAAAAATAAGTCAAAATACATTGGCCAAAAGATAGATCATTATGCATCATGATAGTTTGACTATGCATTGAACCCCCATTAAAAACAACATCTACTCCGTTGTTAGTAGTGATCTTAGACTTGAACTATAACTGGTTAAGGAAAATAAAGAATTACTGCTCACACATAATAATCCTGGTGTTGATATGAGCTTTAATGGCTAGCACATTACGGACTTTGTGCTGATCGTTGTTTTTCTAGAGTGTTTTTTTTTTTATTTTTGAGAAATACCCAAATCCTCATAGAGAGCGGGTCCACTCTCACACTCGCATGGGTAAGATCTGTCAAGAGTGCTCATGTAAATATTGCACCCCACTTATAGGAGCTACATACTTTATTAAGCGTTTTTTTTTTAAAAAACTCAACCCTCCAAACATTACAAGATAAATGCACTTACACTATAGGGATGGACAAAAAAATAGTGCATTTTTAACGTCCACCTTATAATTTGTTTGTCCCATTAATCAAATTGCTTTCTCATTGCTGAAGCTAATGAAATAAGCTCAACTTCCATATTAGAGTTAGTAATAATGGTTTATTTTTTAAATTTCTAACAAATTGCACTATATCCTAATTTAAAAATATATCCAGTGGTAGATAAAAATCACTTAATAATGTATTCCAATCTGCATCATAAAAATCTTCAATAACAATTGGATTTTTTTTTTTTATATAAAATACACCATAGTTTCTTGTATCAATTAAATATTTCATTACACGGTCCATTGCATGTCAATGTTCTCTACCTGGCTTGCTTGTAAACCTACTAAGCACTCCTACTACAAATGCAATGTTAGGTCTTGTGCAATGAGTAGCATATCACAAGCTACCAATCATGTAGAAATGCTGATGTCTACTTTATCTTGGATCCGAACTTGTGTATCCTCCCAATCTTTTAGACACATTAAACTCTCTACTATTTATGGTTTAAGTATTGACCTCAAATCTGTCAGAACCTTGCTACTTATACTAAAAGTAGACTCTGATGTTACAGTTGATAAATGAGGTGTTAGTAGATCGCGTGTTATAATAGAAACAATTTGGTATTAACGCTCATTTTATCTCCACCAATTGAGTAAATCTTTGTCAATATCCTCCAAATCAATTGGATCCGTGCTCCCATAATCATCACCAAAATTAGGAATTGGAATATTATTTAACCCACTGAAATCATCATCTATTTGGTTGCCACTTCTTTGTGTGTAATGAACTATTTGAGTAGTATAAGAATGTAGAAATATAGAATAAAGAATGTAGAAGCATAGAATTAAAACAAAAGAAATCACTAAAATAAGCAATTAAAATATAGATTGCACAATAAAAAAGCTAATATTGAGAATATAATATTTTCAGATTGAGTAAGTTGAAAGTTGTGAGAAATATTGAAGTAGATGAGGGTTTATATAGAAAAAAAAATTCGGCCGTTATTTTTAAAAAATGCAAGGATTGAAACGATCACCTTTGTGACTATTAGGGTCCCAAAATTCAATAAAAGGACCATTGAGGCCCATGAGCCTTTATACGAGCCAGCCTGAATTTTTGAAGAGATTAGCTAGCTTGGCCCTTGTTTCAAATGGTTGGCTTGGCCCTGGCCCGGGCTCGTCCTTAGATGAGTCCATGCCCATAATGGGCCGAGCTTTGTTGGACCGAGCCGGCCGTAGGTTGTCACCTCTAATTGTCAATGAATATATCATTGGTGAGACTGTTAGCAGTTAAAGACATTGTATGGCCAACAGATAATCCGTTGTTGATATATTCTCTATTATTTTATTTTTTATTTTTTTAGTATGTTACAATGATATCTTTTACTCTTTTATTTTTTATTTATAGTATTTACTTTCACAAATTGAAGTGATTGTAGACCGTACAATCAGTTGCTACTCCCAAATAAATTTTGCTCCTGATACCATTTATGATGTTCATTGGTAAAAATACTTTTTTTCATAGTGGTTGGAGAGAAAAATAAAATATCCCACCGGTTCCCTCTTTCTACAATAAAACTTATTTCCTCTATTTTTTTTGTTATTTCTTCCTCATTCTCTTGTCCTCCTCAAATCTCATTTCTGCCATGTCTTAGTACATGTTTGGAAGTGCTAAAATTATTTTTTAAGTATTTAAAATTGTTGGGTCCAATAAAATATATAGATAATAAGTTGTGTAGTAAGTTGTTGGTCCAATAAAATGTGTAGATAAAAGTATGTTTGATTATTTGATGAGTTTAAATTATAATTTAAATTTGGTCAAACAAGCTGAAGAGTCGATAATTGCAATTAACGGATAACTTTTATGAAATCTAGTGAATTTATCTTTACATAAAGTTATTAGTGTTGAATAGTTGTTAATCATCACTTGCATTGTTATTGGTAAAGGAATAACATATGTTGTGAAAATAATTGTAAGTGCACAATATAGCAAACAAGTAATAAAGTAAACTTAATGAGTCCAATTTATCGTTTTACGAAGACTATTTTAGTTAGATATTTGTTCAATTAATCAAAATCCTAATATATTAAAAACAATTTGAAATATATTTATTTGAACTATTAACCTACAACTATTAATTTGATAAAACAATGTAATAATGTATGTGAACAAAGATATCAAGAATTTATCAAATATGATGATTGAGTGTCGGGATTCATGATTTCACCATAGTTATCATCTATAATCTCTCCTCTCAAGTTTTCTTCCTAACGTTGTACTCGGTTGAATTCATGAATTTAACTTAATTTACCCCTCTCGAGTTCAAATTAGTCATATCTAATTAAGTCAACCTACTATATATCTATGTGAAGTTAGAATAAGCCTTAACTAGATGTATTAAATCTCATAAAAATTCAAATTAAGACCGCAACAATAAAAAAAGCATATCTATATCTTTTATCCAATTGTTGAATTTTTATTACGTGGTCTTGATTAATAACTCACATCTAGGTTTGTTACAATCTACTATTCAATGAAATAATGACCAATTCTTTCAAGCATTACGATAAGAAGTAAAATCAATACATAATCAACATATAAACAAAACTTGATAATTGAAATTGAAGAATCAAAACTAGGTTACATTGTTCATCCCAACTATGGTTTAATTACACATCATAAAAGAATAAAAACAAAAGAGGAGAATATAATACATAACCGTGTTTAGAGCGAAAAACAAAATAGATGAAGATATTGTACCAAGAATATATCCCATCCTTGCAACGTTTGAAACCCTAGCTTGATTTCTGTAAATTGCCTATTTAATCTCTCTAAATTATCGTCTATCATTTGCCTCCATAAGTTTGAAAAATAATCTCTATTTATAAGTCTCAAAATTTTAATTTAATGTAGAAGTCGTGTCTCAAAATGATACCAAAACAGAGTTTATTAAAATAAGAAAAATAGAATAGTGGTAACGTCATTGAGAAAACCTTGAGAAGACTCTGAAGGAAGTCGTGAGTACAACCCCACACCATAACCAGAAGAAGTACGTGAGCCAAACCATGAGGATAATCAAGATGTAAGACAAAATGAGAGCGACATAGAGAATTTTTAGATGACTAGAAAGCTATTTTATTTATAATTTTTATATTCTAAGTTTTGGACTCGAATGCTAAGTAATCCTTTTGTTTGATACAAGTTATCAAGATTTATGAAATAAAGTATGTTAATATTTTTGCCAAGTTTATTGCTTTCGATGATTGATTGTTTCACGTTTATATATTGACAAAGGTAATGAAAACCCATGCTAGAAAGGCTAACAATAGGAATGGTCATCTATAGAATGAAGCAAATGAACTAAACAATCAATTTATGCGGTTCTTTGATGTTCATCAAGTGGACAACTCCCAAATCACGAGAACAATGTGGCTGCCATTGTTGAGCAATTCAGGTTGCTCCAACCACCAGCATTTGAGGGTGAGCTTGACCCTTTGGCGATAAAGATTGGATAGCTGGGATTGAGAGGATCTTTAATCTCATTGACTGCCCGAATCCTAAAAAGGTGACTTGTGCAGCATTTATACTACAACATGGAGCTAGGTATTGATGGGACTCAACAGCCAGGTTTAGGGCTCGTGACCATATGTGGATTTGGAAGTTATTCAAGGAACTTTTCCCTACAGAAGTACTATCCGGTGAGCATCCAAAGTTAGAAGGAGGCAGAGTTCCCGTTGTTGAAGCATGGTAAAATGACCTTGACGGAGTATAAAATGAAGTTTGATGAATTATTACGCTATGCACCGAAGCTGGTTGACATTAAGTTTAAGTGGGCAAGGCGTTTCGAGCAATGCAGGCAAGCAGTGGTGACCTTTGAATTGCGCATGTACCATGAAGTGCTAGCTAAGACTCAGCTAGCCAATTTCAAGAAGAACTCCAATAGCAGTAACAAACAACCACAATCCGGGTTATTTGAGAAGCGTAAGTGGGAGGACAATAAGGGTAAATGAAAGCAGAAATTTGCAAGAAGAGTAAATGAGACCCTATTATGAATAATTACCAGCAAAATCCAATTTGTGGCAAGTGCCAGAAGAGCTATGTTGGAATGTATCTCATGGGAACCAATGCATGCTACATCTGTGGTGAGATAGCCATGTGGCAAGACTCTATCCTAAGGAGCGGTAAGTAAGCAGAAGAACAAAAGTGTGGAAATCTCCCTAGGGGCCAAGCTAGAGTGTTTGCACTCACAGAGCAGAAAGAGGACCATGACCACAACGTTTTAGCGGGTAATATCATTATTTTTAGTGCACTTACTTATGCTTTGATTGATTCTAGCTCCACTCATTCTTTTATAACTCCTAAGTACGTGAGTAAACTCAATACCCTTAGTGAACATGCAAGTACTCCCTTAGATGTTGCTACTCTCCATGAGAAGTATTAAAGACAGCTAAGGTAGAGATTGATGGTAAATCTTTGGAGACAAACTTATATGTCTTGAACATGCAAGAGTTCAACCTGATTTTAGGAATGGATTGGCTTTCCTAGAACCATACAACTATTCTATGATTTGAAAGGAAAGTGGGTTTTAAGCATCTTGGAGGGATAGATTTTCACCTTTTAGTGACAAAGACAAAATCCGTACCCCGTATCACTTCGGTGTTTAAGGCTAATAAACTCTTGAACTCAGAGGATGTACAAGATTGTTGATGATAGCAGTAGCTAAAGAAGATAAAGAACTAACACTAGGTGAAGTTAAGGTGGTACAAGATTTTTTCAAAAGTCTTTCCCGATGATTTGAGTGAAATGCCACTGGAATGGGAAGTAGAATTCACGATTGATATGGTTCATAGATCCGTGCTCCTTTCTAAGGTTCTTATTGAATGGCACCAAAAGAATTATAGGAACTGAAGGCCCAAATAGAAGATTTGTTGGTAAAATGATTCATTCTACTAAGTGTATCACCATGGAGAGCACTGGTGCTATTTGTCAAAAAGAAAGACATGTCAATGAGGATGTGTATCGGCTATCGAAAGTGGAATAGATTCACTATTAAGAATAAATATCCCCTTCTCAGAATTGAAGATTTGTTTGGTATTTTCCAAGATCGATATGAGGTCATGATATCACCAGTTGAGGATCAAATCTACTAACATCTCAAAGACCGCCTTTAGAACTCGTTATGGTCACTACGAGTTCTTAGTTATGCTGTTTGGCTTAAATAATGCTCTTGGAGTTTTCATGGACTTGATAAATCACATTTTTCAAGAATACTATGATCAGTTGGTCATTATATTCATTAATGACATCTTAGTCCACTCTCGAGCGAAGAAAAACACGAAAAATATATGAGGATTGTGTTTGAAATCCTGGTGAAGGGGAATGGGTGGTATTTCTTAGACATGTGGTCATAGCACAAGGAATAAGGTGGACTCCAGTGAAGTAGAGGCAGTACTGAACTGGTCGAGGTTAACCAATGTAGGAAAAGTCCGCATCATTTTGGGTTTAGCAGGATGCTACAATAGGTTTATTGAGGGATTCTCCAAAATATCGAGACCATTAACACATCTGACTCGCAAGTGTATAAAGTTTGAATGGACAGAGAAATGTAAACGCGGTATCGAGGAATTAAAGTAGAAGTTAATTAATGCTCCAGTATTGACTATACTTGAAGGATCGAACGATTTCGTAGTCTACAATGATGCATCCAAACAAGGCATTGGATGTGTATTGATGCGCATTGGATGTGTATTGATGCAACAAAACAGGGTAGTTGCGTATGCATCAAGATAGTTGAAGTCTCATGAGCAGAACTATCCCACACATGATCTAGAACTGACTGCAGTAGTCCATGCTCTTGGAGGTACTATCTGTACAGAGGAAAGTGTGACATCTATATAGATCATAAGAGCCTTAAGTACATTTTCACTCAAAAAGAGTTGAACATGAGGCAAATGAGATGGCTTGAAGTGAAAAAAGATTATGATTATGAAATCCATTACCATCCAGACAAGGCAAACGTAGTGGCCGATGCATCGAGTAGAAAGACAACATGACAAGTGGCAATGTTGAAAGTACATAGTCCTCTATGGATGGAATTTGAAAGATTAAGTTTTGAAGTGGTTGCCATACCCTCTGATTCTGCCGTTTGAAGTGATCAGATTAAGAACCATTAAATGGGTGATAAGTTCTTCAAGTTTATCAAAGCTGAGATTGACACAAAGAAGCGGAAAGATTTCAACGTAGTCGATGATAAAGTATTATATTATCAAGGGCGTCTATGGGTACTAGATTTTGAAGAATTGAGATATGAGATTTTGGAGGAAGTCCACTCTACTTCTTATAATGTACATCCAGAAGGTACAAAGATGTATCGTGACCTAATAACTGTATTTTGGTTGAAAAATATGAAGAAAAATGTAGCTAATTATGTGGATAAGTGCCTGATATATCAACAAGTAAAAGTCAAATATTAGGATGGTCAGGGTCTCTATAGTCGTTGGAGGTTCCAAAATGAAATAGGAACATGTGACGATGCATTTTGTTGTAGGTTTTCTAAATTTAGTAAATGGTCATGTGGCCTTTTGGATGTTGATCAATAGTTTGGGACCAGAGCGCAATTTACTTTTTTTCCACATAATACAAATTTTGTTTTAATAAGATAACTAGATATAATTTTGCATGTCATTTAAACTAATTAATTAATTGTGATAATTAGAGTAATTTACATCATGTAAAATTTGAATAGACTCTTAGATAGAGTTCTTGTGAGATTATATATATATATATATATATATTCGATAAATCTTATCACATGTGATGTGGTTTGATTCTCATAGATAGAGTACCAAAGAGATCATGTTTATCTATTAACGACTCTCTGTGAATTGAGCTAGGTTTCTTTGTGAACCTATAAATGGACTCCAGTAGTCCAACATTCAATTCCACAAAATCTATTTCTCCATCTCTCTCTAAAACACTTAACATTTCATACTACACACTGCCATTTCATATATATTTATATATATACAATATGCACACAGTTGAAAAAAATATTGAGGTGAAAGTCCAACAAATTAGATTTCTTCGATTTCCTCAACTATTCAAACATTGGTAAGTATACACGTGTTTATTATGCTTCATTTTGGAAATCACACAGGAATTCTAGTAACGTTACGCACGAAAAACTAATACCATCTAAGTTTGATATAGTTTTTGTGTCTCATTTATGCAAGTTTTATGATTCCATAAAGTTGTTAATAAATAAGGTATGAACACATGTATGTTTATTTGGATTTTTCTCACCCATGTGTTTTCCCCTTACATGTAACTAGGATTTGTAAACATCGGAGTATGAACTTTGCCCGTGGTTGAGAAATTAATTTTAGAGTTTTTTTTTTTTTTTTTTTCTTTTAAATTAAGAAACTTTTATAAGCATTTTATTTACGAATAAGTTGTGTTTTAAATAAAATATTAATTGGTGACCTTTTTGACTTTTAATCGTGAATATAAAATTAATTAAATATTTTCTTTTACTGTGTTTTTGATATGTTATTATGGCTCTCGAGTCTTATGACCCGGATGTCACAAAGTGGTTCTTAGATTTTCTCTTTCATTTTAGTCTTTTCCTTTTTTTTATTTGCAACCTAGGTCCTTCAACTTTCGAACATTTGCAAGTTGGTCTCCATATTTCCATTATTATTTCAATTTAGTCCTTTTTCCATTGTCCAAACATCAAAAAATTTTGTTTTGACCTACAATAACAAAATTAACACATAATTAAATACAATTATACTAAAAAACACTCACAATAATCCACTTTTAATAGTCTTGATAAGTGTAAAATCAGCATACATCATCATTAGTTACATAATATACATATAATTGAAATTCTATTAAATAATTGAGAAATTATAGTGTGTAAAATTTGAATAATAACACTCGTGACATCCCAAGTCCCATTTGTAGGTTTAAAAAGAAGAAGTTCAATCCCGCGTTCTTATTAATTTAAACATTTCTTCGCTATTAGTTTACAGTCCTTTTAATAAACATCACCGTAATTTTATCAATTGTTTTAAAACTCGGACGGGACTATAACTACAAATATGTACTTATCTAGGCCCACAAAAATGAACGATTATGAGTTATATTAATTGTTTTCAGTTTAATGACATGTTATTTTCTTATTATTTTAGGAAATAGTCAAATTCAAGTGTCAATCTAACGAAAGGACGAAAAGAGAGCAAATAGAAGAAAAATAGATTCAATTGAACAGACAAAGAGACTTGAGGGGCTTGACATACAAATATCAAAGAAAGAAAACTAAAGCGCCTCCAGGTTAACCATGCGATCGTATGGTTAACCATGGTTGCGATCGCAAGGAAGTGAAATATTCAGCAAAACGTTAATTGATCAAACCATGCGATTGCAAGGTTTGTAACCATGTGATCGCATGGCTTTCCGCGACAGTATTTTTGACAGTTTCGTGATGGGAATAGAATTCTACAAGTCCATGATAAGTAAGAACTAAAACACATGTTTTGGGGGGTTGAAAGAGCAATATAAAAGCCAGAGAATAGACAAATCGCGGGAGAGACGAATTTTGGGGAACAAGATACAAAGGAAGAATCGAAGATCGAGGAACAAGATTGAAGATTCTTGAGCCGAGATCACGAGTTTTATTTATTTTTTCTTCTTTTTCTGCCGGAACATGATTGATACAATTCTTGTGTTAATTAACGAAATCATGTCTGGCTAATTTACTTATTTCTAGGATGAACGATGAAACCTCATGTTTTTAATTAATAGAAGTTTTTCGTTTTAGTAGTTAATTGCTTCTTGATTGATTATTCATTATTCAGTATTTTTAATGTTTTAATGCCTGATCACCATTAGAATATTTTTTGATCTATATTGAAATCGAGAGATTCAATATAGATTTATACGTGGTATTAAATAATATAGGGTCCAATAATAGATAGAAATTACTATTATACTTTATAAAATCTGGTTAGGTGTTCTTGTGATTTAAATACATATTTTTATGTTCGAAACTTGATTAGAGATAATTAGGTTCGCATATCGATATAGAATTGAAAGACCATCGAGAGAGACTTTTGATTATTATAGGATCGCCGATTTTTCATCTAGAGTAATTAAGAGCTAAAGTGATTAACGAATAATTGATTAAGAAACATGTAGGTGGATTCGCAAATCCTAGTGTTGGTAAAACTTGAATTCGTTCTCACCAATTTAATTTGATTATTGATAATTAATATTTAAATAAAATAGTTAGAATAGTTTTAGAATTGAAACCAAAACAAATATGTGTTCTTCACATTGTTAAAATGTAAGTTATAAATTAATAGGTTAAATTGATATTTAGTCCTCGTGGGTTCGACACTCTATTCATTACTATATTACTTGTTAATGATCCGTCCACTTGCTGGATTGAAATCGCACAACAAGTTTTTGGCACCGTTGCCATTGACTAGTTTTATCAATTACTACATTAATTGATAATTTAATTTTTAACAATTCTTTTTTTGTTATTTATTTTATTATTAGTTTTATATTTATTCTCAATTCTTTGTGTTATATTGAATTCCAACTATTTTCTAAAGTTTCAAGAGTTAAGTGTGTGTGCGCCGTGCAAAAGATCTTGATCTATTTGATTTAGACCCAAAAATCGAATGGAACTTTCGCCAACGACAACGTGAGCGAAGAGAAAAGAAACAACAGCAAAAAGACATAACGGAAGATAACCGAATCCAAAATCCGTTACCTGCAGATGTGAGAAATAATCTTCCACCAGTGGCTCGACCAGTTGAAGTTAATAAACGAGATATCCTTATGGGTGAGTATATGATGCCACCGATTGTTAAAAATCAGTCCAGCATAATCTATCCACTTTATGGACGTGACAAATTCTAGTTGAGACCAGATGTAATTAATTTGTTCTCGAACAATCTACCGTTCTATCGGATGACAGATGAAAATCCTCATTACCATATTTCTCGCTTGATGAATCTTGTAGAAATTTCAAATACTACGGTGTTAATGAAGAGACAACGAAGATGAGGCTCTTCCCACACTTTGAAGGATAAAGCTAGAGAATGGTTAAATTCTCTACCACAGAACATCACTACATAAATGATTTGATCTAGAAATTCACACTGAAATATTTCCCTCCAGCCAGAGTAAACAGACTAAAGTATGAAATTTCCAATTTCCAACAATCTGAGTTGGAAAACTTTCACGAGGCATGGAAAAGATTCAAGCAACTGCTTAGAAAGTGTCCAAGTCACGGTTTTCTTTTAGCGACTCGAGAATCATTTTTCTATTCTAGTTTAGTTCCAGCGATGCGTTCTTGATCGATTACTGCGGCGGTGGCTCTATCCAAAATAGATCATCGGTGACCTCCACGACTTGTATGAAATGATGAGTGAACAGTTCG
Source organism: Forsythia suspensa (assembly GCA_023638005.1). Taxonomy (NCBI): domain Eukaryota; kingdom Viridiplantae; phylum Streptophyta; class Magnoliopsida; order Lamiales; family Oleaceae; genus Forsythia; species Forsythia suspensa. The sequence goes on from CM042668.1 coordinate 10,197,143, forward strand.
TTATGTGGCTAGATAGAGGTTTGCGAGAAAAGCAACAGGGATACATGAAGTAGATGCCAATTTGCTTGTACTAGCGAAAATGCATTGGCAAAGCAGATGGAAGCAATGAAATATTCTCACCCGACCAATATAGTTCAGATGTCTCCACCAATCTGTGTAATATGCGGGGCAAACCATCAATCATCAGAATGCCCTTTGACCAAAGTTGACATGTCATCCCCTGAACAGGCTGCATATGCTCAAAACTTTCGACAAATGAGAAATAATCTATACTCACAGACCTACAATCTTGGATGGAGAAATCACCCAAATTTCTCATATGGCAATACACAAAATATGCAAAATCACCAAATCAAGGAAGACCCAAGGAAAGAGAAGGAGGATTAGAAGAAATAGTCGCTAAATTGTCAGAACGATGGAGATGTGATTCAAGGAAGAGCAGGAAAGACATGATGGCGCGATAAAGAATATAGAGAATCAGATTGTACAGTTAGCTAAACTATTGACCGAGCGACAACCAGGCACATGGCCAAGCAATACCGAGGTCAATCCAAAAGAGCCAGTAAATGCAATTATCATGAGAATCGGTTTGAATTGCGGAAATTCATGTAAAGAGGCCGGTGTGAGAAAAGGAAGCGTGTCCAAAGAAAGAGAGAGAAACAAATCGGATGCGTGTTGTACAAGAAAAATGGAACTCCCAACAAATTACATTCCAAAGACCGGCTTCGTCCCTCTAATTCCATTTCCTCAAAGGTTACGAAAGCATAAGTTAGACCAACAATTCAAGAAATTCTGGATGTTTTCAAAAATCTTCACATCAATATACTGTTTGCCGATGCCTTAGCTCAAATGCCTAGTTATGCTAAATTTATGAAGGAAATTCTTTCAAACAAAAGGAAGTTGGAGGAGCACAAAACAGTTACGCTTACCGAGGAATGCAGTGCTATCTTGCAAAACAAGCTACCTCCGAAATTAAAAGATCCAGAGAGTTTTAATATTCCTTGTACTCTTGGTAGTTTATTCTTTAACAAAGTTTTATGTGATTTGGGTGCTAGTGTAAATCTAATGCCTTATTCTATTTTTAAGCAACTCGGTTTGGGAGAAGCAAAGCCAACAACAGTATTGTTGTAGCTTGCAGATAGAACAATCAAACGTCTAAGAGGAATCATTGAAGACATATTAGTGAAAGTGGACAAATTCATATTCCCTGCAGATTTTATTATTTTAGATATGTGCGAAGACAGGGATGTGCTACTTATTATGGGTTGACCTTTCTTGGCTACTGGTCGGGCATTGATTGATGTACAAAAAGGGCAACTAAAGCTGAGGTTGAATAAAGAACATGTCACATTCGATGTGTTTAACGCAACCAAATATCCGAGCTCTCCAGATTCTTGTTTCCAGATTGATGTCATTAACCAGAAGGTTGGGAGTTTAGATGATAGAGCTGTCACCCAATATCAAGATGCACCAATTAGAGAAGAGGAGTATGTGGCGAAAGAGAAGTTCTATCCGTCCTCTGTGATCAAAGCCGATGAGAAAGCTGAAATCTTCATAGTTGAATTTGAGTAAGGTGGCAAAATAGAGTTTTATCAATATGATAAGGGAAAAATCAAACTTTGGAAGGTGAACAAAAATTGGTGCCAAGACAATCGAGCAAGGCAAATCAAGTCCTCCAAAGATCTATTCAAAGTATCTTAATTGATCACCACGAAAAGTTGAGCTAAAGATCGTGAACAAAGCGGCAATGGGAGGCAACCCATTTTTCTACCATTTTATTTGAATTTCAGCATCATTTAAGTTTTAGGAATTGATTCACCATTTTGCACGTTTTATACTTTTAGAATTTTATTTTTAAGTAAGCTTTCAATTCTTAGGTAAAGAGGCATACATCGACATCTTGTATAAGCACGTTTTCAATACTTTTAAAGTCATGTTTAAAATAACATTAAATTTTTTTTTTTGAAAATTGACACAGGGTGCTTACTATGCGATCACATGGTTAAACCCATTGCGATCGCATAGTCTTGACAGAAAATATTCTGCCTAGAATTTCATGGTCTTGCGATCGCGAGGATTTTCCTTCCTTGTGATCGCAAGGACTACTGAAGGTTTAAAATTGGGATTCGGGCATATTCAAACATAACACTTTCAACTTCAAAAGCTTTCTCTCTTCAATCATGGTCTTCAATCTCCAAATAAGCATCACGGGCACCAAACCAGGTCATAATCATTCATCCATAAGTATCAACTCCACGAATTCAAAGGTAAGTTCACAATTTTTCAAATTATTTTCGAATTTTTGTCATTCTTTTACACAAGTTCGTGCATTTTGATAAATGTGGAGTAAAGTGATTTAGATTAGGCTTGAATTGGAGGTGATAATGATATAGATGGGTTTTAGATGAATAGGTTGAGAAAAATTTGGGTTTGCATCATCTATCCTAAATTTTTAACCTATAAAGAACAATTCATAGCATACAAGGTGTTTGACGAAATGCCCCAACCAAAATTTTGCCAAATCTTGGGAAAATGTGATCTTTAGCTAGTCTATTAGATAATGTTATCATGTAGAATCTTTAACTTAGGTTTGGGTACACTTAAATCAACAAAATTCAAGGTCATGATCAATTAAAGACTATGGCGTACACATCCACCACATCACCTGCCTCCGTTAGCACTTTCGTCCCCCATCCGTTTGGCCCATATGACTTTGAAACCCTATGAAATTTGAATTTGTGGTAGACCAAGGCATGCACTTCCATACCATGCTCTTCCGTTTCAATTTTGTACAATTTTAGGTAACTTTCTCATGACAAGAAATAGCATAATCGAGCACAATTTTTTGATAAATCTTACCTAAAGTTCGGGATAGTTTGGGGTGACAACTTAAACCGTTTATGTACTTTGTCATATCTAACATGTTTTCTTACATTTACAGGTCATGGCTCCAAAACGACCCCCAAGCTGTTGCAGAAAAGAGAAAGAAAAAGGTTACCGGAGGCACATCAAAGAAAGCCCCAATTGGAAATCGCCGACTTTCGCCACTATCTTTCTGAGGAACACGAAGAAAGATTCAAAAAGTTCATTAGTCAGTGGACCATATGGGGGGAGCGGAGATTACAATTGGAGGACTTTCCTTAATCCGAGCTATATAATCTCATCCACGTATGCGGCTGGTCCAAAATTGCTCACACAGCACACAACATATATTCCCAGCTCGTCCATGAATTCTACACTAACTTCAACCACGAAATTGACATTCATAGGACATAGCACTATGGGCAGACATGGGTACAGGGTAAATGGTTCATGTTTACCCCGAGGGTCATTAACGAGTACTATGGTATCAATTCTGAAGATATTCACCCGCTGCCCACTATTCAAGATATGGGTGAGGTGTCCCAGTTTCTATATGGCCGAGATGATGCATGGCCACTACCCGGGAGGAACTTAGAGCACAACAGGGACCAACAATTAAACAAAAAAAATCCATGACCCGACCAACTATCCGGTCTAGGTTCTTCTATTAGACCGATCTTCAATCATGTTGGGAGAAACTTGAAAAACCCGTCAAATTTTCATAAATAATCGACGACTCAAATCCATTAACCAGCTGGGTCCTTATTTATTGAAATTTTCAAATTTTATCTAAGATTTGAATAGTCATTTACCACTCTAGGCTTTAACTTACACTTTTTTTAATTTTTTTTCATTATTAATTATTTTTTGTAATATGATTTTTTTGACTTCATCTTGAAAATCTTTTATCTCCTTGAGTTTTGGAGTAAAGATTGAAAAATAGTGTATGATTAATTTAATGAATAATAATTACTGTCACTATTTTATTATTTAATAAAAATAATTATATTATATTTAATAGAAGTTGACATGCCGGTTCAACCATTGGATTAGCGGTTGAACCATTGATCCATTGATCCCGTTCTTCATTCAAATCAATGTGTTGATCGGGTTTGAAAACTATGATTTTACAAAAGGTTTTGAGACGATAATTGAGTACAATCCATCTAAGTAGGTATCACCGGGTTAATTCCGTTTCCAACACTTAGCCAAATTTCAACCGATGATGGCACTGAAGTTTGACTTAGTCAGCATTCTCCAAATTTTCTATCAAGCAAATCAAGCAATGTGCACACTAATTTATGAACGAAAAGAAACCAACACACAATATTTACGGGAATCACTCTCAACTCTTTATTACTCATCAATCTAAGAGATTACACACAGAAAGAGATGTTTGAAGGATCACAACATTCACTCTCTGATTTGTATCTCAACAAAGCATTCCTAAATATATATAATTCATATGCAGTTGATACTCCCAACTGTAAAGAAAAAGTCGACACATGTTAACTCAACCAACATAGAAACTAACCACCAAAGCACTTGCCATCATGAACTACCAAAGGTCTGCAACTACTGGAGCCATGAAATAATTGCATTCATGTGCCAAACATGTGCTGCCTTTGTACATCTGAATTTGTAGACTAGAGTTAGTTGGGCAGCAAGCTGGAATCTGTCCATGCCTTGCTGCCAACTTAATGCCTACCTGTAATAAACACAAGTGATGCCCGCAACATATGCCAACACCAAGTATTTAAGCACCGCCATCGAAAGCCATTATCGAAACCCACGTTTACCTTGTACCCAAGTCATGAAATGTGCACCCTCAACACACTTCACCCCTAAACTCCAACACGAGGGTAAGGTATGCCCATGCCATAGCGCATGTCAACTTTAAGGGGCCGACAGTAGACTACATTCTCCCTAGATCGCCTTTATTTCATGGTGCCAAATAATTATTTATTATTTTTCTTTTAGGAGAAATTTTGGTAAATAAATTAAAAAATAAAACAATTCTCTAAATACTTTCCAGCTGCTTTTTTTTTTACTAAAATATTGTTTTAATTTATTCTTTTTTTAGGTCAATATTTATTTATTTATTTATTTACCCCATTTAGTTTATGGATAAAACTATTTATCTAAATAAAAGTTATTTGGATAATAATTATTTAGATAAAATATTTATTATTATCCTGTTTAGTTCAGCGAGGTATAATAATGAAAAATTTTACTGTTAAAAAGTAAGTTTTTGATAATAAAAAAAAAAAATTCTGTCATTATTCTTAAGTAAATGAAAAAAAAGAAAAACTAATGAGCAACATTATAAGGATATATTATGGTGAGAGAAAATATAATTATAGATAATAATGAATGACTATTTGTTCTTATTTTGATGCCTATGAGGTTATCTACTTGCTCCAAAAGAATGTATTATATTCATATTGTAACTCCCATGGAAATCCTAAAAAAAAATCGGTCATTGTTATAATAAATGGTAATTAGCACAAAACGTCCCTACCTATTAAAGTCATTGTGCAAACCATCTATACCTTCTAAATTTTGGCATTTTCATCTCCACCTTCTCCATTTCTTGCGCAAAAGGTCATTCTGTCCAAAAGTTGCCGTTATCTCACCTTACCAACACGAATCGTAATACAACTTAAGGAAAAATTAGTCCAGCACTTGGATTCTCTGTTCTTCTCTTGCATTCAATTCATTCTCTGCTCAAGCACTTGGATTCAATATGTTTTTGATTCATTAATGCATAGTTATTTCTCCACTATGATGTGGGCCCACTAATTCTTGGATTTGTTTCCATCATTAGTGGTTCTTTCACCATGTTCATGATTTTTCATATACACTTTACTGATGTTTGGTCGACATTTAATATTCAAATTTCGCTTGAATATTTAATTTTCGATTGATTGATATTTGTTCAAAATTCACAAAAAATTATCTCATGGATTCGTAACAAGCGGGAGATAGAGACATGAGTAGACAATTTTATTTCTACTTTGTTGTTTGGCTAGGACTCGCTCCTCTGAGAGAGAAGAAGAAGAATAGTTGTTTATTGAAAAGAAACCGTCACGCACATCCGACAACTAGTCACCACTACATTTCGATGGCAAGAGGAGCAAGATGAGTGAAATCCTAGCCATGTATCAATGCATTCGACGTGGAAGCCATGACAACATGGAGTAAGCACTCAGAGTTCATCTCCAATGACGAACTCCGCCAAGCAAATTGCACAGAAAAAGGTTGTCGTTGTTGGTGGCATAGGTTAGCTTCGAGATATTTCAGGACTTTCTTCTTCAGGCCATTGTTTGTCGCAGCAGGATGGGGTGGCGGCACAACAACGACAGTTCTAGTCGAGGGTTTGAGATGGACAATCGTATAGAAGAACCTGTGGACAAGCAGTGTGAATAAGATCCATAGGTCTCTGTCGATTTTCTGTAGAGGCAGAAGAGTTGGTGGAGGCAACATGTGTGTCGAATCCATGGCGCACTTTACTCTCTGACCCACAATTCATCAATACACACCTAATTAATCGTCATACAAAAGAAAATATCTTCTTATTTTCCCAAATCAATCTCTTTACACCATCACCAACTTGGCAATTTCAAGAAAGCTTAGTTTTCAGCTAGAATTGTCTGATACTTGGACTAAGGTGGTGGGTTCTTGCAATGGATTGGTTTTATTAGTCAATGACGAAGAAGACAAGTTGCTGGACTAATTTACCCTTAAGTTGTATTACGATTAATGTTGGTAAGGTGAGATAACGGCAATTTTTTGGACGGAATGACCTTTTGCACAAGAAATGGAGTAGTGAGTGAAAAAATGCCAAAATTTAGAAGGTATGGATAATTTGCACAATGACTTCAATAGGTAGGGACGTTTTGTGCTAATTACCCTTATAATAAATTAACACACTTAAGTTTTGACCTTTCTATTTTTTTAGGGTAATTAGCACAAAATGTCCATACCTATTGTAGTAATTGTGCAAAACGTCCATACCTTCTAAATTTTGACATTTTCACCATCACCTACTGCATTTTTTGTGCAAAACGTCATTCCATCCAAAAAGCAGCCGTTAACTCACCATACCAGCACAACTCATAATGCATTTTAAGGATAAATTATTCCAACCACATTTTCTCTACCCAAATGAGTGTCGCTGGCGGTGGCTTTCACCTCAAAATCCTTCTTCAATAGTCAACAATGAAACATCAAAAGTCCCTTCACCATGATCAAAGATCAACACATTCTTTTCACTAGTTCTTGAAGTTTTCTTGTCCAAACCATATGCAATAGCTGCGGCAGCGGTTGGTTCGTTTATAAATTGCATCACATTTAGCCCAACAATGGCACCAACATCATTTGTAGCTTGCCTCTGTGAATCATTGAAGTAAGCAAGAATAGTAACCACATCATTCTTTATAATTTACCCCAAGAAAGCCTTAGAAATTTCCATCATTTTTGTCAAAACCATTGAAGAAATCTTCTCCACAAAATTGTTGAATCATCCATGGCTTATCTTTACGAAAATGGAGGTTGAAAATAAATCATCAAGATAATTAATCGCAAGAATGGCGGTCAATCTTTGAAAATCCATAATGGGCATTGACTTTTAAGATCCATTCTACATACTGTTTTCGAACAAGAGACAAAAAATTCGATTTCAACAATATTGTTTGATTCAAAAAGTTTCATCATCCCAAAATAGAGATTGTTCCATTAACAGCATCGAAAAAGCAGAAAAAGATTTGGTATTAAAATGATTATTTTTGTTCAAAATGATTTTACTTTGTTTTTCTTCTTTTTCAACTTCTCTCCATTTTTCTTATTCTTCTTCAACGTAAAGAGTATCAAACAAAGAAGAATCTAAATCCAGATTTTGCTCTATATCCATCTTCTTCTGAGAAGAAGAGGTGCGTAATTTTCTATTTTCATTCTACAAAAGAGAAAACAAAAAGAAACCCAAATCCCATTTTCAACATGTTCAACATCTCTCTCTCTCTCTCTCTCTCTCTCTATATCTCTCTCTCTCTCTCTCTATATATATATATATATATAGTATATATATATATATATATATATATATAATATATATATATATATAAATATATATTACGAGTCATGCTAGTATGGTGAGTTAATGGCTGCTTTTTGGACGGAAGGACGTTTTGTGCAACAAATGAAGTAGGTGAGGGTGAAAATGTAAAAATTTAAAAGGTAAGGACGTTTTGCACATTATTGCAATAGATAGGGACATTTTGTGCTATTTACCCTTTCTTTTATTATTCTCTCTAGTTAATAATAAGTTATCAGCATGAAGGAATTCACCTAAAATAGAGAGAAAATTTGAGAGCAACAATGTAGAAAATTCATAAAATATGGGCAGCCTGCGCAATTGTAATCAAACATTGATATCTCACCACTCCAAACTCGAATCGTTCGTAAAATTTGGGCAGCAAGTTCACAACTCGTTATTCTTTAAACCTAACATTTCATTCATGAGAAATCGCTACATAAATAGTAGTAAAATTTGAATTGGTTGGAGTATCGTGAGTTTTTGGAGAACAACATAATTTTTAAGAGTTACATTTTTGAAGAATTAGAGACTTCTCAAAGTTCTATAAATCTATTCAATTCATTTAATAGGTAATTGACAAAAAAAAAAAAAAACACTAAGGTCAACATTTTCTTTTCTTTGCCATATTTATATCTTATGTATAAGATATATGTGTGTTAATTAAATTTAAATGAAATTTATTACTTCGTATTAATATCTCAGAAGAATCTTGTATTATCACTTTTGGAAAAGTACCAATGTGTAATAAATGTCATATAAGAATATTTATATGAATATTATAATATTTCTCTTGAAGAAGTAAAAATTTATATATGATATTACGTTGTTACTTCTGAAGAAATCACAACTTGATACTTTATTAATATTCTAGAGGAAATTGTGTATTGTTCCACAAGAACAACTTTGTATATATAAAAATTTGATGAGAATATAATATACATATTTTAAAAGAGTAGAAATTCAATTTTCTAGACGAATATGACAAAACGCAAATCACATAAATAAATATTCAAGAAAGTATTATGTTGTTACTTCTGAATAAGTACAACTTTATAAAAACTAATTTTTAGAAAAATTGTGTTAATTCTCTGAAAAGGCCAGAACTCTCATAGAATACAATATCATGTTCTTTGATTGAAGGCTCTAGTAGAACTAATATTTTGTTATCTATGAACAAAATTAAATATCACATTTCTTTGTTCCTCAAATAAATGAAAAATATATTTGCTATATTGTATTAGGCCAGAAGTTCAATAACTCAAAATTTTGTTGATTGACATGACCCGCTAGACCGTCATAGATCAATAACAATTTAAAATTTATCGACAAGTTGTGTGTACATCTATTGAAGAACTAGAAGTGTCTTCAATATATTGAATTCTCATGTGTTGCTTGTTCTCAATGAAAAAAATTAATCGTTGTATCATTAGCTAAAATTGAGGATGAATTCTCAATATTTCTAGAACAAATTTAGGGCGAACTTTGTGGGTCCACTCATCCTCCATGTAGACCATCTAGAAATTTTATAATATTAATAGATGGATCCACTAGATGTTCACATGTGTTTTATTGCAAACGCGTAATATGGCGTTTGTGAGATTATTTGCTCAATTATTCGATTATGGCATACTTTAATTTACACAATTAAGGAACTTCGTCTTTATAATGCTAGTGAGCTTACATTCCAAAAACTTTGATGATTATTAGTTGAGATAATTGTGGAATATCTTATTACCAATGATTTAGTAGAATATTTATTAAACGCTTGTAAGAAATTGCTAAAAAATTACTATTGAGAACAAAATGCTTCCATTTCTACTTAGAAAATGGTATTTTGCAAGCAATTATATTGGTACTAATAATATGAACATCAAGTTCTCTCCATTATAGTTGGCTTATGGCATGTCTTATATTTTCCATCTAATTTTTTTGATAGTACAATATGTATCTTTTGCACACAGTACATAAAGATAGGTCTTTAAAAAAGTTGAGAATATATATTGAGTTTCATTCCTTTGACAGGTGATACTTTGCGGTGTCGTATGTCAACTGTCATTTTGATAAGACATTTTTTCAACATTAGAAAAGAAATTAAGTAGTTTGAAAGAATACATGAAATGTATGATATTATGTTTTATAAATCCTCGCACAAGACAATATGAACTAGAAATTTGAGAGATAATTCATTTGTAAGTTGTACAATTGGCACATATATTTACTGACCAAATAGATTAACAAAATATCATATACTAGCTATAAATGCTCAGACTCGTATTGACATCCTCGAAGGACAATCCATTAACATTATATATGGTAAATTAATGGCACACCTGAAGCGTTGTGACATTTGATTCCAAAATAAAAATTCTCAAAAGAAAATAGAGCAAATAGTTATGGTGGTCTATTGAGGAGGCGTATACTCTTGGAGATTATATAGACATAACTAATTGTTAAATTACGGAAGAGGTTCAGTTACCTGAAATATTAAAAATGAAGAGATCTTGATAAGTCATGTCCTTATTGGGAAAGAAATGGAATGGAATATAGATTAGTTATCGACAAAATATTTATAATACAATGTAGTGCGCAGTATTGTGAAAGAAAGCGGGGATGTTGAATCAAAATTTGTCGAAGAATGTCGACGTATAAATGATTGACCAAAATAAAAAGATGCAATCCAGGGAAAATTGAACATACTAAAAACTTGAAGTTTTTAAACTTGGAGTCTGAACACCTAAAGGTGAAAAGACAATAGTACTTGTGCGAAAAGGAAATAAAAATGAAGTTGTAAGATATAATACACAACTTTCGATGTAATGATTTTCACAAACACTTATATAAATACATAATTCTCATGTGGTCGATGCAACAAGAAGTTGATATCTTGTTAGCATGTTAATGTATGAAACTTTATATGCGTCTAATGAATATGGTTATAACCAACTCATCTTCCATAACTAATAATATTGTGTATATAAATTATTGGAGGATTTATTATGCCTGAAACATATAGTTCAACTTTTCGATGAATTTAATCGATCAAAGTACATATTTCAAGTGATATTCTCATGAGGGAGAGTAAATATGCGTTGTACTCTTTTTCATTGACCAATGTTTTGTCCCATTAAGTTTTTTTGAATTTTGTTTTAATGAGTCAACTTTCATAGCATATCCAAAAGAATAATGTACTTATTTTCCTTTATTAGGTTTTTTCCATAGGTTTTTTCTAGTAAAGTTTAACGAGGTATGTTCTTTGTGTAAAGGATATCCAATGAGAAGTTTTATAGCATTATAGTTATGGAGTTCCATAATCTACAATAGATTTATCTTCAACATAACTCTATAGTTATATTCACACGTGTTACAAGTTGTACACGAGACCCCTAAAGAGGGAGCAACAATAATATCTTTTTTCAGTATAATTGCATTAGACCATCATGATGACAACAATCACCTAGGGATAGATGCATATTTTGTATGAAGATGGTACTATTTGGAGGTTGTAACAAGATAATAATATGGAACATATTTCACCAAAATTTTGTATACAAATTTTAGAAAGTTGGTGGCATTGAAGATATTGACGCGCAAGATATAGATGTCCCAATATACAACTTTTCATTGATTCCAATCAGGGAGAGTAGTTGTACTCTTTTTCCCTCACTCAGGTTGTCCCATTTGATTTTCTCGGCAAAGTTTAAATGAAATGGCATTTGATTACTCAAATTTTTATAATTACTTTTTTTTCTTCTTTCGTTTAGTATTTTTGTCCCACTGAGTTTTTGTCAAACAATATTTTTAACGAGACAATTATTGTATAAATAATCATTCAATGATGAATATTGTAAAATTATAGATAATGAAGAATGCCAATTTGGTCTTATCTAGATGTCTATATAGTTGTCTACTTGCTATAGAAAAGTGTATTCTATTCAGATTTCACCTCCCATAGAAACCTTATAAATATGAGTCATTATAATTAATTTACACACTTGAGTTTTATCTATCTCTATTATCTTAGTTTATAACTAGAATACAAGATATATAATATTATTACCTTATAAACCCATTAAATTAGTCCACATATCAAATCAGTTACATAACAAAATCTTTTTAAACTTTATCTTTTCTTATAATTTGATTTACGCAAATTGTACAATATTTTGTTGTTTCTCAAAATGTTACTTTAAGTATATTTTCAAGTGAACAAGCTTTCTCAATGATGTAGAAATTAACATGTTAATTTTGAGACTATGTTGTGTGATTTTAATCCCGCAAGTGGACGAATCGTTAACAAGTAATAAAGTGATGTGTAGAGTGTCAAACCTACGATGACTAATTATCAATTAACAAATTAATTATACAATTAAACTTTAACAAAATTAAAACACAGATTCTTTATGATTTCTATTCCTACGATTATCATATTCTAATTCAACTAAGTCTAAATTATCACGTAAATGAAAATAGAATAATTTTCAAATTCAAGTTTTATTATTATTAGGATTTATGAATCTACCACCACGTTTCAACAATTAATTATCAATCACTCGTCTTCGCAAATTATTGCCCAAGGTTGAAAATTGATGATCCTAATATAATCAAAAGCTTTTCTCGATGGTCAATCAATTTTATACCTCTATAAGAACCTAACCATCTCTAGTTAAATTTCAAACACAAAGGTATGCATTTAATCACAACGATCATCTAGAAAGATTTCATAAAGCATAATAGTAATTTCTATCTATTATTGGACCCTATGTTATTTATTACCACGTGCTCATCTAAATTGAATCTCTCAAAAACAATCTAGACCACAAAAATGTTTTAATGGCGATCAAACATCAAAACGAAAATAATGAATAATAAATAATCAACTCGGAATCAATAAATTTACAAAAACAAATAACTTCTAATTAATAAAAACATGATGTTTCATCGTTTATCCTAGATATAAAAGATTTAGCTGGATATGATTCCTATAAATATAGTGATATTAATAAAAGAATTCATGAACCGGAAGAAAATGAAGATGAATAGATACAACTCTTAATCTTGAATTAATCCAAAATCAACGATTGCATTGTGATGAATGTTGCCCAAGAATTCTTCTTTTCTTGCTCTTGATCTTTTTCTCTCTTCAATTGTGTAACCCTTTCAAAAGACCTAGAAGATGTCTATTTATAGTCATTGGAAAATCTTCAAAATTATGTCTTAAAAGAGTCCTAATCCCACTTAACTTTAAAAAACCGCATTTATAACTTCCTTCAACAGAGGTCACTTTTCACGACACCAGTCGCGCCTATGTCGCACAACGCATTCTGCTACCTAGGTGCAACCTCCAATAAGTTTTCACTACCGCACCTAGGTCGCACTACCCATGTGTGACATTTTTTTTTGAAAACTTACAAATTGGTCCCTGTTATGGCTTCTGATGTACGATTTTGGTCCTTTCTTCTTTAAATCTTCTTAGTTCAATCCAAAAGCTTCCAAATGTATTCTAATTGGTCCTCACCATTCTAAAGTCTTCCAAAGTGGACTTCCAACTATTGAAAATTGTGCAAATTAGTCCCCAAACTTTTAGAAATCTAATTTTTGCTCCCGAAACTTTTGATTTCACCATAGTAAGCGTCAATTAAGTTTCAAACTCTTCTTTTTTGTTTCCAAACTCATCCAATTTGGGTTTTGTACCTCGTTATACAATAATTGAACTCATTTAAATAGAAATCACTCATAATTGAATATATAATAATTTTACAAGTATAAATAAGCGTTTAAATATCAAACACCCAAGAAATTTATCTCATAAAACACACAAAAATAAAATAAAATATATAAAATAAGTTTTCACCTCGTATTTAAAAGCTGCTCAACCAATTCATGAAAAGCTTATAAATAATGCTACCGAAACTAATTTTTAACTTATCCAATGTGTGTGTATAGTCACACCCATTGTCATGAAGCTCTAAGTTGGTTCATTTCCAACCACGAATGGTCAAATGTTTTCTCTCCTCTCGTGAGATGCATCTCAAAACTTGATTTTTTAAAACTCTAACCCGGGGTGTTAATTCTAAGGTTGTTCTCAAATCACTCATTATTTTTCTATTTAAGTTTGGTTGGTTTAACCAATAAAAGTAATTACTTAGATCTATGATGATTCTCCTTAGATTTAAATACTCCGACCTTCAAGCTTCTACTAGGCAATTCAAACCCGTTAGTTGTCTAAATCCTCATGTTAACTCCATAAAGAACCTTTTTCTTTGTTTCACGCAATTTTTTTTTTTTTTACAAATCTTATGTGTAAACCTCAGTCCCTTAAGCTTTCTAGATGACCCTTGTAACGAGCTTTAGGCCGATGGCTCCCAGATTTTACAAACCTTAGGACACCGGGTATTTAGAACCCCTATGGGCTTTATCACTCGAGTTAAAAAGGCTACGAACAAAGGTATAAGATAGAGCCAGTGCCAAGTTTGTGTGTAAACCTCAGTCCCTTAAGCTTTCTAGATGACCCTTGTAACGAGCTTTAGGTTGATGGCTCCTAGATTTTACAAACCTTAGGGCACTAGATTTTTAGAACCCCTACGGGCTTTATTACTAGAATAAAAAAGGCTACGAATAAAGATATGAGATAGAGCCAATGCCAAGTCCTTTGCATGCAAGAGTTTATATGTGAGGTCTAGATTTCTAACATCCGGTCATTACCTAACTTCATTTTATTACCTAACTTCATTTTGTTAGCCACAATACTCCACACCAATATTTAACATACATGGAATCAACATATCTCCAAATAATTACTCTCACCAGCTCTACCAATCCCAAACAGTCTCACACATAGTCTTATGATATTTCTTATTTATGTGGTATATGATATATTTATAACTTGGCAACCTAACTCTCATAATTACACAAATATAGCCTAATTGCACAACGACTATTGTGACTATAGTGCTCAAAGATATTTAAGTCTCACATGGATAAGTAATTACATAATATAAGCATATGTAGCATCACTTAATCACTAGTCATGAATTTTTACACCTTTCAATATAAATTCATCATCAAAAGCCAACAAGGCTATCCAACATCACACAAGCATGCACTAATAATATTTTTTTTTTTAAAAAATAACAATAGACTCCAAATAGATTAAACTTAAGAGACTTAATAAGCAGATAATATCATACCACTCACAATCATTCAAAATAAAAGCAAAACACATAAACAGAAAATAAAAGAAATACACAGAAACGGAGTACACCCCCCTACTTAGGCACTACATTGTCTCAATGTAAATAAAAAAAATAAAGGAGAAGAGTTTCTATACTTCCCATAGAGGCGTGGTGAACTTTGACTACTTTCTACTCACGAATCATCCAGAGGTGGTGAAAGAACATGTAAAATTTGGGATAAACGATCTCCAATAATTACACCATAAACTTCATGCTGTCCAAGAAAAGTCTAGAAATGGGTTATGATGATTATTTTACCTTGTTACCTTAAAAATTGGTAAAGCCTACTTTAAGTCCTAAAAGCATAAAAATGTGCAAAATGTCAAATGAAATCCTAAAACTTAAATGATATGGAAATTGAAATAAAATGGTCGAAAAATGAGTTGCCTCCCATTAAGCGCTTCTTTAAAGCCATTAGCTTGACTTTGTCTCGGTGATCACTCAAGACACTTTGAATAGATCTTTGGAGGACTTGATATGCTTGCTTTGATTGTCTTTGCACCAATTTTTGTTCACGATCCAGAGTTTGATTTTTTTCCTATCATATTGATATGACTCTATTTTGCCACCCTGCTCGAACTCAACTATGAAATTTCAGCTTCTTCATCGGCTTTGATCACAGAAGATAGATGTAACTTCTCTTTCTCTTTCTCCATATACTCTTCTTTTCTAATTGGTTCATCTTGATGTTGGGTGACAACTCTATCATCTAAATTCCCAGCCTTCTGGTTAATGACATCAAACTGGAAACAAAAATCTGAAGAGCTCGAAAATTTAGTTGCTTTGAACACATTGAATGTGATATCTTCATCATTCAACCTTAGCTTTAATTGTCCATTTTGTACATCAATCAATGCCCGACTAGTAGCCAAAAAAGGTCGACCTAAAATAAGTGGTACATCCATATCTTTGCACATATCCAAAATAATAAAATCAGCAGGGAATATGAATTTGTCCACTTTCACCAATATGTCTTCAACGATCCCTCTTGGATGTTTGATGGACCTATAGGCAAGTTGCAATGATACTGCTGTTGGTTTTGCTTCTCCCAAATCGAGCTGCATAAAAATAGAATAAGATATTAAATTCATACTAGCACCCAAATCACATAGAGCTTTGTCAAAAAATAAACTACCAATAGTATAGAAATAGTGAAACTCCCTGGATCTTTTAGTTTTGTGGTAGCTTGTTTTGCAATATGGCGCTGCATTCTTCATTTAGCATCACAGTTTCATACTCTTCTAATTTTTACTTATTTGAAAGAATTTCCTTCATGAATTTAGCATAGCTAGGCATTTGAGCTAAGGTATCGGTGAACGGTATGTTGATGTGAAGCTTTTTGAATACATCCAAAAATTTCTTGAATTGCTGGTCTAGCTTATGTTTTCGCAGGCTTTGAGAAAATAGAATTGGAGGGACGTAAGCCGGTGGTAGAATATTATCTGGTGAAGAGTTCTATTTTTCTTGTTCATCTTCTGCATCTGATTTGTTTTCTCTCTCTTTGCTGGACACAGTTTTCTTTTCTACACCTAGTCTCTTTACATGAATTTCTGACAATTCAATTTCACTTATCGTGGTAATTGTATTTACTTGCTCTTTTCGATTGACTTCGGTATTGCTTGGCCATGTGTCTAGTTGTCTCTTGGTCAACAGTTTAGTCCAACTGTCCAATATGATTTTCTATATTCTTTATTGTAACATCTTGTCTTTTCTGCACTTCCTTAAGTCCCATCTCTATCCATTTTGACAATTTAGTGACTGTTTCTTCTAATCCTCATTCTCTTTCTTGGGGTCTCCTTGATTTGGAGGATTTTGAATGTTTTGGGTATTGCCATAGGAGAAGTTTGGATGATTTCTTTATCTTGGATTGTAAGTCTGGTGAGTATGGATTATTCTCATCATTTGAAAAGTTCGAGCATATGCGACTTGTTCAAGTGATGACATATCAACGGTAGTTAAAGGGCACTCTGATGATTGATGGTTTGCCCCATGTTACACATATTGGTTGGGACATCTGAACCATATTGGCTGAGTGAGAATATTTCATTACTTCCATCTGCTTTGCCAATGCATCAATTTTTGCTAGTACAATTGAATTGATTTCCACTTCGTGCATTCCTATTGCTTTTTTCTACAATCCTCTGTCTGGCCACATAACGAACTGTTCACTCATAGTTTCATATAGGTCGTTAAGGTCACCGATGGATCTATTTTGAATAGAGCCACTTGCTGTAGAATCTACTAAACAACGACTAGTTGGAGCTAATCTAGAGTAGAAATAATGATTTTGAGCTACTAAAGAAAACCATGACTTGGACACTTTTGGAGCGGTTTCTTAAATCTTTCCATTCTTCATGAAAATTTTCCAACTCATTGTTGAAAATTGGATATTTCATGCTTCATTTGTTTACTCTAGCTAGAGGGAAGTATTTCAATGTGAATTTCTAGATCAAATCGGTCCAAGTAGTGATGTTCCCGGATGGTAGAGAATCTAACCATTCTCTAGCTTTATCCTTCAATGTGTGTGGGAAGAGCCTCATCCTAAGTGCCTCTTCATTAACATCGTGATATCCGAAATTTCTCACAATATTCATCAAAATGAGAGATGTGGTAATGAGGATTTTCTTCTGTTCTTCCATAGAATATCAGATTGTTCGAGAACAAATTAATCACATCCGGCCTCAACCGGAAGTTATCGTGTCCATAAGGTGGATATATAATCTTTGACCGATTCTCAACAATCGGTGGCATCATATACTCACCCATAAGAATATCTCGTTCATTAACTTCAACTGGTCGAGCCAAGATTATTTCTCACATCTGCAGGTAATGGATTCGGATTCGGTTGTCTTCCATTGTGTCTTTTTGCTGTTGTTTTTTTTCTCTTTGCTCACGTTGTCGTTGGTGAAAGCTTCATTCAATTTATGGGTCTAAATCAAATAGATCAAGATCTTTTATACAATCCATACACACTTGACACATGAAACTTCAGAAAATAACTGGAATAAATAACTGGAATTCAGTAGTATCACGAAGAATTGAGAAGGAAAATAAAAATAAAAATGAAAGGAAAATAAATAAATAAAATTGTTAAAACTAAACTATCAATTAATGTAGTAATTAATAAAACTAGTCTTCGGCAACGGCGCCAAAAACTTGTTGTGTGATTTTAATCCCGCAAGTGGACGGACCGTTAACAAGTAATAAAGTGATGTGTATAGTGTCGAACCCACGAAGACTAGTTATCAATCAACCAATTAATTATATAATTAAACTTTAACAAAATTAAAACACATATTCTTTATGATTTCAATTCCTACGATTATCCTATTCTAATTCAATTAAGTCTAAATTATCACGTAAACAAAAATAGAATAATTTTCAAATTCAAGTTTTATTAGCACTAGGATTTACGAATCCACCACCACATTTCAACAATTAATTATCAATCACTCGTCTTCGCAAATTATTGCCCTATGTCGAAAATCGATGATCCTAATATAATCAAAAGCCTCTCTCAATGGTCAATCAATTCTATACCTTTATATGAACCTAACCATCTCTAGTTAAATTTCGAACACAAAGGTACGCATTTAATCACAACGATCGTCTAGAAAGATTTCATAAAGCATAATAGTAATTTCTATCTATTATTGAACTCTATGTTATTTATTACCACGTGCTCATCTAAATTGAATCTCTAAAGTAATCTAGAATCTCTTGAACAACGACTAGTTGGAGCTAATCCGAGTAGAAATAATGATTTTGAGTTGCTAAAGAAAACCATGACTTGGACACTTTTGGGCGCTTCTTAAATCTTTTCCATTCTTCATGAAAATTTTTTCAACTCGGATTGTTGAAAATTGGATATTTCATGCTTCAGTCTATTTACTCTAGCTAGAGGGAAGTATTTCAATGTGAATTTCTGGATCAAATCGGTCCAAGTAGTGATGTTCCTATACGGTAGAGAATCTAACCATTCTCTAGCTTTATCCTTCAATGTGTATGGGAAGAGCCTCATCCTAAGTGCCTCTTCATTAACATCGTGGTATCTGAAATTTTCACAATATTCATCAAAATGAGAGATGTGGTAATGAAGATTTTCTTTTGTTCTTCCATAGAATAGCAGATTGTTCGAGAACAAATTAATCACATCTGGCCTCAACTGGAAGTTATCGTGTCCATAAGGTGGATATATAATGCTGGACCGATTCTCAACAATCGATGGCATCATATACTCACCCATAAACATATCTCGTTCATTAACTTCAACTGGTCGAGTCATTGGTGCAAGATTTTTTCTCACATCGTAGATAATGGATTACGGATTCGGTTGTCTTCCTGATGCGAGCCGGGGACCGACGAACCACATATCGACTAGCCAGGACTCAACATATAGTCGATAGGAACATTAACGAGGTCACGAGCTAAGAAGATCAATGAGGACATACAAGGTC
Source organism: Forsythia suspensa (assembly GCA_023638005.1). Taxonomy (NCBI): domain Eukaryota; kingdom Viridiplantae; phylum Streptophyta; class Magnoliopsida; order Lamiales; family Oleaceae; genus Forsythia; species Forsythia suspensa. The sequence goes on from CM042668.1 coordinate 10,216,789, forward strand.
TTGTTCAAGCTCGTGGTATGAAACCGATATCAAAAGTTCGATGCCAACTTTGGTACACTTGATTCAAGCTAAGGACTATATTGGAAGTATATCAGAGTCTAATGGCAGATCGGGAGACCAAAAGGAGCGTGAGACAAAGTTGGAGGACCAGAATACAGATAGGGCAGAAATCCGCGCAGAGGCTCAAGGAAAATAACCATGCGATCGCATGGTTATATAGAGCTGCGATCGCACGGGTGGAAATTTAGAAGCAGAATGTTTGGAGCCAAACCATGCGATCGCATGGATAATGCCTATGCGATCAGAAGGCGTATTTTCGGAGGAAATCTGAATTTTGGCAAGTTTTAGTTTCCTTTTTGGTTTAGAACTCTTAATTTAATTTTGTTACTTAGTTTGAATTAGGTTAGGATTATTCATATGTTTACTATTCAAACATCTTTCATTGTAAACATAAGACAATTACGTTTTGAGATTAATTAAGTGAGGATTCACTTTATTCCGAGTTTTTAATTGAACTAACCTAAACTTATCAAAGAATTCGCATCTCTTTGTGGTGTTCATAACTCTAGTTCGTTGTTTCAAGAATTCATCGGGTCAAGTTCTTGCGGCTAGATTTTAGCTTTCTTGGGGTTCAGATCAAACCTTTGTGGGTTCGGGATTTAATTTCTTGTGAGGTTCGCATCACTTCCATTGTGTCTTTTTGCTGTTGTTTCTTTTCTCTTCGCTCACGTTGTCGTTGGTGAAAGCTCCGTTCGATAATAGATCAAGATTTTTAGTACGGTGCATACACACTTGACACTTGAAACTTTATAAAATAACTATCACGAAGAATTGAGAAGGAAAATAAAAATAGCAATAAAATAAAAAGGAAAAGAAAAGAAAAAGGAAAATAAATAATAAAAAAATTGTTAAAACTAAATTATCAATTAATGTAGTAATTAAAAATACTAGTTCCCGGCAACGGTGCCAAAAAATTGTGCTGTGATTTTAATCCCGCAAGTAGATGGATCGTTAACAAGTAATAAAGTGATGTGTAAAGTGTCGAACCCACGAGGACTAGTTATCAATCAACCAATTAATTATATAATTAAACTTTAACAAATTAAAATACAGATTCTTTATGATTTCAATTCCTACGATTATTTTATTCTAATTCAACTAAGTCTAAATTATCACGTAAACGCAAATAAAATAATTTTCAAATTTAAGTTTTATTAATTATGGGACTAAGTTGTTGTTTTCAACTACTTGTCACCCTCAAATGGATAATGAAACCCGAGGTAGTAAAATGAACTCTATTTACTTTATTACGTCTTGTAATCCAAAGAATCTAAAGAATTGGGAGGACTGTTTGCCTTTTATTGAATTTGCATATAATAAAAGTATACATTCTACTACGAATATGTCTCTATTCGAAATTGTGTATGGTTTTAATCCATTAACGCCTTTAGATTTGATTCCTCTACCTGTTGATGAAAAGACTAGCTTGGATGGACACAGGAAGGCAGAAAAGGTAAAGCATCTCCATGAGAGTGTGCGACAACAAATTGAAAAGAAGAATAAACAGTATGCCACCAAAGCCAACAAAGGTCGTAGACAAGTTATCTTGGAACCTGGAGATTGGGTCTGGGTGCATATGAGGAAAGAACGGTTTCCTGCCCGGTGACGGTCTAAACTACACCCTAGGGGGGATGGGCCTTATCAAGTCCTTGACCGAATAAATGATAATGCTTATAAAATTGATCTTTCAGGTGAGTTTAATGTTTCGGCTACTTTCAATATTTTTGATATTTCTCCATTTGATGCAGGTGATGATTCGAGGTTGAATCTTTTTGAGGAATGAGGGGATGATGCAAGCCAGGGACCAGCGAACCATGGATCGACTAGCTAGGACTCAACACATTGTCCGATAGGAACATTAACGAGGTCACGAGCTAAGAAGATCAACTAGGACATGCAAGGTCTTGTTCAAGCTCGTGAAATTTGAAACCGATATCAAAAGTCCGATGCCAACTTTGGTACACTTGATTCAAGCTAAGGACTATATTGGAAGTATATCGAGTCTAATGGCGGATCGGGGGGACCAAAAGAGCATGAGACAAAGTTGGAGGACCGGAATCTGAGATAGGGGCGTAAATCCGCAGAGAGGCTCGAGGAAAATAACCATGTGATCGCATGGTTATATAGCTATTAACGATCGCATGCACGGGTGGCAATTTAGAAGCATAATGTTTTGGAGCCAAACCATGCGATCGCATGGATAATGCCTATGCGATCGCAAGGCGTATTTTCGGAGGAAATCCGGATTTTGGCAAGTTTTAGTTTCCTTTTTGGTTTAGAACTCTTAATTTAATTTAGTTACTTAATTCCGAATTAGGTTAGGATTATTCATATGTTTACTATTTAAACATCTTTCATTGTAAACATAAGACAATTACGTTTTGAGATTAATTAAGTGAGGATTCACTTTCTTCCGAGTTCTTAATTGAACTAACCTAAACTTATCAAAGAATTCGCATCTCTTTGTGACATTCATAACTCTGGTTCGTTGTTTCAAGAATTCATCGGGTCAAGTTCTTGCGGCTAGATTTTAGCTTTCTTGGGGTTCAGATTAAACCTTTGTGGGTCCGGGATTTAATTTCTTCGCGGGTTCGCATCACTTCCATTGTGTCTTTTTGCTGTTGTTTCTTTTCTCTTCGCTCACGTTGTCGTTGGTGAAAGCTCTGTTCGATAATAGATCAAGATTTTTTGTATGGTGCATACACACTTGACACTTGAAACTTTATAAAATAACTGGAATTCAGCAGTATCACGAAGAATTGAGAAGGAAAATAAAAATAAAAGGAAAAGGAAAATAAATAATAAAAAAATTGTTAAAACTAAATTATCAATTAATGTAGTAATTAAAAATACTAGTTTCCGGCAACGGCGCCAAAAACTTGTGTTGTGATTTTAATCCCGCAAGTAGATGAATCGTTAACAAGTAATAAAGTGATGTGTAAAGTGTCGAACCCACGAGGACTAGTTATCAATCAACCAATTAATAATGTAATTAAACTTTAACAAATTAAAATACAGATTCTTTATGATTTCAATTCTTACGATTATCCTATTCTAATTCAACTAAGTCTAAATTATCACGTAAACGCAAATAAAATAATTTTCAAATTTAAGTTTTATTAGCACTAGGATTTACGAATCCACCACCACATTTCAACAATTAATTATCAATCACTCGTCTTCGCAAATTATTAACCTAGATCAAAAATCGATGATCCTAATATAATCAAAAGCCTCTCTCGATGGTCAATCAATTTTATAGCTCTATATGAACCTAACAATCTCTAGTTAAATTTCGAACACAAAGGTATGCATTTAATCACAACGATCATCTAGAAAAATTTCATAAAGCTTAATAGTAATTTCTATCTATTATTGGACCCTAAGTTATTTATTACTACGTGCTCATCTAAATTGAATCTCTCAAAAACAATCTAGACCACAAAAAAACATTTTAATGGCGATCAAACATCAAAGCGGAAATAATGAATAATAAATAATCAACCCGGAATCAATAAATTTACGAAAACAAATAACTTCTAATTAATCAAAAACATGATGTTTCATCGCTTATCCTAGATATAAAAGATTTAGCGGGACATAATTCCTATGAATATAGCGATATTAATAAAAGAATTCATGAACCGGAAGAAAAAGAATAGATACAACCCTGGCAATCTTGAATTAATCCAAAATCACCGATTGCACCGTGATGAATGTTGTCCAATTGCGTATTCTTTTCTTTGCTCTTGATCTTTTCTCTCTTCAATTTATAACCCTTTCAAAGACCTAGAAGAGGTCTGTTTATAGTCCTTGGAATCTTCAAAATTATGTCTTAAAAGAGTCCTAATCCCATAACTTTAGAAAAACATGGAGTCGCGCATAGGTCGCGCCTAAGTCGCGCCTAGGTTGCACAATGCATTCTGCTACCTAGGTGCGACCTCCAGTAAGTTTTCACTACCGCACCTAGGTCGCACTACCCAGGTGTGACATTTGTTTAGAAAACTTACAAATTGGTCCTTGATTTGGCTTCTGATGTAGGGTTTGGGCCCTTTCTTCTTTAAATCTTTTCAATTCAATCCAAAAGCTTCCAAATGCATTCTAATTGGTCATCACCCTTCTAAAGTCTTCCATAGTGGCCTTCCAACTATTCAAAATTGTGTAAATTAGTCTCCAAACTTTTAGAAATCTGATTTTTGCTCCCGAAACTTTTGATTTCACCATAATAAGCGTCAATTAAGCTTCAAACTCTTCTTTTTTGTTCCAAACTCATCCAAATTGGGTTTTGTACCTACGTATACAATAATTGAACTCATTGGTCCTTGATTTGGATGCGTTTTGAAAACTTACAAATTGGTCTCTGATTTGGCTTCTGATATATGATGTTGGCCCTTTCTTCTTTAAATCTTCTCAATTCAATCCAAAAGGTTCCAAATAAATCCTAATTGCTCCCACCATTCTAAAGTCTTCCAAAGTGGCCTTCTAACTATTCAAAATTGTGCAAATTAGTCCCAAACTTTTAGAAATCTGATTTTTGTTCCTGAAACTTTTGATTTCACCATAGTAAGCGTCAATTAAGCTTCAAATTCTTCTTTTTCGTTCTAAACTCATCCAAATTGGATTTTGTACCTACGTATACAATAATTGAACTCATTTAAATAGAAATCTACTCATATGGTGAATATATAATAAGTTTACAAGTATAAATAAGCGTATTAAATATACTTCTCAGACTATATATGAGTTACGAGTTTAAGAAATTGAATTTTCGTTGATTCATCATGGAATGCCAAATAAATAATTTTGATCGCAATATTTTTTATTCTAATAAATCTCTATTTGGATCACAAAATTTGAAAAAACCCACGATTTTGATTGTTTAACTAGATAAAAATTATTCGGATATTCCAGATAACATGTTTATCCAGATTTTAATTGAAGTCAAATTTTCGTAAAAAAGACAATTATACCATTTTTCTTGATTAAATGAAAAAAATAAATAAATAACTAAAAGAGAAAAAAAAAAACAAGTGGAGTAGCAGAGGGTGGTGGCGATTATCCTAGGATATTGATGTCTAAAAATAGATTTATTCTATATTATAAAATATTTGTTCATCTTTAAAAAAATTTGAGTGAATCCATACTTGGATAAAAAAAAAAAAAATTGCCATCTCTTTCCGATAATAAAACTTCTCATTTTTTGTTTAAATTATTACCGAGTTTTCGAGTTTTTAGTTGAACCGATCAAACCGGTCTAGATTTTAAAACTATCTAAATATTGGAACAATTAACACGATACTCATTTTGAGACTGCATATCTCAACTCATTGAATGCACACAAAGGTCTTGTGTGTGAACACATCCCATCTTACCAAAGCAAAAATTTGGTGGTCCCTTTCTTGTTAGTTAAAGCAAAACATTAGATATATTTACATTTCATAATCAACCCACATATTGACTCAGCTCTTTCTTTATCAAACACAAGAAAAATAAGCACACTGTAAAGTGTAGAAAAAACTTCAAATTAAAAGCTTGGACAAAGTCAAGCTGTCTCTCTCTCTCTCTCTTCCTATTTAAGACCATACAACCTCTGCCCACTGATTTGTCTTACATTGGATGCAACAAAGAATTCAAGTATTTCCTGTCTGATTTTGCTAAGTTTTACCTAGTATTTTTTGGCCATGGGAAGAGCTCCTTGTTGTGACAAGACAAAAGTAAAGAGAGGACCCTGGTCACCTGAAGAAGACACAACTCTCAAGAACTATATCCACAAATATGGCACTGGTGGTAATTGGATTGCTTTGCCACACAAAGCAGGTCTCTCTCTCTCTCTCTTCCTGATACACTTTTTTACATCGACCTCAAATTTATTGAAAACAAGACAACATGTTTTATAGGTCTCAAGCGTTGCGGTAAAAGTTGTCGTCTGAGATGGCTTAATTATCTGAGACCTGATATCAAGCATGGAGGCTTTACTGAGGAAGAAGATAATATAATCCTAACTCTTTATCATAATATAGGAAGCAGGTTAGTTTCCAAAACAAGTTTCAATTATTTCTTTCTGTATTTTGACTTTTTCTCTTCTTTAGAAAATATTAATTTTGGGTGCATGTAGGTGGTCTGTCATAGCTTCACATCTCCCTGGAAGAACAGATAATGACGTGAAGAATTATTGGAATACCAAGTTGAAGAAGAAGCTACTGGCAGAAGTAACAACTAGCCCCATCACCACCACTACCATTGCCACCGCCACTGCCACTGCCACCATCACTAACAACAGTTTCAGCCATGCACCCTCATCGGCATATTATCCAAATTTGGCTCCAGAAATGCTGGGAATTTCTACTCAATTTCCTCTTCCAATGCTAATTGAAGTTCCTGAAAATGGCATTAATTCAAACTCTGAATTTCCATTATCTCAACAACTGTCAAGCTTTTCACCTTCAATTTCTCTTGACAAGAGTGGAATTAGTGCATCTTGGTCTGTTAACGGAGGCTGTGAAGACGATAAGTTTCTTGATGAATTTGGCTATGGATTATCATACGATCTTCTAGATATTGGCTTTGATTTTCAAGACAAAATCTCTGAAATCAATCCCGGTTTTACGAATTCTTATGACTCATTTGCTGGCTAACATTTCCAAAATATTACACAGATGCAAGTGATGGAGAAATTAAGGAGAAAATACATTGGTTTGATTTTGTAATAGGTGTTGTCAGGTGGTTAAGGATTAGCAAATTCTATTAGTTTTTGTTCTTATCAAACGTTGTATAGTTCAAAAGTACGTACAATTAATACATTAATATTATGGGCAAAGTATACATGATTCACTTGTCAGACGGTTTTATGTTTCACTGGTCAGTTGTCACGTAAGTGGCATGGAACTGACTAATTCAAAGACAAGAAAAGGTCCCCCTACGCCACCCCCGTGACAATACATATAACCATCTTTGAGAGGGGGATAGGTTCGGGGTCAAGAAAGTTACTTTATTTCTTATAAAAATTAATAAAATTTTGAGTGAAAATCAAGAATTAATTTTAACCATACATTTTATAAGATTCATAATTTTTATTATTTTTTAACTATATATTTCATTAACTTTTATTAAAATATACTAAAAATTTGATTTTTAGCAAACCCAAATAGACACATAATTATTAAAAAAAGTGGGTTAATTTCACCACCGGTCATTTAAGTTATCTTAAAATTACAAAATGGTCACTAAAGTTCAAAAGTTTCAGTGGTAGTCACTGAAGTTAGAAATCATTTCACTAATGGTCACTCTATTAAATTTCTAATTTAAAATGGTGATGTGGCATGCTGATGTAGCAGTTATTTATTGCATGGTAGTCAATGTATTTTATATAATATTTACTTTAGTCTCTATATTTCAATTAAATCCTTCAAAAATTACATCTTAGGTTCTTAATCGTTTACATCTTTACACTTTGGTTCCCAAATTTTCAATTATTTTTCAGTTAAGTCCTCCAAGAATTGCATCTTAGGTCCTTCAACTTTTTACATCTTTACACTTTGGTCCCCAAATTTTCAATTATCTTTCAAGTAAGTCTTCTAAAAAAATTGCATCTTAGGTCCTTCAACTTTTTACATCTTTACACTTTAGTTCCCAAATTTTTAATTATATTTCAATTAAGTCCTCTAAAAATTGCATCTTAGGTCCTTCAACTTTATACATCTTCAAACTTTGGTCCTCCCAAATCCTTTATTTTAGTGGCCAAAATAAGTACAATTTTAGTGGTCAAAATAAGTATACTTTCAATTAAATTCTGTACTTTACACTCGAATTTTCACCTAAACGAACAAAATAATATAATTAAATAATAAACTATTTAGTTGTCAAAATAAGTGTAAAATTCGCACTTGTCACTTAGAGTTGACCACTAAAAGTAGACATTTTAGTGGTCAAACCCTATAATATTATTTTGTTCGTTTAGGTAAAAATTCGAGTGTAAAGTCAATGGTTTAATTTAAAGTACACTTATTTTGACCACTAAAATTGTACTTATTTTGGCAACTAAAATCAAAGATTTGGGGGACCAAAGTTTGAAGATGTATAAAGTTGAAGTACCTAAAATGTAATTTTTTAGAGGACTTAACTGAAAGATAATTGAAAATTTGGAGACCAAAGTGTAAAGATGTAAAAAGTTGAAGGACCTAAGATGCAATTTTTGGAGGACTTAACTAAAAGATCATTAAAAATTTGGGGACCAAAGTGTAAAGATGTAAAAGACTAAGGACTTAAGATGTAATTTTTGAAGGACTTAATTGAAATATAGGGACTAAAATGAAAATATTATTTAAAGTACATGGACTACCATACAATAAATAAATGCCACATCATCATGCCACATCACCATTTTAAATTAAAAATTTAATTTAGTGATCATTAGTGAAAGGATTTCCAACTTCATTAACCACCAATGAAACTTTTGAACTTCAGTAACTATTTTGTAATTTTAAGGTAACTCCAGTGACCGTTGATGAAATTAACCCAAAAAAAGTATGTTTTCAAGTTTGATCAACTATGGATGATAATGGGTTAAATATCCTAGTTAGCACTTGAGTTTTCTACATGTTTTCCAATTGCCATTGAGATTTGAAAACTTTTTGAGTTATTATTAAACTTACTAAAATGTTATCTCATATGTCATTCATCGTTTTAAAAATACACGTCGCTCGCGATTTTGGCAACGTTACATTCACTAATGTCGAAAGGATGTTGTTGCTTTATTATTCCGCAAGTGTACGGATTACACATGTAATAAAGTAGATTTTAGAGTCCAAGTATCGTACCTATAGAAATTGCATTAGTCTAACTTCGAATTAACTTAGCCTTAACTAAAACTCTAGAATTCAATGGATTTTTTAGGATGCAAATTACTTACTAGCTAATCAACGCAAGACCTAAGTTAACTAAAATTAATGCAAAGATGAGATGAATGCGAATATGATATAAATTTAATAAATAAAAACGTACTATGATTTCAAATCCACTTATATCAATCCCCTTTAACCTGAACTGTTCAATTTGATAATACAATTTAATTATAAAGATCAATATTCTTAATTTATTTAACAATCTCTCTTGAGTAGAATGAAACATATCCCATATGTGACATGACTATATCTCTATAATGGATGTGAAAATACAAGAATGCATTAGAATTTGTAAATATTTAAATATTACGTAAAGCGTATTGGTACATCTCTATCCTCTATCGGACTCTACACAATTGATACTATGTTTAACTTATTTTCAATCTCTTGACGGTAAAACAAGCTACAAAATTATACAATCATTGAACATATAATTGTAGATGAAAAGAAATCAATATCAATTGTTCAAAGTTAAAAACGTGTTTGAAGATCAAAGATTAGGTTCAAAGAATAAGAGAATTATGGTACAAGATTCATCGTAATCCTAGCACAAAATAAATCTAACCTAGCATACTAAGAGGAAGAAAGCCAAAAGAAGAGATAAAATCCATCACCCAGATAAAAAGAAATTCTAATATGTAATCTTTGTTCTTCATTCAATCTTCGGAGATTCAATCTTGTCCGAATGAGTTTTTAATCCTTCGTCTCTTGTTTCTACTCTTCAAATCCTCCAAAATTTCCAACCCTCATTTAGAGTTAATCTCTTTTATTTATATCCATCTCCAAGTGTCCCAAAAGACATAAAAATCGTGGTTTAAAAAGATTTCTTAGTTGGAGTAAAACTCAAAAAAGCAAAAAAATTCCCTAGCAAAAATTTGCTTTGGGAGATCGTCCAGGCAAAAAAATTTGATTTACGCTTGTAAAATAAGAGTCTAGGCGATCGCCTAGTGTAAACCCGGGCGATCGCTCATGCCAATTTTTTCATTCTGCGTGTTTTAATCCTCCAATTTTGGATTTTGGTTACTTTAGTCATCAATTCTTCCAATAGTCTTCAATATGTTCCTTTAAGTTCCAATTGATTGAAATTGAGTCCCCATACTCTCTAAACATTGGCCAAATTGTTGTTTTTTTTCGTCATTTCTTCTCCAATTGCTTATAAATGGGTCTAATACTGAAAACAAAAGAAAGTAAACTAAATTAAGTCGAAAAATCATCAAACTAATCTAACAAAATAGTTTTAAAGCCTGAATAAGTGCACAAAACACACTTATCAAACACCCTCAAACTAAAACTTTTGTTCGTCCTCGAACAAAATAGAACTAAGGTATAGACTACAAAACTAAGCTAAGAAAATCACAATTAATAGACCCAATCGTTGAATTGCTTGTCATATGTCGCAGGTTCGAATTTAAGGCAACACCTTAGATAAATCCAAACAACACTAAAAATTAATTTTACTTATCCGATGCTCGACCTATAGTGTATGTGTGATTAGCCAATATTAAACACATACCCATACTAGAGCACTACAATTATAGTGTTGATATACTTACAATTCTGTACCTCTTGTGGTCAACTTCCTTCTCATGCTTTTTTCTCCATTCTAGAGATGTTCTAGCGAATTTGGTTCATATTGAACAATACCATCTTTTTTTCATACAAAGTGATAAAAATTAGAAATTGTATTCCTAGAAGCGGGATGATGAGCGATTTTTAAAATCCCAAGTCCAGTCTCTGGAGTCCTAGCCTAAAAATTCTTACCGAGCACCTCTAACTCTTTTTATTTATTTAATATTCTTACATTTTGTGTGCAAGACTTCTCTCCTTAAGCTTTCTATATGATGTAGCGACATTTGGACCGATGACTCTCAAGTCAGATGACCATAGGGCACCAGATTTTAAAATACTCTAATAAGCTTAATTACTCGAGTCACATAGGCTATGATAGAAGTGCAATATGTAATATTTCCCTTTTTTCATGGTATTCGATTCTGAGTAATGATTAGTGCTTGATTTAGATTCATTGACTAGAACGTATTCAACCAAAGATGAGACATGGAAAACCCAAACAATCAAAATTCTACGAACACACACACACTACACTAACTTGAACACCCCCAAACTGTTCTAAAGCAGTTTGGTTACTATATTAAGAATTTGGGAACGAGGTTTTTCAACTCACCTAGGTCAATATAATATCAACAACTAAGTCCAAACCGTGCTCCAACATAGTGATGAGTCAAAAGTGGCTAAGTGCTCAATTAATTAGGTCTATCATGGATAAGCATTTCATTAAGAACACAAGTAAAGGTGTTGCCCAACAATTCTAACATAAGTTGCACTTAACTCAAACACGTAAATTTCATCATCGGCGGCAAGCAATTCAATCACTAATCTAGACACTGTTTTGGGTTTTTTTTTCAAGTTTTTTTTTCTTTTTTCTTTATTTAATTTTTTTAATACTCAAACAGTTATATAGACCCAAATATCGATTAAATCAAAAATCAAATAAATATCCAGATACTTAACCTACTCCCAAATTAAAATATTATGTTGTCCTCAATGTAATAGCAAAATAAAACAAAATAAAGGAGGAAACAATCAGGTACTCCCCGGGGGTAAATGTGGAGAAGACAATCAGGCTGAAGTGGATGCGTGGTGTGGTGCGGCTGGGCCTGAAGGTCGAGAGACGATGTCATAGATATCATCCATGCGGCTCGCAAAGTGGAGTATCCTGCGGTTGACATGATGAGGACTTACGAGTGTAATCAATAATCTAGATAGGATGATGGAGAAACGGGTGCCTAACTTATGAATGAAAATCTTAAAACTACACTGTAATGTAGTATTTAACCTAACTTAATTGGAAAGGATATAAGAATGGGTTGCTTCCCGTTAAGTACTTATTTATAGTCATTAACTTGACTTTTGTCCAGTTGCTCAAGTGTAAGAATGAAGGATCTCGAGATCATTGAAAGTGTCACTCTCCAATAATCTCTTGATTTCCTTCTCCATGTTCTGTAGCTTGTCATTCATCTTCCATTTAACAAATGCAACAATGTACATCAGGAATATTTTCTTCAAATTTAACCACATGTTCATCCATGTTAGCTTCTTACATATGAACAATATGTTTCACGTGTACTGTTGGCTTCGTCCCCCAAAATTTTTAAAGAAGTTTTTCTTGAATTTCTTCAAGGTCTCCACTTGATATCATGACTAGTAAAGATGTGGTGGTGGTGCATCATCTCTACCAAAAATATGAAATACCTCCATCTCATCTTGAACCATCGATGTCAATACACCATGTGAAACATCAATGAGAACATCCAAAGTAGATAAGAAGGGCCAGCCCAAGATAATAGGGATCTCTGCATTCTCATGCATATCAATAACAACAAAATCAATGGGGAATAATAACTTTTCCATTCTCATCACCACAACTTCTACCATCCCAAATGATTTTTTAATAGATCGATTGGCCAACCAAAGAGTGAACTTTGCAGGTTTAGCTTCACTAAGTCCCAATCGCCTAAAAATAGAAAGACGCATTAAATTGATATTTGCACCAAGATAGGGATGGCAAAAAAACCCATGACCAAGACCGCCCGCCCCGCCACGCCACGCACCCCACCAACCACCTTTTTTCCAATTTTCGGCCCCTCCAATTTTTTTTTTTTGAAAATCATAAAATAGAATATAAATTATAATTTTCACTACAAATAGACTAAAAAAGATTCGAACTCGGGTTGAAACTTGTAAACTACCAATCTTAACCATTACACCATAACCTCAATCTTATAATTTTTTTTTTGTTTGGTACAAATATATATAGAAAAAAATTTATTTCTATTTATTTTAATTATTTTTTCAGTTAAAAAAAGATATTTAATTGGGACGGTTGGCGGGAATTGAAGGTTAGCCCCCACCACACACCACACCACACCACACCACACCAATTCACACGGGTCGGGGGCAAAAGCGGGTCAAAATTTTCATGGGCGGGATGGGGGGGGCGGGGGGCGGGCGCGGGGGGGTGGGGTCGACCCCCCATTGCGATCCCTACACCAAGATTGCACAATGCCTGTCGATCATGAGACTACTAATGGTAATTGGAATTGTAAAGCTACCTGGATCATTCTTTTTGTCTAGTAGTTGCTTATCCACTATGACACTTACTTCTCCTATAAGCTTTGTTGTCTCTCCTTCTATCAATTTTTTATTGTTTGTAAGCAATTGTCTCATATACTTGGCGTAGTTGGGCATTTTAGTAAGGGTCTCCACAAACAATATGTTAATATGCAGCTTCCTTAGATGATCAAAAAATTATGTACATTGCTGATTCTACTTCTTCTTCTGTGAATTTAACCTCTGTGGGAAAGGATGGGACTTACATATTTCTTGATTGACTTTGGAGCTTTTGTTTTTCCATGGTCTGCCACTTGTTCATGATTAGTTTACACCTCTGGAGTGACTTCTTTGTCCTGCACAAAACGCACTTATCACATGCCATGTGTAATAATTTTGTGTGCCTAGTTATTAAGTCCATTAACTTTAAAACAATGAGTGACAAATGAGATAACGTTTTGGTGAATTTAGTGATAACTCGAAAAACTTTTAAAGTTAAATGACAATGAAAATATTTTGAGAAAATTCAGTGACAATTCAAAAAATTTGTATAGTTCAATTTCATATGAAAAATATTTGAGAAGAGTAATTAAGATATTTAATCCAATAATAATGTAATATATTTGTCTCGTTGCACATGCAATGGAGAGGAGGTGCGGGCGTCGAGTGAGTTGGTCCGGTATTTCAATACTCGAAAATAATCGTTAGACTTCGGACATTTCATAAATAGAACCATTCGGTTCTACATAATTATTGCTACCAAACCCGAACCCGGATCGTCGGTTTTGGTTCCGATTTGGTTCATTTTAAAAAAAATCGTGAGTTGACATCATACTTGAAAAAATTAAAAATTGCAAACATGTTAACTTTAAAATACAACAGATATTAAAAAATTTCTGAAACATATAAATATTAACCGGAATAATAGACACAAGAATTGCAAACCCATAAATTATGATTATAAAAATAGAAATTACCTCTTAAAGTTCAAGATTCATTTTAGTTACAGAGGAGCTTCGCCTTCGCCTTTGTCGTCTCACTGTATGTTGAGTGAGAGAGATGAGCGAGAGTGCGAGACAGAAGACAATATTTTTTATTGTGTATCTAAGTAAATAATGATTGAGAAATGGAGATTTGAGTATTTAAAATTGTGTAAATTAAGTTTGGGTTTAGGGGTGGTAGATTTTGACTTTTGGTTTGGGTTTTGGACAGTTGGACTCTTGTCTTTGTTATAGTAGTGGTGTTATGTTGGGCTAGACCGAATAAATTGTAAAAAATAAAAAATAACAAATTTGGTTCCAGGTCGGGTACCTACGTTTCTAGTTCACAACCTAAGAATCGACTCGGACCTGTTCGATTCTTAGTTCTCGGTTCCAGTTCTTAATTTTATTTTTTTGGAACAAGATTGGAACCTTTGATTCTAGTTCGGCTCTAGTTTGAAAGTTTCGATTCCAGTTAAATGCACCCCTCTAATTCAGAGTACGTGACCTTAATCACATAACTAGTGTCAATATTAATTATTTTATATGAGAGAGGCAACATCGATTCTTTTTAATAATACTAAAATGCCTACGGGATTAGGATGCAAAATCACATTAACTAAACATTGAGATTTGGTTTGGTATTGTTATGCTTTTAAGAGAACCGAACTTTTCTTTGTCTTTGCAGAAAGAATCAACTGTGAAAAGAATCAGATAAGTGTTTTGTAAACTATTGTTTCATAATTGATATATATTTTAAAATCGAAGTATTTAAGCGTTTGGTAACAAAAGTGATTTATTGTTGTAATTGTATAAAATTACTAAAATGGACATTGAGTATAATAATATTCTTTTGTATTATTATTATTATCATGATTAGTATTATTAAATTTTATTTTTACTTATATTAATATGTAATATTATCAAATATTTTTCAAGATGTAATATTACTATAATAAATTTTAGGAAGACAATACAAATACTCCCTAAATAAATTTTACACTTTTTTAGTGCGGTTTTGGTCCATAACCTTTCATTTTAGCTAGAAGGTCCCTAACCCATGCATTTGGTTGCAGAACTGGTCCCTATGGATGGAATCCGTCCAATTGTGCCGTTAGCCATTAATTTGTTTTGGAATTTTGGCGCAAATGGTTTCTAACCTTTACCCTTAGTGTGGAATTGGTCCATAACATTTATTTTTGGCATACATGTCCCTAACCTATGTGTTTTGGTGCAAAATTGGTCCTTATGGGATGAAAAAGACAAATATACCTTTAGTTAATTAGAAGAAATTGTATGTGGATTCCTAATCATTACAAAATGTACAAATATGTCCAATACTTTTATTTTTTATAAAAAAATTAAAGAAAATTAATGAGCTTTTTTTTT
Organism: Forsythia suspensa; assembly: GCA_023638005.1. Lineage (NCBI taxonomy): Eukaryota > Viridiplantae > Streptophyta > Magnoliopsida > Lamiales > Oleaceae > Forsythia > Forsythia suspensa. The sequence goes on from CM042668.1 coordinate 10,232,246, forward strand.
GAATTAACATTTTAGTAATAAACATGTCAATAAAATTATTATTTTTATTATTAAGTAATTATATTATTTAAAATTTAAAATTTTATTTTTTTGTTGTATAAAAAAATAACTGTCACAAACTTGATGTACAAATACTTTTATTTAATTGAGTTATATGTTTATTAACTATAAATGTTAGAGATCCAATTATATTCTTCATATTTTAATTTATCATTTTATTTTCGTTCAAAAATAAAACACATAATGTGTAAATTAAATTTTATTAGTATTTTTATATTAAATAAAAATGTAATAAGATTAGTTCAAGTTATGTAATAATTTTTATTTAATAAAAATGTAATAAAAATTTTATTTTTATTTGACATGTCGTGTATAATTTTTATTTGACATATCGTGTGATTGTGGGTATATAATTTTCTCAATGGAGTGTGTACATACTATTGAGTATTTTTTTTTTTTTTTGAATGCTCACATTCCAAATTATTTTATAGAATTTTGGCACAAATGGTCCATAACGTATGCACTTAGTGCGGTTTTGGTCCCTAACCTTTTATTTTTGGCTAGGAGGTCCCTAACTTATGTATTTGGTTGCATAACTGGTCATTATAGATGGAATCCATCCAATTGTGCCTTTAGCCATTAATTTGTTTTTGAATTTTGGTGCAAATGGTCCCTAACCTTTATCCTAAGTGTGGAATTGGTCCCTAACGTCTATTTTTGGCATACATGTCCCTAACCTATGTGTTTTGGTGCGAAATTGGTCTTTATGGGATGAAAAAGACAAATATGTCCTTAGTTTATTAGAAAAAATTGTATGCAGATTCCTAATCATTACAAAATGTACAAATAGATCTAATACTTTTATTTTTTATAAAAAATTAAGGAAAACTAATGAGTTTTTTTTTGGAATTAACACTTTAATAATAAACATGTCAAATATTATTTTTATTATTAAGGAATTATATTATTTAAAATTTAAAATTTTATTTTATTGTTGTATAAAAAAATAACTTTACCACAAACTTGATGTACAAATACTTTTATTCAATTGAGTTATATGTTTATTCACTACAAATATTAGAGATCCAACTATATTCTTCATATTTTAATTTATCATTTTATTTTCGTTCAAAAATAAAACACATAATGTGTAAATTAACTTTTATTAGTATTTTTATGTTAAATACTAATAAAATAAAATCTGGTAAATAAAAATACTAATTTTTATCATTGACTACCACTTGCCATCATGCCACTGCCAAACTATTAAATCTGGTAAATAAAATAATTTGGAACGTGAGCATTCAAAAAATAAAAAAAATACTCAATAGTATGTACACACTCAATTGAGAAAATTATATACCCACAATCACACGATATGTCAAATAAAAATTATACACGACATGTCAAATAAAAATAAAATTTTTATTACATTTTTATTAAATAAAAATTATTACATAACTTGAACTAATCTTATTACATTTTTATTTAATATAAAAACACTAATAAAATTTAATTTACACATTATGTGTTTTATTTTTGAACAAAAATAAAATGATAAATTAAAATATGAAGAATATAGTTGGATCTCTAATATTTGTAGTTAATAAATATATAACTCAATTAAATAAAAGTATTTGTACATCAAGTTTGTGACAAAGTTATTTTTTTATACAACAATAAAATAAAATTTTAAATTTTAAATAATATAATTACTTAATAATAAAAATAATAATTTTATTTGACATGTTTATTACTAAAGTGTTAATTCAAAAAAAAATAATTTTTTAATTTTTATAAAAAAAAAAAATATTGGACATATTTGCACATTTTGTAATGATTAGGAATTCACATACAATTTCTTCTAATTAACTAAGGGCATATTTATCTTTTTCATCCCATAAGGACCAATTTTGTACCAAAACACATAGGTTAGGGACATGTATGCCAAAAATAAACGTTAGGGACCAATTCCACATTAAGGGTAAAGGTTAGGGACCATTTGCACCAAAATTCCAAAACAAATTAATGGCTAACAGCACAATTGGATGGATTTCATCGATAGGGACCAATTTTGCAACTAAATGAATAGGTTAGGGACCTTCTAGCCAAAAATGAAAGGATAGGGACCAAAACCGCACTAAGTGTATATGTTAGGGACCATTTGGGCCAAAATTCCTTATTTTATTTACCAGATTTAATAGTTTGGCAGCGGCATGATGGCATGTGGTAGTGACTGATAAAAATTAGTATTTTTATTTACCAGATTTTATTTTATTAGTATTTAACATAAAAATACTAATAAAAGTTAATTTACATGTTTTATTTTTGAACAAAAATAAAATGATAAATTAAAATATGAAGAATATAGTTAGATTTCTAATATTTGTAGTTAATAAATATATAAGTCAATTAAATAAAAGTATTTGTAAATCAAGTTTGTGGCAAAGTTATTTTTTTATACAACAATAAAATAAAATTTTAAATTTTAAATAATATAATTACTTAATAATAAAAATAATAATTGACATGTTTATTACTAAAGTGTTAATTCCAAAAAAAAAAAACTAATTAGTTTTCTTAATTTTTTATAAAAAATAAAAGTATTAGACCTATTTGTATATTTTGTAATGATTAGGAATCTACATACAATTTCTTCTAATTAACTAAGGACATATTTGTCTTTTTCATCCCATAAGGACCATTTTCGCACAAATACACATAGGTTAGGAATATGTATGGCAAAAATAAACGTTAGGGACCAATTCCACACTTAGGATAAAGTTTATGGACCATTTGCACCAAAATCTCAAAACAAATTAATGGCTAATGGCACAATTGGACGATTCCGTCTATAGGGACCAGTTATGCAACCAAATGCATAGATTAAGGACCTCAAAGCAAAAAATAAAAGGTTAGGGACCAAAACCGCACTAAGTACATATGTTAGAGACCATTTGCGCCAAAATCCCTAAATTTTAAAATAAAAATAATATTTATCTTTTAAATCTTAAAATTTTAAAACATTAAAAAATAAAAACATACTAATATTGTACAAAAATTAATTAAATTTAAATTTAAATTATTTATGGAAATGTATTATAATTAGAATACTGATAAATATGTGACATAAAAGAAATTAATTTAATTAATTAAAGTCAAAATTGATATTTTAATAATAGATAAATGGAAAAGGTAAAAGCAAAATCTGAAAAGCTACAATTTTATTGCTTCTCAAAATCTGCTGCCAGGTGATACAAATTCTATTACAATTACTTTTTAAAAATTTACCAAACGTTTAAAACAATTTCTAATTGTTTGACAATTAGAAGTTAGACTCCAAAATCAATCATAAATGGGCCCTGAAACATGCCTTACCAACTTGACCAATAGTTTTGCGAGTTTAGAAATTCATTTTGGCTCCCTATTTAAGTAAAATCTTAAATTTTGTAGAAACAAAAATTCCAACTAATTTAATAACAAAATTTTCAAGTCATATTTTGTTGTCGATAATTATTATTAAATTTAATATATTTAATTAGATAAAAATTATATCACTAAATAAATTAATAAAAATAAAATATTAAATATTATTGAAAAGTCCATAAGTAACAAAATATCAATTAAAAATAATAATTTAAGTTTATTAATGGAGTTTTTCGACTATGATTAGGGATGGCAACTGCCCGGCCCTTGCCAATATGGGTCCGGCTCGGCCGGTCAAAGAAATTGTGGCCCGGACCAGCCCATGGTCTACGGGCCACACGTGAACTTCAATTTTTTTTAAGTTAAAAAAAAATAAGTTACGATAAAATTGATATTTCAACTATAAATTGTAGTAATGTAGAAAATTTGATAGTTGAAATGTATAAATTCATCTATAAATTGCACAATAAAATATCTAATGTTGATAATTTTTTTTTCAGATTGTATAGATTGAGAGAGTTGTGAATTTATGAAAAATATGGAAACTTTAAGGTGTATTTATAAGAAAAAAGAAAAGAAAAGAGCCGTTTGAAGAAAAAAATTATTAAAGACCAACACGGATCAAACCACGGGTTGAGCGGGCCCGTCGTTAGACGATGCACAGGCCAATGACGGCCCCAACCGTTTACCATCCCTACATTATAATAATATAAATATTGTCTTAGAGCTTGTTGATAGAGCTTAAAAATCTATTAAAAAGATGATATTTAGAGCTTGTTTGATAGAGCTTAAAAATCTATTAAAAAGATTAAGTCAAAATCAGTAATTAATTTTAATCACACATTTCATGACATCCACAAATTTTAATTAACTTTTCAACCACATATTCATCTATTTTTTTTTTTTTTATCAAAATCTATTTTTCATCAAACAAATTCTTTAAAAGTTTCACCAAACAAATTCTTTATAAGTTTTTGTAGGTGATAATTTTAGTTACTAATATTTAAAATATAAAGCAGTTTAATGAATTTAATTTATATACAAAAATATCATCAACAAATAAAGTAATAGAACAATTAATATCAACAAAATTTTTATACGAATAAATAATAGTTATTAAAATAATATAATGGTCGATAATATTATAAAGAAAAAGTAAAAGATATTTAAACTTAACACGTCGACAATTTATTAAAAATTAAGAATATATGAAATGTACATGAACAAGAAACCCTCGAATGCACAAATTTTCTCCAAATTGTCAATAAATCTTGCTTTGTCATTTCTAATAGAATCTTGAAAAACACGTAAATATATAAATATATATATATATATATATATATATATATATATATATATATATATATATATATATATAAGGTGCTATTCTCGTTACCTTTTTTTTTTTTTTTTTTAAACATAACATTAACATTAGACCTCCCACCAAATATTTCGTTTTAGGAGACAAAATCAAGGAGATTTGAAATGGAAACTACGATGAAATTTCTCAATTATGGCTTGACTAGTGTGCATTCTATCTAGTAATATTTCAATATCAACTTGCGTGTCAAAATATATGCTAATTACTAATGCCCTAGCTAGGGTTAGGACTAATCAACCCATAAATTAAAGCCTAATCGTTCTACCATGTATTAGTAGTATATATTTTTCTTAAGGGTTAGGGATAGAGGTTTTCATAAACTAATAATGCCATTTACTTTTTCTACTTTTCTATATGTTGAATGGACAAATAAACACCAACTTTATGTTTTGAAATTTAACATATTAGTATTAATATTTCTTGACTTTTAAGAGTCAAAGTTTCCTTTTGAGGAACATATTTAATTTAAAACAAAAACTTAGTTCGAACTTGTTAATCGGTTCAATTGTGACCTTATAATGCAATCGCATTAAGTGCATTCACAATTCATTCTACATCTAAAAATTTAATGATAAAGTACAATAACGTGTTGATGTCTCGAATAATAAGAAAATGACGTTGTTTTAACCTATATCTAAATTTTGAATTTTTCTTCAACTGGTAAATTTACCATTTTTCCCCATTTTTGTCAAGAAATTATTTTCTCGAAAAGAAATCATAATCTATACCACATCTAAAAGTCCATTAAAAGGAGAAACATTCGGACTATTCTACCCTTACAATTTTTTAAAAATTTCATATTCACCCTTAGCATTCATTAGTAGGTTGGATTGACCAAGTAAATATGAGATCGTATAAAATCGAGTTGGGTTGAGCATAATTAAAAATTTTATTTGTGACAAATTTATTTTTCTTTTATTTTGTGATGATAAAATTAAAGTTTGAATTTTAAATAATATGATTACTTAATAACAATAAAATAATTTTAATTAGCACACTCGTTAATAATTATGATTTCAATTTTAGTTATTTTATAATAGTTCATAAAATATACAAAATAATTTAGTATATTGTTAATTTGTTAGTTTTTCTTTTAATTTTTTAATAAAAAATTAAAGTATCGGACTCATTTTTACTTTTTAAAGAATAGGAATCAATTGCAAATTTTTTAATTAAAAGTAAATATATTTTTGTCTTTTCATCAAATAAGAATTAATTGTGCACCAAAATATAATTATAGGTTAGGGACCATTTGCGCCTTTAAAAGGTAAAGGTTAGGGATCATTTGCGCCAATTGAAAGAAAGATGTAATCTTGACAATTTTTTTATAAGTTTTTGTAGGTGATAATTTTTAGTTACTAATATTTAAAATATAAACAGTTTAATGAATTTAATTTATATACAAAAATATCATCAACAAATAAAGTAATAGAACAATTAATATCAACAAAATTTTTTATCCAGAATAAATAATAGTTATTAAAATAATATAATGGTCGATAATATTATAAAGAAAAAGTAAAAAGATATTTAAACTTAACCGTCGACAATTTATTAAAAATTAAGAATATATGAAAATAATAAAATTGTGTTGGCGATAATCATAGTTTCCGCCAACTTTAAGGTACATGAAGAGGGTTTATAATAACACATTAATAAATAACAACACCTCATCTAATAATTTAAGTTTTTAAAATTGTACATGAACAAGAAACCCTCGAATGCACAAATTTTCTCCAAATTGTCAATAAATACTGTTTTGTCATTTCTAATAGAATACTGAAAAACACCTAAATATATATATATATATATATATATATATATATATAGAAGGTGCTATTCTCGTTACCTTTTTTTTTTTTTTTTTTTAACATAACATTAACATTAGACCTCCCACCAAATATTTCGTTTTAGGAGACAAAATCAAGGAGATTTGAAATGGAAACTACGATGAAATTTCTCAATTATGGCTTGACTTGTGTGCATTCTATCTAGTAATATTTCAATATCAACTTGCGTGTCAAAATATATGCTAATTACTAATGCCCTAGCTAGGGTTAGGACTAATCAACCCATAAATTAAAGCCTAATCGTTCTACCATGTATTAGTAGTATATATTTTTCTTAAGGGTTAGGGATAGAGGTTTTCATAAACTAATAATGCCATTTACTTTTTTCTACTTTTCTATATGTTGAATGGACAATGAAATTAAATAAACACCAACTTTATGTTTTGAAATTTAACATATTAGTATTAATATTTCTTGACTTTTAAGAGTCAAAGTTTCCTTTTGAGGAACATATTTAATTTAAAAACAAAAACTTAATTCCAACTTGCTTAATCAGTTCAATTGTTACCTTATAATGCAATCGCATTAAGTGCATTCACAATTCATTCTACATCTAAAAATTTAATGATAAAGTACAATAACGTGTTGATGTCTGAATAATAAGAAAATGACGTTGTTTTAACCTATATCTAAATTTTGAATTTTTCTTCAACTGGTAAATTTACCATTTTTTTTGCCCATTTTTGTCAAGAAATTATTTTCTCGAAAAGAAATCATAATCTATACCACATCTAAAAGTCCATTAAAAGGAGAAACATTCTGGACTATTCTACCCTTACAATTTTTAAAAAATTTCATATTCACCCTTAGCATTCATTAGTATATAATTATTTTTTAATATTTTATTTATTATTCTTTTAATGTTTATCATTATTGTACATTAAATTTTCAACAATTTACTAAATGTACAATTAAATTTTTTAAACATTCAATCTATTGAATTAATTTTTTTTTTACATTACATAGATGAAATGAATGAGAAATGAGTTTCAACCAAAAAAAAAAAAAAATGAATGGAAAAATTGTAAATTTTGTTTATTACTATATTAAATTCAAATTTTGGTTGCCAAAACAGAAATGGAAATAAAAATATTATTTTTAATACATTAGATTACAGTAATTACGAGCATGTTTGGTTCAATTTTTTTTTTCTCAAATTCATTTTCAACCACATATTTTGTGGGACCTAAAACTTTTATCAATTTTTCAACCACACATTTTATCAATTTTTTTTTCAAAATCTTTAAACTTCACCAAACATGTACTGTATTTTAGAACTAACATGTGAAAGTTTTTTTATTTTTAATTTAATTTAATTTAATTAATATATATAGAACATTTTTTTCATCTTACTCATGTTCGTCAACAATATTCTTAGAACATAGGTAAGTATTGACACTTCTTTAATTTTTGTTTCTTACTCATATTTATGATGTTTCATTTGTCGTCAAATCAAACACATCTAATAAAAAGAGAACATACACAAAGAATATTGTTTAGAATGAACTAACATTCCAACAAATGTACAATATTATATAGTCAATCATTACATTCTCTTACAATAAAATTAGTAATTATTAATTTTATTTTTTGTAAAATGCATCCATGTACATCATTAATTCCATAAGATTTGATATCAAGAGTTTGTCAATCATCAAGGTTTAAATCACCAAAAGGTCTTCACTGAGTTCAAGTTATTCTTGATATTATCACCATATAAAACTCATCTCTTATTATAATTGTACTTAAATGAATGCAATTATCTTTTAATATTTATTTAATACTCTTTTATTATTCATTATTATTGTATATTAAATTTAAACAAATTATTAAATGTAAATATATTAAATTAAATATAAATGTGAAAATATGATCTTAATTTTTTTTTTACATTACGTAAATGAAAGAAATGAGAAATAGATTTTAAAAAAAAAATGAATGGAAAAATTGTAACTTTTTTTATTATCGCATTAAAATTCAAATCATGGTTGTCAAAACTGAAATGGAGATAAAAGATTCTTTTTAATACATTAGATTACAGTGATTATAGTTCACAACTAACATTTGAAACTTTTTTCATTTAATTTAATTAATAATTATATATATATATATATATATATATAGAGAGAGAGAGAGAGAGAGAGAGAGAGAGAGAGAGAGAGAATTCTTTAATTTATATTTCTTACGTTGTTTTCATTTACATCGTCAAATTAAACGTGCTTAATAAAAAGAGAATATACATAAAGATTATTGTTTACAAAAAATCATTACTCCAACAAATGTACAATATTATATAGTCAATCATTACCACTATTATATAGTCAATCATAGTTCAAATTACTATTCGTATTATCACTATATAAAACTCATATTTGATTGTAATTGTACTTCTATTGATATAAATAAAGTATCAGCATCGAACAATACAATACAACATCTTATCAACAATCATATTTTTTTTTATCTTTATTACAATTGCTACTTTAACATTTTAATTATTAACAATTAAAAAATAAAAAAAATTTGAAAATATTAAAAATTGACAATATAATTACAAAAGTACGTGCAACACACACATGTCTAACTAGTGAATAAAAAAGCAACATATTCATTGTGTACTTCCACGCACTCAAAGGGCATTCTCTAATTTGTGCTCTAGTCGCTAGAAAAACGAAAAAGCTAATTCAAATCTAGACGAGTTAAAATTGCTTTTGCCCCGGGTCTACCATTTTAAGGCATAACTTGACCTCTTAGAATTTAGATTACCTTATTTACAGGCTTCATTTTCACTCACAGTTTGCTCTCTCAATTTAATTATCCCTACTTCTCACATCAATCTAGCTAGAAATTATACATTTTTACTGTAAAAAAATTCCCTAAAATTTCACTATTTTCCAACAATTTATTTCAATTTCAAAAACTCTTATCATATTTTCCAACAATTACATTAAATGAGATTTCTTAATCTATGTAAAAAAAGAAACGAGCATTTCTTTGTAGGATGGACATAGTATATAATAACTGTTTTCAATGTGGATACAACATTATACTAACACAAAACCCAATGTCAACGTGCTTTTAATTTTTTATTCTTTATTAATATTCAAAGATTAACTCACCAATTATATATATATGAACAATGGTCAGCATATATAATAACCTTTTTTTCCCCCGGTCATTATATAATATATTTCAATTATCTGTACAATATAACATCTTTTTCCCCCCATCTTTTTCAGTTATGAACAAGTAGTTGTATTTCAATGGACTCCCAGTAGACAAGTATTGAACCTCTCCAAGATAATATTATATTTATATTTTCAGATTTAATTATTCTTGTTTACGTACAATTTGTGATTGGTATCTCTTCAAATAATATCGGCCCAAGTGCACTTTTGAAAGATGTGAACATTCGTATAGTTGAAGTAGTCATAAGTGTTTAGCATATAGATCATCTTGTAGACTTTGATTGATATTTTGAATTTTAACTTAATTAAAATATTGGTAGTTAATTATTAAAAAATTACAAACGCCGTACTTTGACTTCCGTGCATGACAAATTCATAAAAAAGAGAGATGTGGAAAAATAGTCTAGAGAGAACGGGGTCCAGATCATTTCCCCGTCTGGGAAAATGGCACCCACCCACTCTCCCCAAGCCCCCACCCTCTCTCTAGAAATTAACACCCATCAAAGCCCCACCTCTCAGCTTTTATTAATTAACAGCCCTCCCCCAACTCGCCCATTTTACAGAAAAGCCCCCACCTTAATTTATTTGAACCCCACCACTTTTCTCCAATCTCCCACTTTCTTTAATCAATCACTTATTTATTTACCATCAAATTTACATCCACATTATTAATATAATTAAATTTATTAAATTAAAATAAATTTTTATTATTATATTCATTGTATTTTAAAAAAATTTATAATATATAATAATATTTATTGAGTTAAATATTAATTATATTATATAATAAATAATATAATTAACATTAATTTTATTATTAAGATTAGAGTGAGACTAATTAATTAGTTTATATTTGAGTAACAAATTAAATTTTACTTAAAAAATAAAAATAAATGAAGTGTGCATAATAAATTTGCTCATATTGATAATATACACACATAAAGAATAAAGTAATATTACATTATAAATAATAAATTAGTGACGAGGGTTAAAGCGTGCATTATACTCCCGTGGGTCTAGAGAATATGATGCATTTTTTACTGTCTGTGATCGAGTATTGTGAATTTGGAGCAATAAGTAAAAAAATATATAACATTAACTTACCTATTTTGTAACGTACGACAAGTTCTTCTATTGTGGCCACTGGTGCCATATCAATTATATGTGCAAATAAAAAAAAACATAAAAAACTGTTAACAATATTACAACTAACTTGCAAATTACAAAAAATAAATCTGTACAAATAAACAAAAATAAAAAATAAATTAATAATTTATTACTAACATTTGAAGAATATGAAAAACAATAAGTGGGACACAAATTCGGTAAAATAAATTTAGAGAACAAAAGTGATTGGAAACGTTTGATGTTGGTTAAATTTGAGTAAAGTAAATAAAGCGATTGTGTTGGCCAAATTTCAAGAAAAATATGTATTCTGATGAGGAGGGAAACATATGTATTTTAATAAAGATGGAAAAATATGTATTTGATTGGGAAATGAAGAAAGAAAATGGATTTGTTGGGGTTGGGGTTGGGGGTGGGGGTGGGGTGTAAAATTAAATGAGGGGGTGGGTATGTAAAATTAATTGGGGAGGGGGGGGGATTGTAAAATTAAATGAGGGGTGGTGGGTTTTGCTTGCGCTGCTGGGGAGGGTGTGACTTTTTCCTTGCGGGGGGTGGGGTGGGTGGGTGGGGGGGTTTTTTTCGACGGATGGGTGGAGTGGGCCAAAAAAAAAATTTCAATGCCTGCGTGATTGACACGCAGTGCATGCACGACGAAAAACCATCTGGACCCCGTCACGGGGTCCATATCTTCTCTCATAGTCTAGAATAACACATATTGATATGTTTTTGATCAATTATTAGCTGCATTTAATTCTTTAGTCTAGTTATGCTCAATTCATCAAAATTAGTTGCAGACACCATGACACACAAGCAGGGAAGGAGGGAGGGGTCATGGGAGACCTGGATCCTCCCAACTCTTTGAGATTTTTTTTTTAAATTTTTTTTAATATATAATTTAATTTTGACATAATATTAATTTAATAGATGGTAATTAGATATATTGATCCAATATCAATTTAATATAAGAAAATTGGACCAATTGACCTAATATCAATTTAATGTATATTGGACCTATTGGCCAAATAAAATTAATAATACAAAATTACAAATGATGGGCCATATTCCTCAATTCCAGTGCACGTTCATTCATCTAAAATCTAAATCTCACATTTCTCCTCCCCGTTTTCTACATTGAGAAAAGCAGAAATTAGATTACAACATATTAATCTACAAATTTCTTCCCAATCACTCAACAAATCACCCTATATTAATTTTCCCCCAATTTTATATCCAATCCCTAACTTTTACCATAAAAAAATTCATGCTCGTGGTAAATTCTTTTAGGTAAATAGAATACTAAAATAAGTTATTTTTTACTAAAAAAAGTTGATAAAGGCACTTTACTTGTGAATACATATTGTGTTTAATTGATTTTTTTTTTTTTTTTTTGAGTTTGAGTGATATTTAATTTCATTTGTATACCGGATCTTCCTATTTTGGAGGATAATTTTGTATAAAGCAACATGAACAATAAGAGTTTGATATTTGTTTCTTTTATGGGCTTATTTTAGACATTGCACATTAGTAGTCTAAGTCATATGTTTACAAGAAAAACTAACTTATTGATGTGAAATTAGGGTCAAACAATAGTGCGAGTGAGTTTGTTTATCTACCTATGTGTAGTATTTTGTATAAATAAAATAAAGTATGAGAACTCGTAAGAAACATTTGTAAAATAAAGTATGAGAACTCGTAAGAAACATTTGTAAAAATAAATTCCATCACTATCGTGTTTGTTTCAAATTTTTTACATGTTAATTTGAGAATTCCCTGTAACGACCCAAAATTTTTTGCCTTTTAATTTCAAGTAAATACATTTTTTTTTTACTTTCGGCGTTGCTACGAACCTCCTGGTACATTTTAAATATTTTTGTCACGTTAAATGTTGCGCACGTTTGCTTTAAATTTTAAGTTTGACGAATGTGGAATATTACTTTAAAAGGAACCTTGTTCTATTTTTTTGAGTTTTGGTAAGTTTTAAAGTTTAAATGGTATAACAATAAATTTCGGTTAGTATGGTTTATTATTTTGGTTTTTTTTTTTTTTTTTTTTAAATCTTGGCCCTTTATTCTCGATTTTTATTAGCCCAAAACCCGGTTCATTTCGACTCCAAAATTCAACCAAAAACTCGACCAATTGGCCCAAAAACCGACCCAATCAACACCATAAGACCACCGAAAAATTTAGCCAAACAACTCTTTAATTTCTGCATTTTCCTTATTTCAAACAGCCCCTATTGCCTAAGGAAATAACCACCCATTCCCAACACTTTTTAGCCATGAAGAAAAACCGTCCCCCATGATCCTCTTCAACTTCAATTCTCTCCCCCACTTTCCCTCACTTCTCAGCCCTCAATGCAACTTGTTTTTCTCACCAAAACTGCCTCTCCATGGTCTGAAAAACTGTCCCCCAATAGCCCAGATTTCAGCCAAAATAAACAACCCCACGATCATCTAAGAAACACCACCCATGACCCTATAACCATCTCCCACTTCCTCACCACATTGCAGCCACTCTTCCTACATGATCATCATTTCTTTACCCACTTTCTGCCCACTTATTGCAGCTATATAACCCCCAACTAAACTACTGAAAAGTCCCCAAGGTTCCCCCTTAACTTGCTGGAAAACTGTCCCAAGTATCCCCCATAAACCTGATGAAAATGACCCCTGCATGTCCCTTTTTCTAGCAGTTGTTAGCCACAAAACGATTACTAGTTTTCCAGCCTCAAACTCTTCTTTAAGAACCTGATGTTTTCCTCATTTTCCCCTGAATAAAACCACCTAAATCCCATGTTTCAGCCCCATTAATTCTCCACTCAAATCACTTCAAAACCGCACAACAACACAAGTATTCAGACCCCCTCTTAAGCTTTTTTTCCTTTTTAATTTTTTTTGCCATCTCACACTCTAATTTGCATACCCTTTTCTCTCCATTTTCATCTCCAAAATATATGATCTTTCTCTAAATTTTAACCACTAGAAAACGGGCAGCAAGTTCCCCTTTCATCCCAGGTTTTCAGCCTCCAAAACACTACTCTCATCTCCGCTTAGTTTAGGTAATAATTTAAACTTCCAGTAAGCATTCTTCCCAACATTATTTCTCTTTCTTTTTCTCCTTTTGTTCTTCACTTGTCAGCCTCGAAAACTCCCTAATTTTTCCCTCATTTCAGATACAAAAAATCACTGCAGCAAACCACCTCCTTCCTTTAGTAGAAATAGTAAGTGGAAACATCCATTTTATCTTCTCTTTTGGCCATCGATTTCTTTATTTTTCCAGAATTTAAATCTTGTGATATATTACTATATTTTGGGAGGACAAAAAGGCAAAGCACAGGTTCATCATGTTAGGAAAAGAAACAACCTTTTTAAACCACCAATCAACTCAACGAGAATTTTATTTTCGAGGTAGTTTTACTTGCTATTTTTACTGTGATTTTTAAATGACGTTTGGAAAATTATGATGTGATATAAATGCCATGAAAACTTAATTTCAAAGGAACTTTATGATAGTGATTGAAGATACACTTTAACATGTTAGTGATTAAAGGTGATTACGTATGACGTTATGTGGTGCCGGCTACCATTTTTTGTGTTCCTATGCACGTTTAAAAATTATGGCATGTCACATTTATGTTTACGTATAATTTTCTCACTTGTTGTATGTATTGCTACTGAGTGTTTCTTATGAGTGTTTCTTATGAAATACTCACTCCCAAAACTAATAAATTTTCATATTGAATTGATTGGCGTTGATGTGATGGCGTAGGCTAGCGAGCTTGTCATAGAATTTCTTTTTTAGTTTAAGTTTTGACGTCGAGATGATCGAGTCAATTATGATGTAAATACAATATTTTTATTCTTTGTTTGGTATTTAATTATTTAATATTTATGAAAAACAAGATATCGGTTCCTTTGCCGTTAAAAGTTTCAAGTAAGAAATGCATAGTTTCATGTTTCTGAAATTTTCAGCTTATTGTCCCTACTTTGAAAAATCATAACTTTTTCTGCGGTTAGAATTCTTGAGTGAAATCAGTGGCTATGGAAAGAACTATATGTGTTCTAATAGCAAAAATTAGAATCACTCAAAGATACCATCGTATGAAATTTTTATGAATATTTTATCAGGCTGCCTTGTGACACATGTGACAGCTTTTCAAGAAACTTCACCTATCTTTTTCACTTATCAAATAACCCAGCTAAGGTTTGAAATTTTAACATATTGTAGTATGTAGTCTCAAGTATCTACATTAAAAATTTTTGGATTTTTGGAATTCATTTGAATGGTCAAATAATTTGTGATAGCACCTATCATGGTTTAGGCAAAACTATGGAAACCTAAAGAAAAACCATTATTTCCTTCGCGCTTGTATTTTCCGTAAATGTTATAATTTTAAAATCATTCAAGGGCACGATAAATAATTTTTGGAGTCGTCAAACATATTTTTGAGATTATTTTAGTGACCCTCCGGGTTGAGAAAATTCGGGACGTTACAACTTGCTATCAGAGAGTGGTTTTACTTTTCTGTAGACTTGCGTAAATTTTAAAATTTTATTTTATTTTATATGGTCTTTATTTTATTTTGTAATGTCTAAATTTAAATGATTCGGATCTTAAGGATTCAGTGTCGCTACTCGCCATCGCCGCGCTACGCCTGCTCTAATGTAAAGAAAGTATGAGGAATTCTTATATACGCATTTTTATATCTGCTTCAATTATGATGAAATGTTATGTTTATAAAAGACGAAATTGAAAATGAGATGTGGATATTCTTGCGCACTAAGTATTTTGAGAACGTGAACAAATTTCACGAAAATTTAATTTTTAGTCCTCAGAATTTAATTAAAAGATGTTAGATACCCACCTAATCGGACTTTTCATAATTGGTATTCCAGGCATGGTACAAACTAAGAAAACCTACAAAAAGATGTTCACGTTTAGGCCAATAGGCAATGATGAAATTCTTGGATGATATGAGCAATATCGGTAGAACCAAGACACAACATGGTCAACACATTCGGAAGATTGTGTTTTGTGGATGAATGTAGGGCGACACGCTTTCAATGTTAGCGGCAAATGGGCTATGAGCCATCTCATTGACATATTGCTAGAAGAGTGGAAAGATATAGTTGAGATAAATTATGATCTGGGGTCTACCGCACCTACCCTACTACCAGAGATTGATTATGAAGCATTATGCACAGAGTTGATGGCACTATAAGAAGAGGCTTGGGATGACATAGTTGAGTTTCCCAAGGTCAAAAGAGTGCCATCAGAGATCAGAATCGGTGAAGATGCACCGTCGCCTATTTCAGACGTTGAGGAGTAGAAATAGTATAACTCTGGTAAGATTTTTGTTTCACATGAATTTTAGATAGTAGTAGTTGAGAATAGAATTTTCCTTTCCAGTTGTTCGAGGGCTAAACGCTATTTCTTTATTTTGTATTTCTCTTGAAGGATCAAGTGAACGATAAAAATATATTATCTTTTTCCATCTTCGTGAGTTCTCCTTCATTATTATTATTGCCAAGTATGATTGTTGTGTATTTGACGGATTATAATAGTGCACTTGAGGTTAGTATATCATTATTAGGACCTATAGACATATATAAAAAATCAAAGGCAGTACAGAAAATTTTTGATGGTTTGATCATTGAAGCAGACTTAATTGTGGTAGAATAAAATATTTTGATATAATTTTGGGTATAGTTTGGCTAAGAAATAACCATGCCACAATTGTGTATTTTGGAGAAAGAAGTTGTGTTTTGATAACCAAGAGGTGAAGAGTTTAGGTATTACGGTCGAGGGTTAAGGCATCCAATCAAGGATATCTTGTATGTCTCACCAGCACCTCATTAGAAGAGACGATACTAGATAGTGTGCCAGATAGTGTGCCAGTAGAAGCAAGAGTGAGATTTTCACTGACCACAAGAGTTTCAAGTACTTTTTTATTTAGAAGAAGTTAAAAAAATAAGATAACGATGTTGGTTAGAGTTGGTGAAGGACTATGACTACACTATCATGTGCTATCCCGTAAGGCTAATGTAGTAGCGAATGCTCTAATTAGGAAGAACATGGGTCAATTGTTAGTATTGTGATCGAAGCAAGAAAATTTGATCAAGGATTTTGAGAATTTAAGAATTTAAGTATTGGCGCCGCCAGTGCAGGCATCAACATTGATAACAAGTTTGACATTAAAACTGACACTCAAAGATAGAGTTGTGATAGCTAAGAAAGATGATCTCTTTTGGAAAAAAATAAATCAGGGCTGACGTGGGAACTAAAAAAAGGAAAGGACTTGAAATAGTCGAGGAAAAACTTTGATGTTTAAAGTTTTCTTTTGCGTGCCCAAGGACGAGAGGCTGAGGAATGAGATTTTATTTGAAGCTCATTTTGCTCATTACGTCGCACATCCAGAAGGATCAAAATGTATAAGGATTTACGTAACACATTTTAGTGGAGGAACATAAAAGGGATTATAGCTCGATTTGTGTCTAAGTGTTTGGTGTGTCAATAACTAAAGGCAGAACATCAGAGGCCGTCAGGGCCATTAAATCCAATGGATATACCATAATAGAAATGGAAGAAAATCGCAATAAATTTCGTTATGGGTTTTCTTTGATCGGCAATGTGTCATGATGCCATTAGGGTTGTAGTAGACCGTTTGAGAAATCTGCTCAAATTTTCTGCAGATTCGGATGAATTTTAGTTTGGAACAACTAGCACAATTGTATGTCAAAGAAGCTGTCCGACTTCATAGAGTGCCAGTGTTCATTGTATCGGACAGAGACCAGAGGTTTACCTCAAAATTCTAGAAAAGCCTTCATGTAGCTATGAGAACTTAATTGAATTTTAGTACATCGTATCATAATCATACCGACGGGCAATCAAAATAAACCATTCAAATTCTTGAAGATATGTTGAGAACATGTGTTCTTGATCTAGGTGGTAAATGGGAAAGTCACTTACCGTTGGTAGAGTTTGCATTTAATAATAGTTTCCAAGCTAATATTGACATGGCACCATATGAGGCATTTTATAATCGTTGATGTTGTTCACCAATTTGTTATGATGAGGTTGATGAAAAAGGAATTTTGGATCCGTAATTTCTTGAGAAAATGGTAGAAGCTGTAGACAAGATTAGATCTAGAATTAAGACAACGCAAGATCGTCAGAAAAGTTATGCCGGCCAAAGGAGGAACCAGTTAGAGTTTGAAGTCAGGGTGAAAGTATTTCTTAAAGTGGCTTTGATGAAAGAAATTTTACATTTTGGAAAGAAAGGAAAGTTAAGACCAACTTCGTCCCATTTGAGATTCTTGAGAAAATTGAAAATGTTGTGTATCGATTGGCATTACCACCCAAACTATCATCAGTGCACGATGTATTCCACGTTTGTTAAGGAAGTACGTGCATGATGCTACCCATGTGGTAAAATATGAGTCGTTGGAAGGAATGATATGACTTACGAGAAAGCACCTGCAGTGATCCTAGAAAGAAAAGTCCATGTTCTGAGAAATCTGGAGATCTCTTTAGTTATAGTTCAATGAGGTAGACACGAGGAAGATGGGACACTTGGGAAAGAAAAGAAGATGTTTTACCAAGTAAGTTAAATTTTTAGGACGAAATTATTTTAAGTGGGAAGGTTTGTAACAACCCAAAAATTTTTGCCTTTTAATTTCAAGTAAATAATTTTTTTTCTTTCGGCGTCGCTACGAACCTCCTATTGCCCACGTTTGCTTTAAATTTCAAGTTCGACGAATGTAGAATATTATTTTAAAATGAACATTGTTCTTTTTTTTGAGTTTTGGTAAGTTTTAAATTTTAAATGGTATAAAAATAAATTTCGGTTAGCATGGTTTATTATTTTGGTTTGCTTTTTTTTTTTAATTAAAAATCTTGTCACTTTATTCTCGATTTTTATTAACCCAAAATCCGGTTCATTTCGACTCCAAAATTCAACCAAAAACTCGACCCCAATTGGCCCAAAAACCGACCCAATCAACACCATAAAACCACCAAAAAATTTAGCCTAACAACCCCTTAATGTCTGCATTTTCCTTACACCAAACAACCCCTATTGACTAAGGAAATAACCACCTATTTCCACCCTTTTTTAGCTATGAAGAAAAACCGCCCCCATGATCCTCTTCAACTTCCATTTTCTCCCCTACTTTCCCTCACTTTTCAACCCTCAATGAAACTTGTTTTTCCCACCAAAACTGCCTCCCCAAGTCTGAAAAACCGTCCCCCAGCAGCCCAGATTTCAGCCAAAATAAACAGCCCCATGATCAACTAAGAAAAACCACCCATGACCTTATAACCACCTCGTATTTCCTCACCACATTGCAGCCACTCTTCCCCTATGTTCATAATTTCTTTACCCACTTTATTCCCACTTATTGTAGCTATATAACCCCAACTAAACTGCTAAAAAATGACCCCAAGGTACCCCCTAACTTGCTGAAAAACTGTCCCAAGTATCCTCCATAAACCTGATGAAAATGACCCATGTATGTCCCTTTTTCCAGCAGTTGTTAGCCACAAAACGATCACTAGTTTTCCAGCCTCAAACTCTTCTTTAAGCACCTGATGTTTTCCTCATTTTCCCCTGAATAAAACCACCTAAATCCCATGTTTCAGCCCCATTAATTCTGCACTCAAACCACTTCAAAACTGCCCAGCAACACAAGTATTCAGCCCTCCCATCTCTCAAGCTTTTCTTCCTTTTTTTTTTTTTTTTTCATCTCACACTCTAATTTAACCATTTTCTCTCTATTTTAATCCCCCTAAATCTATGATCTTTCTCTGCCTTTTAACCACTAGAAAAAGGGCAGCAAGTTTCTCCTTTCATCCCAGGTTTTCAGCCTCCAAAACATTGCTCATCTCCGCTTAGTTTAGGTAATAATTTAAACTTCCAACAAGCATTCTTCCCAGCAATATTTCTCCTTCTTTTTCCCCTTTTGTTCTTCACTTCTCAGCCTCAAAAACTCCCTAATTTTCCCCTCATTTCAGATACAAAAAATCACTGCAGCAAACCACCTCCTTCCTTCAGCATAAATAGTAAGTGGAAACATCCCTTTTATCTCCTCTTTCGGCCATCAATTTCTTTATTTTCCCAGCATTTAAATCTCGTGATATATTACTATATTTTGGGAGAACAAAAAGGCAAAGTACGAGTTCATCATTTTAGGAAAAGAAACAGTTTTTTTAAACCACCAATCAATTCAACGGAAATTTCATTTTCAAGGTAGTTCTACTTACTACTTTTACTGCGATTTTTAAATGACGTTTGGAAAATAACGATATGATATAAATGCCATGCAAACCTAATTACGAAAGAACTTTATGATAGTGATTGAAAGTAATCACTTTAACATGTTAGTGATTGAAGGTAATCACGTATGACGTTATGTGGTGCCGGCTACTAATTTTTGTGTTTCTATGCACGTTTAAAAATTATGGCATGTCGCATTTATGTTTACGTATAATTTTCTCACATGTTGCATGTATTTCTACTGAGTGTTTATTATAAAATACACACCCCCAAAACGAACAAATTTTCAGATTGAATTGATTGGCGTTAATGCGATGGCGTAGGCTAGAGAGCTTGTCATGGAATTTTCTTTTTAGTTTAAGTTTTGACGTCAAGATGATCGAATCAATTATGATGTAAATACAATATTTTTAGTCTTTGATTCAATATTTAATTATTTAATATTTATGGAAAACGAGATGTCGGTTCCTTTGCCATTAAAAGTTTCAAGTTATAAATACATAGTTTCATGTTTCTGAAATATCCAACTTACTGTCCTTACTTTGAAAAATCGTAACTTTTTCTACGGTTGGAATTCTTGAGTAAAATTAGTGGAAATGGAAAGGCCTATATGTTTTCTAATAATAAAAATTAGAATCACTCAAAAATACCATCGTATGAAATTTTTATGAATATTTTAGCGGACTGCCTTAAGGTACCCAGGACAGCTTTTCAAGAAACTTCGACTATCTTTTTCACCTATCAAACAATGCGGCTAAGGTTTGAAATTTTAACATATTGTAGTATGTAGTCTCAAGTATCTACGATAAAAGTTTTTGGATTTTTGAAATTCGTTTGAATGGTCAAATAATTTGTGACGACACCTATCATGGTTTAGGCAAAATCATGGAAACTTGAAGAAAAATCATTATTTCCTTGCGCGCTTGTAATTTTCGCAAATGTTATAATTTTAAAATCATTCAAGGGCACGAGAAATAATTTTTGGAGTCTTCAAATATAGTTTAGAGATTATTTTAGTGACCCTCCGAGTTAAAAAAATCTGGAACGTTACATTCTCCAACTCTAAATATCTAGATCCACCACTGCACATAAGGTCGTACTCGTATCAAGTAGTATAAAAAGCAAGCTATTTCCATATTCTCTTTAAAAACATGGAGATGTGTGCATGAGTTATTTTTCATCAATTAATTTAATTAAGACTATGGAATTCATTTTTTATTTTAATTATTTTAATTGGTGTAACGTCTACTTTCTTAATATAGTGAGTGAAAAATTGAGAAGAAGACACTCGCATTATGATATTGAAAAAAAAGTTCATCTCCCCTATTTAACAATTTTATGTCTTTTATCCTCGTTCTTTTTCATTTTATGATAATATTTTAATCATATCACCCCGTTCACCTCAAACACATATTCGCCAAAAACATCTCGTGTTTCTTCTTTATCATCTGTCAATCCCATGAACCTTAAACTTACTCATGAACTGAATCACCATAGACTCCTCAATGAAGCCAAGATATAATCCCTATATATTAAAAGAGTGAATTGAGGTGGGTACTATTTATAGAAATGTGTGCCCTTTTAATATTATTACTTTTTTTTTTTTTTTTTACTTTTTCCTATTTCCCATCTTTTGTTTCCTTTTCAGTTTTTTTCAATTGTAGATTTTTTCAACCCAATTTTTTTTTAACGTTTCATCATTTTTCTCGTCTTCCTTTGGTCATCTTCCTTCCAACTTTAGTCATGCTTTTCGAAAAATCGCCCAAAATTTTTGCAGATGTTTTTATTATTTTAGATACACAATCAAATATTCTTTTTGTTTTTCTCCAAATAGAAGCTATCTAAATTCATAATAACTTAAACTATTTAAATTTAGTTCCACACACACACACACACACACACACACACACACATATATATATATATATATATATATATATATCAGGTTCTAGGTTTGGCCTCTTAAGCTGAGACATAGTAACATATATCAAGCAACCCACTTTAAACTTTAAAATCATTTGTAAGCGAAACAACTTTCCTTCACTTAATTACTTATATTAAGTTAGCAACACAGTGATCAAGATTACAAGAAATACATAGTTTTAATTCTTTTTTTCTGTCAATTACTGAATTAAATTATAATTAAGTCCAAAACAATTTACCATAAGCACAAAATCTTACATTATGCAACAAAAAAGAGAGAGAATATTACTCTCAAGATAGAAAGTTACAATAGTATAGAAATAAAATATATCTATGAGTACAACCATGTCCAATATACCAAGAAAATAAAATCACTAATTAACAATTTATGCTAATATATAATAGGGTAAATAGCACTGGGGGTCCCTAACCTTTGGACCTTGTAACAATGGGGTCCCTAACCTTCTATTTTGAACTCCCGAGTCCTTAACCTATGAAACGTTAGCACTCAAGTCCTTTTTGACCAAAATCGTTAGTTTGACCGTTAAATGGTCAAAATCTTGTTGAATAGACCAAATTACCCTTAAATTAAATGATAAAAAAGAAAAGAAAAAGAATAATAAAATAAAAATTGCAACAAATTAAAATACAAAACAAAAAAAATAAGAAAATAACGATAAAATTGCAATCAAGTCCCTCACCTTCACCAACTCCGGGCCGGCTCCAATCTTCACCTTCACCAACTCCGGCGCCGGCGAGAAGCACTATTCACCTTCACCAACTCCGGTTCAACCAACTCCGCACAAAATCCACCCCCACCGCAAGAGAAAAAACCCACCCCCACCGGAATCCAAAAAACCCACCCCCACCGCAAGAGACAAAACCCACCCCCACCGGAATCCACCATGGCTGAATCTCCAGAGTCGGATATGTGTCCGTCTCCCAAGCGGCGCCGCCAGCAGAGCGATCTCTCGGCGCGGCGTGGCCGAAAGCGGATCACGGAGTGAAAAATGAGCAGATCTGCGACCTGCTCGGCTGTGCCACGCGCAGATCTTGGATCTTCGCGCTCGCCGGTAGCACAGATCCAAGATCAGTGCTCATCGGCCACACAAATCGGATCTGCGAGGGCGCACCAGCCGCACAGATCCAAGAGCTACACAGGCGCGCTGGTGTGTAATCTCCGGCGACTGTTTTCCAAGCCCGAATTGATCTGCACAGGCGCGACTACAATTGACAAAAAAATTGACAGATTTTTACACGAAACAACTGCTTTGGACTGGGTTGATTTAATGGAAGTCGGGTTCAATGGAGTGCTTGGTGTCGGGTTTAATGGAAGTCGGAGCTGGAGCTGGAGCCGGGCCGGAGCCGGAGCCGGAGGTGGGAAGAGAGAGATGGTGGGTTGTTTGGAGAAGAAGAAGTGAGTGAGGGGCTTGATTGCAATTATTTATTTATTTATTTAATTTGAAAAGGGTAAAATTGTCTATTTAACAAAATTTTGATCATTTCATGGTCAAACTTACGGATTCTGTCAAAAAAGGACACCAGACGCTGACGTTTCATAGGTTAAGGACTCGGGAGTTCAAAATAGAAGGTTAGGGACCCCTAGTGCTATTTACCCTATATAATAAGTATTTTTACTACTTATTACCGCAACTTCACAAGAAATCTTATGCATATCTGACACTAGTATGATTTAAACTTTTTTTAATGTTTGATACATTAGAATAAATAAAATTAAATTGAAAAATTGAAATAATTTGCAAAGTCGGTTCATAATGAGGAGAAATATGGAATAAGTTTAAACTTTAAAGCAACAGAATAACCGTGTGAGATCATAATTGAAGTATTAAGTTCTAGGATTTGTATTAATCAAATATGTTAGTAGACTACACACCATTCATTACATCATCTAAAAATGAAGATGTATCGCTCACCTTTAAATAATACGTACTTTTCTCAATAAGTTTTAATATATGTTTTACTTAGTCTTTCATAAGTGAAAAAATAATTAAAAAATTCACTAACAATGACTACGCTATTAAATACTTAATTAAAATACAACACGTACCTTGCACGTCAATTTCACTAGTATCAATGAAAAGAATCATATTTATAAAGTTAAAAATAATTATTAAGTAAAAATTCTATACTAAATATGCAATCTTACTACTATAAAAATAATTTCATACAATCAAGAATTAATATATCACAAAGAATTTTATTGAATTATTTCTACATCTTTAATAAAACCATTCGAACTATATAAACTTTGTAATCTAATATTTCGAACTACGCAAATTTGATGCGGGATTAAACCAAATTACTATTTTTAAATGGGTAATTATATTCACACTACATTTTTTTATTATTCACACCCCGTTTTAATTGCAATAAAGATCCCCCAACACTTATGTTTCTAATTTTTTTCATCGTATTTTTATCATTAACTTTCATTTAGTTTTCACATCTTGTCTCCGATTAAGATTTTTGTTTAAATATTCTACTAATGTGCATTGAAATGAGGAAAAAATATTTTGTCAAACTTACGTATTTGTTATTTATTTTAATTATGTAAAAATATTAGAGGTAAAAAAAAAATTACGCCCTTCTAATTAATTTTTTGGACAAAAATCATCATCAAACACAAATATAAAACATGCAAATTAATTGATTGATGATAAAAATTTGCTAAAAAAAGTTAGAATTATAAATGCAAAAGTAATCAATAGTTAGAGAATTTTATTCAATTAGAATGTAGTGTATTTAACAAATAATGTTGTGGTAATATAATTACCCTTTTCAAATCCATTGGTTATTGAAACAAGGGTAAATTACTAAAAGGTCTTCAATCTTTAAGTTCATTTACAATTTCGTTCTTAACCTCTTTTCTATATTAGTGAGTTCTCAACCTTTAAAAAATAAGCGTCATTCATTTAAAACCATCCATTTAACTTGCTAGCTCAAAAAAAAAAAAAAGTAAAATTGTCATTCTAATATTCTTAATTAAAATAATAAAAAATAAAAAATTCATAAAACATAAAACATAAAACATAAAATAAAACAAAATAAATAAAAAATAAAGAAAAATATTATCTTCTTCCACCAACTCTACCACAGCCACCACTGCAACTCCCATCATCAGCAGTGGCATATATGAACTTCACATAAATATTTATATTTGATATAAATTTAAGACACAAATAGTTCACGTTTTCTTCAAATCTGCATTTTGCCAAACCGCACCACTGCCAATGACCACTGTTAGGAATTGAAATATACATGCACAACAGAAATTAAATCTACAATTCCTATAAGCCGGATCAATCTTGTACTTAGATAGAATTCGTAATATAAGTTTACCTTTGATGAATATCGTGGAATCTGATTATCTGATTAGCTGAATGTGTGATCTTCAATATCATAGCTGTCCAATTGCCCATCCTTCTATGGTGATCCACACAGCAAGAACAGATCTGGACTTCTACGATCAAGAACAGATGAAAGCGAAACCTTTTGGGAGTAATTTTATTGAGTTATCTTTTTCTTGTGCTAGCAAGTAATGAAAACCAACTTCTGACCTTAATCTGTTGTGCCTATTAATTTATAGGCAGAAATTAAATCTACAATTCTTATAAGCTGAATCAACCTTGTACTTAGATAAAATTCGTGATAGAAGTTCACCTTTGATGAATATCGTGGAATCTAATTATCTGGAGGTGCGATCTTTAATACCACAGCTGTCCAATTGTCCAGCCTCCAATAGTGATCCACACAGCAAGAACAAGTCTGGACTTCCACGATCAAGAACAGATGAAAGCGGAACCTTTTGTGAGTCATTGTATTGAGTTGTCTTTTTTTTTTGTGCTAGCAAATAATGAAGACCAACTTCTGACTTTAATCTGTTGTGCCTATTAATTTATAGGCGGCGCTAACCCTAGTCCTAGGTCTAGTCCAACTAGACCCCATCAACAAACGGGCCGAATTAATTAATTTGGTCCAATAAGTAATTAATTCCGACCCAACTAATTGGACCTTGGACATTATTTCTTACAATCTCCCACTTGGAAAAGGTCCAACTCCAGATCCTCATTTCTCATCTTATGTGTGTGACCCATTAGGTTCCCATTCACGATGGCAAACGTAGTGATATTCTCATTGATTCACCGAGATCAATCAATTCATGTCACTGTCCAAGATTGACATCTAGCAATGTGTCAAGGCAATCCATGTGAAGAATAATATCATGTGGTATGATAAAACCAATATATGTGAAGTTACCGTGGAAATATAATCCCTTCATCAGTATAACACAATTGGTTAAGAGTTATGGATCAGCGTCACTCTCATTTCAACCAATTATATTATTCACATCAACTCTTCGTTGATCTAATCTAGTTATGATTGAAACATTTTCAACTCATAACTCCACCCCAACCGAGGAAATTTATATCAACTTAAGTAGTCAAAAATTATATAGGAATTGTAGATTTAATTTCTTCTGTGCATATATACTTCAATTCCTAACAGGAGTCATTGGCAGTGGTGGGGTTTGGCAAAATCCAGATTTGAAGAAAACATGAACTATTTGTGTCTTAAATTTATATCAAATTTAAATATCTATGTGAAGTTCATATATGTGCTTGATTGATTTTGTATGGATATCCAATAACACACAATAGAGGGTTCAAGGTCTATATATAATAATTTTATGATACTAAAAAAATAAAAAATCCATCAAGACTTAGAGTTCTATCTTAAAAGGTCAACATTTTTAAGAGGAGTAGTCCAAGTTCTTAAATATTAGTTAATATTTTATGCATAACCGATGTAGAATTTAACATGCAACACCTCACTCTATGATATGGAAAAAAAGTTTCTCTCAGTTGTTTAACAATTTTATGTCTTATATTTCATCGCCGTTTCTTTTCATTTTATGGCATCATTTCTATCAAGTCTCCTACACTCCTTAAACACGCATTCGAACAACCTTCTCTTGTTTCTTTTTTATCATCCCTCAAACATGCTGTAAAGACCACATACTTTTTCTTACAAGAACTCCCTTAGGGACTATTCTGTGTGTTATTAGCTTACATACTATCCACTAAGAGTTTCGTCTCAAGTTAGATTTCTATCGCGTCCTCAACGATTTGAACCCTTGACCTCTCCTTTAAGATGGACTGATATTGAATGCTGGTACCAATTGAGCAAGTTGTTCAATTGGTACC
The DNA here is from genome assembly GCA_023638005.1 of Forsythia suspensa. NCBI lineage: Eukaryota > Viridiplantae > Streptophyta > Magnoliopsida > Lamiales > Oleaceae > Forsythia > Forsythia suspensa. The sequence goes on from CM042668.1 coordinate 10,259,638, forward strand.
AACATTATCCATAAGTTCTTTTTAAGGGGAAGGTAAATGTTTGAATATCTGGAGATGCGAAAGAAATCTAATTTGGGACCCAACCCCCAGTTGACAGTATATATTTTTGTCAAATTTTAAATAACTCGCAAGTGTACGAATTTATTAGAATATAGAAAAATAGTAACGAGGTCGATCCCACAGAGACTGCAATGAAGAAAGTCTAATTTAATTCGAATTAATTATTATTCTAGGCTAGTTGGGTCGAAATGAGTTTAGTTGAAAGAATTCAACTTAAAGACTAATTAATTATGCTAAAACAATTAAATTGAAGATTCAAGTTGTTTAAAGTACGAAGGTTTCAGAATCCACCATTGTTTAACTTAGCAATTATCTAATTATTATTTAATTCTAAAAAACAAACAACAACACGAAATCAATCTATTGTCGTCTTAAAATATTTATCAATTAAATCCAAAAGACAAAAATCCAATATCGGCTCCACTTTGCTTCAATCTTAAATTACTTAAAGCGTCTCACGTATCAAACTCAATTAAAAGAAAACAAAGAATCAAAGGTTTCACATCATAAGCATTCTATGTATCCCAAATCGATAATTAAATAACGAAGAATCAAAAGAAATTAATTAAGCATCAAGCACGAATTAATTAAATTAATTTCAAACTATCAAAAATAAGTGATATTTAAGATGAAAGAGATTTTATTTAATTAATCCAAGAAGAACGAACTATGAAAGTTAAAGCTCAAAAATAGAATTAAATGGATAACAAAATAATCACTTCATTTAAGCAAGGTTTCATCGTCTACCTTGGCTCAAGAAAATTAGAAGAACATAAAATTAAAAGCAAAAGAATTGATAGAACCCAGCATGGATTAAAGAAGACGAAATCTTCTAAAAACTCTTCTTTACCACGTAATTCTAATATCTTGTTTCTAGCCATCTTCCTCCTTTAATTTGACCTAAATTCGGTCTTTATATAGTGTTTTACTAATTTTAAAACTCGTCTATGTGAAAAGACAGAAAAGACCCCCAACTTAAAGTTGAAAATAAGCCAAAAAAATCTGAACGGGCAGCAATACGCAAAACTAGCCGTTTTTTTTAATGAGTGGTTTGACCGCGGTAAACAGTAATCAATTTGGCAAAATTGGTTTGCAATCCCAATTTTTCATGGTTGTCCTCAAAGTTTCAACATGTATTTTATTTGGTCCCCACTTTAAGTTTTAATTGCATGTTCAATCTTTTTTGCTCCAAAGCTTTAAGTTTAGTCCCATACTTTCAAAAACTTCCATTTTGATCCCCGAATCTTCATAGTTGTTCATAATTCATCTCAATTCAAATAAGACATTAATTAATATTTTTATCAATGTATTAATAACAAAATAAGATAAGCGGGTAACATGTATACTAAAATTACGCTCATCAAATACCCCTAAACCTAGATTTTGCTAGTCCTCGAACAAAAATTGAGATAAAAATACTATTTATTCTTTTTTTTTATCTATGCACTTTGCACTCACTTCATCAATCAAACTAATAACAATTAATGGATTAAAGTACAAGTATTATCAAAGTTTTGGAGAAATATCACTCCCACGTCCATCAATTTACACATATAAGTTAATAAACTTGTACAATTAGATTAGCTATCAAAGCTACAGTAACTAAACAATTTCCAAGAATACCATGTCAATCCCCAATTCTCAAAATATATATGAAAGAACATTACTCTCAAAAGAAAATAATCCCAATTTGTATGTACTCAAATAACATGGTAAAGTGAGCGATGTTAAATAAAAATAGTATCACACACTCACCCCTAAGAAGTGCATGTAATAGGAAAAACTTGTCCATGATTTAGAAGTGAGTACAATCTCTCAGATAGTAGTAGACAAGTAAAGTCAAATTTTTTCCTTCCAAATATCACTACCCCCCTACAACCCATAGTGCTAGCATCGACTTCAGACATTTGCTCTCTAAAATCAAGAGAAACTTTTATTTAGTTGTAATATAGGCTCAGGACAGGGCTAATCAAATAATAGGATAAGTGGATAAACAAAATATGAGTGAGAACAATAGAGATTTTTCTAAAGACAAGGGTTATTGTCCATTTTCTGGTATTTTTTTTCTCAAAACAATTTCCAAATAACCTTCTATTTCTTTTTTGTAAGTGCACCATATGTACTGAGTGCATATTTTTCAACTCCTTTTAAAAATTTTTTCACAAGAGATTTTTTTTTTTTTTTATCTCTTTTACTTTATACCCTTCATCTTCATCCTCATCCTCATCTTCTGATTTTTCCCTCTCCTTTCTACTTTGTCTCCACTATTTGATATAGATTTATCTCTACATTATCAATCATAAAAAGGACATGAAATATGAATTATATTATGAACGTGGATTGACTCAAGGTAGGGATAGTTAGCTAACAAAGAAAAATTCAAAGCTTTTTACTCCTTTTTTTTTTTAAACATAAGGTTTCAAACTGGCTATTAGGAGTCAATGTTCATTCGGTAGGCTAGAAAGGCTCAAACGCATCAAAGATGGCCTCACTATCACTTTTTAGAGAGCAAATTAGTCATCCAACGACACTAATCTTACGCGCTTTCAAGTGCAGTGATACCTAGAAAAAAATCAAGAAAACTGACCATAGTGAATGTAAAAATTAGGCATAAAGGGGTTTTCTCCAATAAGATATAAGGCTCAAGACTCACTTGAATTTTTTATATTTAACACGTGAATTCTCTTCAATTGATTAATCACTTTCACTCGTCGAACTTCTCTTTTCACACTTGTAACTAACATCAACATGTAAAACTGACAAACAAGGTGTCACAATACTCCAAGCCAAAGGTAATACATGTATTAAAATAAAAAAGTTCTTACTTCATCCAATTTCCAAAGTCCATGCGCAGTGCCTTAATTTTTTTAAACACCCTACCTCCAAATCTATTCTAAACATTGTCTTCAATGTTCAAAATTATACAAGTCAGTTAAGTACATGCAAATATAATTAGTATATTAGTATATAGGAAAATAGAGAGACTAAAAGAGAAGAGAATAAGTTGGAAAGAATGTACCTGAATGAGTTGTACCATCATACACTTCTAATAAGAAAAACATTAAAATAAAACAAATTTTTTAATGTCTTTTTATTTTTAATTTTTTTTAATTTTTTTATTTATTTGTTTTTTTTTTTGGAGTTTTTTTTTTTTTTTAAGATGGATTGGTAGGATCACTCAAATCAATTTATTCCTCTCCCTCTCGAGAGTTGAACTCCAAATATGGTTTTAATTTTTGGCCATTAACTTTGAAAATATCACCATTTTGGAGGTTTTCAACCTCAATAGTCCCATGAGGATAAACTATATGAACAATAAAAGGGCATGACCATCTAGAACGTAACTTACCCGGAAATAAATGCAAACGAGAATTGTATAAAAGTACTTTTTGACTTTGGGTGAACGATTTTCTTACTATGTGCTTGTCATGAAAGACTTTCATTCTTTGCTTGTAGATCTTGGCATTCTCATAAGCGTCGTTCTGAATCTCCTCAAGTTCTGCCAGCTGTAATTTTCTTTCTGACCCAGCTTCCTACAAATCAAAATTGAATTTTTTGATAGCCCAATAAGCCCGATGCTCTAGCTCAACCGGTAGGTGGTAGGCTTTTTCATGCACCAATCTATAAGGGGACATTCCAATGGGTGTTTTGAAAGCTGTTCTATATGCCCATAATGCATCAGTAAGTCAGAGAGACCAATCCTTTCTATCAAGTCGAACTGTCTTTTCCAAAATCTACTTTATCTCTTGATTTGAAACCTCCACCTAACCGCTAGTTTGTGGGTGATATGGGGTTGCAACCTTGTGTGTGATGGAGTACTTTGCTAACAGGGTTTGAAAATATTTATTGCAAAAATGAGATCCACCATCACTGATTATGGTCCGTGGAGTGCCAAAGGAGAGAAAATATGGCTCCTCAAAAATGCCACCACACTTTTGTGATCATTGGTCCTACATGGAATTGCCTCAAACCACTTGGAAACATAATCGACACCAACCAATATGTAAAGATAGCCAAATGATGAGGAAAAAGGTCCAATAAAATCAATCCTCCTTACGTCAAAGATCTCAACTACGAGAATATGATTAATCGGCATCATGTTTCTTTGTGAAATGCTTTCCATGCATTGACACCTGTCAAATGAAAAACAAAAAATATAAGTGTCATGAAAAAGAGTAGGCCAATAATAACCACATTGTAAAATTTTGGCACTAGTCTTTTTAGTACTAAAATGGCCTCCACAAGCTTGGTCATGGCAAAAAGATATCACACTTTGAAATTCACTTTTTGGGACACATCTCTTTATAATTTGATTAGCACGGTATTTAAACAAATAAAGATCATCTCAAAAGAAATTCTTCACTTCAGCTAAGGACTTAGTTTTATCTTATTTAGTCCAATGTTCTGGAAGCTTACCTGTAACAAGATAATTAACTATGTCAGCAAACCAGGGTACAACATCAATATCATAAGTTGTTCATCTGGAAACAACTCATTTAACGGTAGTTTTTTCTGTACAAAATCAAGCACAATACGAGATAAGTGGTCAGCTACAACATTTTCAGTACCTTTTTTTTTATCTCTAAACTCAATGTCAAATTCTTGCAAAAGCAAAATCTACTGAATCAACCTTGGTTTAGCATCTTTCTTAGTGAGAAGATATTTTGAGGGCAGCATGGTCAGAAAAAATAATTACTTTACACCCTACAAGATATGATCAAAATTTATCTAAAGCAAATACAACTGCTAGCATTTCTTTCTCCGTAGTAGAATAATTCAATTGTGCACCATTAAGAGTCCTACTAGTATAGTAAATAACAGAAGGCAACCGATCTAATCTCTTTCCTAAAACTTCTCCTATAGCATAATCAGATGCATCACACATGAGTTCAAAAGTTAAATTCCAATTAAGTGGTCGAATGATAGGTGCAGTGGTCAACAATTTTTTAAGTCTTTCAAACACTTCTAAACAAGAATCATTAAAGAAAAAGGTGCATCCTTAACAAGTAAATTGTATAAGGGCCTAGAAATTTTACTAAAGTCTTGAATGAATCTTCTATAAAAACCAGCATGCCCAAGGAAAGATGTTACTTATTTCACTGATCTTGGAGGTAGAAGATTGGAGATAAGATCCACTTTGGCCTTGTCAACTTCAATACCACGACTAGAGATAATGTGACCAAGAACAATACATTGTTTCACCATGAAGTGACATTTTTTCCAATTTAAAACTAAGTTCTTTTCCTCGCATCTCTGCAAAACTAAAGTTATATGGTGCAAACATTCATCAAACGAATCTCCATATACAGAAAAATCATCCATGAACACTTCAAGTGACCTCTCAACCATATCCGAAAAAATACTAAGCATACATCTTTGAAAAGTAGCAGGCGCATTACACAAACCAAATGGCATTCTACTATACGCAAAGGTTCCAAAAGGACAAGTGAAAGTAGTTTTCTCTTGATCTTCTGGAGCTATGTGAATATGGTTATAGCCAGAATAACCATCTAGAAATTAATAATAATCATGACATGCAAGCTTATCAAGTATTTGATCAATGAATGGAAGAGGAAAGTGATATTTTCTAGTGATTGAATTCAATTTTTTGTAATCAATGCAAACACGCCAACCTTTAGTTATTCTAGTTGGAACCAATTCATTGTTTGTTTTAGTAACTACTCTTACACTTGATTTTTTTTTTGGGACAACGTGTACTGGACTTATCCACGTGCTATCAGAAATATGATAAATAAACCCAACATCTAACAATTTAAGCACTTCAATTCTTACCACCTCTTTCATGTTAGGATTTGACCTACGTTTCATCTCTCTAGTAGACCTAGAATTCTTCTCAAGATAGATATGATGCATACAATCTACTGTATTTATACCTATGATATCAGCAATAGTCCATCCTAGTACCTCTTTATGATCAATCAAAACACTTAACAACTTACTTTTTTGTGCATTATCAAAAGAAGAAGAGATAATTACTGGTAAAGTGTCGGCCTCTCCCAAGAATGCATATTGCAAAGTGTCAGGCAATACTTTAAGTTCTAATTTTGGTAGTTGTTGAACTGATGTGGTGTGATTTTACTTATTTCACAGATCTATCAGCAAGTTGTAAAATCATAGATGTTGTTTTTAACTCGCTTAGCCCAAGTTGCATATATACGAAGATTAACACTAGCTCCTAAATCTAGCAACACAATCTCAACCTTATGGTTTCCTATGATGCATGAGATAGTAGGACAACCTGGATCTTTAAATTTTGGAGAGGTGTTGCTTTGAATTATAGAGCTAACCTGTTTAGTTAAAAAGGCCTTTTTGCACACATGTAATTGTCTATTTTTCGTACATAAATCCTTCAAGAACTTAGCATAGGTAGGAACTTGCTTAATAACATCAAGTAGAGGGATATTTATACTTACCTGCTTAAAGATTTCCAAGATATCATTGATCGCACTACTTTGCTTCACTTTTTTTAGCCTCTGAAGGAATGGGGCTTTTAGAATGTAAGATGGCTCATTGTGGGAGCTTCCTGAACTGGATCATTAGTTGGTAAATTACCTGGAGAAACTGGTTGAAATGTATTTCGTTTTAGAATTTCCACTTGGCTGCGTCTCAAAGTCATTGGATTTAGCCTCTTCATGTTGGTTGCTTGAATCGGTCCCAATATTGTGCACTCCTTAGGATTAGGAAGTGGTTGACTCGAAAACTTTCCTTTCTCAATAGTTATTGCCAACTGTTGGACTGATGAGGCCAGTTGGACTGTCCCATCATGTTTTCCATATTGGAGAGAGGTTGTGCTTGTGAGCTTTGGCCAGTTCGTACTTCATTCTTAAACTCGGTAATGGTATGATTCTGGTCTCTAATGCAGCTTGTGTAGCTTTTGTCAATTTTTGATTTGCATTTTCCCATGGTTTTGGCTATGAAAATTTTTAATTGAACTGTCTGGTATTTTGCAAAGGGATTTGACATGCCATAATATCCTATTGAACACCTTATGGTCCCTCCATCCTGGGTTATATGTGTTGGATTAAGGATTGTAAGGTGGTTTCCTCATCATGTTGAGAGAATTCACTTGGTCAGAATATGTATCTGGCTCAGTAGAATTATTGGCTGTTAAAGTTGTTAACTGGCAGGAAATAGCTTCTATCATGCTTTTGACTTCTTTGATTTCTGAGCTAGGTTCACTGCTTTGAATCTCATAGATTCTTCTTTTATTTGGTTCAGTCTGAGAAGATCGACTCTGCTGTTGTGAATTGTCAGCCTGCTTTTGAATGAATCTCTAAATTTCTATTACATTTTTGGACATAAGCTCTCCACCACTTGTGGCCATCAACCACTCTTGAATATGTAATAGTAATCTGTCCAAAAATACTGGTATAAATGCAATTTTTCATAGCCGTGATGTGGACATTTCATAAGAAGCCCATTAAATCTCTCCCAAGTTTCATAGAATGGTTCTTTGTCTTTCTGAACAAACTCTGAAATTTTCCTGCGAATAGTATTAGTCTTATGAACAAGAAAATATTTATTCAATAATTTAGCAACCATCTGTTCCCAATATGTAATACTATTGACAGGTAATGTATTAAACAATGATCTAGATGTATCATTCGAAGAAAAATGAAACAGATGAAGTTTAACATTATCAGGAGAAATATTCTCATATTTAAATGTCTCACATACAAGATAGAAATCCTTCAGATGATTATATAGTTCTTCACTATCTAAACCATAGAAAGATGGAAGACAATTAAGCACACTCGATTTTAGCTCAAAATTTCTAGCATCTACTTGTGGGAATTGTATGAATGAGGTGCTCAAATTAGCTAACGAACTAAAATAGTCCCTAAAAGGTCTCTCCTTAATTTCATCACCCATAGCGATTATTACTTCGGTTTCTTCAATTTTATCTAAAATAGTAGCTCGTTCGTTGGTAAAAAGTTCTTTCAATTTTACTATCTAAATATTCTAGCTTAATTTCTAGATATCTACGACCAAACATGCACTATAAATATATTTGGTTTTTTTAAATAAATAAATAAAACCCTAAATTATATCTAGTCAAGAATAAAATTAACTAAATCTTAACTTTCCAACGCAGTTCCCGACAACGATGCCAAAAATTTGTTGTCAAATTTTAAATAACTCACAAGTGTTCGAATCTATTGGAATATGGAAAAATAGTAACGAGGTCGATCCTACAGAGACTGCAATGAAGAAAGTCTAATTTAATCCAAATTAACTATTATTCTATGCTAGTTGGGTCGAAATGAGTTTAGTTGAAAGAATTTAACTTAAAGACTAATTAATTATGCTAAAATAATTAAGTTGAAGATTCAAGTTGTTTAAAGTACCAAGGTTTCAGAATCCACTATTGTTTAACTTAGCAATTATCCAATTATTGATTAATTCTAAAAAACAAACGGCAACTCGAAATTAATCTATTGTCGTCTTAAATTATTTATCAATTAAATCCAAAAGACGAAAATCCAATATCGGCTCTCCTTTGCTTCAATCTTAAATTACTTAAGCATTTCCCGTATCAAACTCAATTAAAAGAAAACATAGAATCAAATGTTTCGCATCCTAAGCATTTTATGTATCCCAAATCAATAATTAAACATGGAAAATCAAAAGAAATTAATTAAGCACCAAATACGAATTAATTAAATTAAATTAATTTCTAACTATAAAAAATATGTGATATTTAAGATGAAAGAGATTTTATTTAATTAATCCAACAGGAATGAACCATGAAAGTTAAAGTTCAAGAACGGAATTAAATGTATAACAAAATAACCACTTCGTTTAAACAAAGTTTCATCGTCTACCTTGGCTCAAGAAAATTAGAAGAACATAATTAAATTAAAAATAAAAGAATTGATAGAATCCGGCATAGATTGAAGGAGAAGAAATCTTCTAAAAATACTTCTTCGTCACGTAATTCTTCTCTTTTGTTTCTAGCCGTCTTCCTCCCTTAATTTGACCTAAATTCGGTCTTTATATAGTGTTTTACTAATTTTGAAACTTGTCTACGTAAAAAGACGGAAAAGACCCCGACTTAAAGTTGAAAATAAGCAAAAAAAAATCCAAACAGGCCGCAATACGTAAACTGGTAGTTTTTTTTTTAATTGCCACGATCAACCACGGTTTGACCGCGGCAAACAGTAATCAATTTGGCAAAATTGGTTTGCAATCCCAATTTAGCATGGTTAGTCCTCAAAGTTTCAACATGTATTTTATTTGGTCTCTACTTCAAGTTTTAATTGCAAGTTCAATTCCTTTTGCTCCAAAGCTTTAAGTTTAGTCCCATACTTTTAAAAACTTCTATCTTGGTCCCCGAATCTTCATAGTTGTTCATAATTTGTCCTAATTCAAATAAGACATTAATTAGTATTTTTATCAATGAATAATTAATAACAAAATAAGATAAGCGGGTAACATGTATACTAAAATTGTGCTCATCACATATGCTAACGGTGCATGGAATAGCCCATGAGTGAGAGGCTTGTAAGAAAAAGTATGTGGTCTTTACAAAAAAATGCACATATTTTTTGTAACAACTACGGACTTTCTCCCATAAGCCTCTCGTCCAGGAGCTATTCCATACGCCGTTAGTATACGTATTGTCCAATGTCCAATGGGAGTTGTGCTCCATGATTGATTTTCTTTCGTGTCCCCAGCAATTCGAACTCGTGACCTCCACTATAAGAGGAACTTACTTGTCTAATTAGTACCAGCATTCTCCATATGTTCCTCTTAAAGAGGATGTCAATGGTTCGAATCGCACGAGACGCGAAAGAAATCTAGTTCGGGGTCCAACTCCAGTGGACAGTACGTATGCTAACAGTGCATGAAATAGCTCCTAAACGATAAGCTTGTAGAGAAAAGTCTGTGATCGTTACACATGCCCTTTACTCATGAACTCAATCATGATAGACTCCTCAATGACTTGTCAAGATGTAATGAATTTTGGAAATGTTTAGAGTGAAATTCACAAAAGAAATGTGTTCTTGTATAAAAAATGTAGCTAGATCATTTTATCTTAGTGATATTTGTTGCATATGTGAAATTACCATTCCCCATTTACACAATTTTACTACTATAAAAATAATCTCAAACAATCAAGAATTAATATATGACAAGAGAATTTTATTGAATTATTTCAACATCTTTAACAAAACCATTCGAACAATATAAGCTATTTGAATTTAATATTTTGAATGACATAAATTAGCTCATATTAAATCAAAATACTAATTTCAAATTCATTTGGCTAATGAAAATTGTAATAACAAAAGCACAATACTCCAAAAGCATCATTAACACGACGTCATATTCCTTTGTAATCTTTAAGGCATTGCCATTCACAAGTTTTACGTTCACATCCATAAGGAATGAACCCGATCGTTCAATTTGGTAGCAGAGCAAGAGTATCCATTTGAGAAATCACTTTTGTAACTATCAAAAATAAGAGATAGATTATAGCTATATTACAAGAGCAATGATATATCTATCATTAGTAGAGATTACCAGTCTATGTAGCAGTTGGTTTTTTGATTCATTGTCCAATGAAATTGTGATGTATTTTAATGCATTGGATAATAAATCAAGGGCTCAATTGCCACCTAGACTGGTGATGATCTCTACTAATAATAGATATCATTATTAATATTACAATGATCATTTTTTTTTCTTTAAATGATCATGTCAATTATGGGTTTGATTAGGATCTTTTTCTTTTTCTTTTTTACTTTTATATTAGCAAGGGTATTTTAGGTATTAGACATTTATTTTTCTCATTAAAAAACACACTAACATGCTCTGAACAATTTTATAAGAAAAAGTTCATCTCTCTTGTTTAACAATTTTATGTCTTATACCTCATCGCCATTTCTTCTCATTTTTTGACATCATTTCTATCACGTCACTCGTACCCCTTAAACATATATTCGAACAACCTTCTCGTGTTTCTTTTCAATCATCCCTCAAACATGCCATTTTCTCATGAACTCAATCATGATAGACTCCTCAAAAGTTCATCTCTCTTGTTTAACATTTTTATGTCTTATACCTCATCGCCATTTCTTCTCATTTTTTGACATCATTTCTATCACGTCACTCGTACCCCTTAAACATATATTCGAACAACCTTCTTGTGTTTCTTTTCAATCATCCCTCAAACATGCCATTTTCTCATGAACTCAATCATGATAGACTCCTCAATGACTTGTGAAGATGTAATCGAGTGTGGAAATGTTTCACAAAACGAATGTGTTCTTGTATACAAAATGTAGCTAGGTCATTTCATCTTAGCAATATTTATTGCATATGCAAAATTACCATACCACTATTTACACAATTTTAGTACTATAAAAATAATCTCAAACAATCAAGAATTAATGTTTGACAAGAGAATTTTATTGGATTATTTCAATATCTTTAACAAAACTATTCGAACAATATAAGCCTTTTGAATTTAATATTTCGAATGACATAAATTCGCTCATATTAAACCAAAATACTAATTTCAAATCCATTGACTAATGAAAATTGTAATAACAAAAGCACAATACTCCATAAGCATCACAAATGCAGCATCCTATTCCACTTTTGTTCTTCAAGGCATTGCTATTCACAAGTTTTACGCTCACATCCATAAAGAAAGAACCCAATCGTGCAAATGGGTAGCAGAGCAAGAGTATCCATTTGAGAAGTCACTTTTGTAATTGTGAAAAATAAAAGATGGATTATAGCTATATTACAAAAGCAATGATATCTATCATTAGTAGACATCATTACCAGTCTATATAGTAGTAGGTTTTTTGATTCATTGTCCAATGAAATTTTGATATATTTTAATGCATCAGACAATAAATTAGGGGACTCACTGCCACATAGACTGGTAATTATCTCTATTAATGATAGATATCATTATTAATATTACAATGATTTTTTTTTCTTTAAATAATCACATCTATAAGGAGTTTGATTAGGATATTTTTCCTTTTTTTAGTTTTATATTATCAAGGGTATTTTAGGTTTTAGACATTTATTTTTTCTCATTAAAAAACTACTAAAATGCCCCGAAACAATTTTATAAGAAAAAGTTCCCCCCTCTTGTTTATCTTGTTTAACAATTTTATGTCGTATACCTCATCGTCGTTTCCTCTCGTTTTATGGCATCATTTCTATCACGTCACCCGTACCCCTTAAACACGTATTCGAACATACTTCTCGTGTTTCTTTTTTTATCATCTCTCAAATATGAACTCAATCATGATAGACTCCTCAATGACTTTTCAAGATGTAATCAATCGTGAAAATGTTTAGAGTGAAATTCACAAAACGAATGAGTTCTTGTATAAAAAATATAGCTAGGTCATTTCATCTTAGCGATATTTTTTGCATATGTGAAATTACCATCCTCCTATTTAGACAATTTTACTACTATAAAAATAATCTCAAACAATCAAGAATTAATATATGACAAGAGAATTTTATTGAATTATTTCCATATCTTTGACAAAACCATTCAAACAATATAAGCCTTTTGAATTTAATATTTCGAATGACATAAATTCGCTCGTATTAAACCAAAATACTAAATTCAAATCCATTGGCCAATGACAATTGTAATAACTAAATCACAATACTCCATAAGCATTATAAACGCAGCGTCCTATTCCTTTGTAATCTTCAAGGCACATCCGTTTACAAGTTTTACGTTCACATCCATAAAGAATGAACCCAATCGTGCAATTGGGTAGCGGAGCAAGAATATCAACTCGAGAAATCACTTTTGTAACTGTCAAAACTAAAAGATAGATCATAGCTGTATTACAAAAGTAATGATATGTATCATTAATACATATAATTACTGGTCTATGTAGCAGTAAATTCTTTGATTTATTGTCTAATGAAGTTGTGATGCATTTTAATATATTAGACAATAAATCAGTGGCCCAACTGCCACCTAGACTGAGATAATCTCTACTAATGATATATATTATTATTAATAGTACAATGACTATTTTTTTATTTAAACAATCACATCAATAAGGGGTTTGACGAGGATATTTTTCCTTTTATTTTTTTACTTTTATATTAGCAAGATTATTTGAAGTATTGGGCATTTATTTTTCTCATTAAAAAAACCACTAAAATGCCCCGAAATAATTTTATAAGAAAATGTTCCCCTCTCTTGTTTAACAATTTTATGTCTTATACCTCACCGCCGTTTCTTTTCATTTTATGGCATCATTTCTATCACGTTACCCGTACCCCTTAAATACGTATTCGAACAACCTTCTCGTTTTTTTTATTCATCCCTCAAACATGAATTCAATCACGATAGACTCCTCAATGACTTGTCAAGATGTAATCAATCGTGGATATGTTTAGAGTGAAATTCACAAAACAAATGTGTTCTTGTATAAAAAATGTAGCTAGGTCAATTCATCTTAGCGATATTTGTTGCATATGTGAAACTAGCATCCCCATATTTAGACCATTTTACCACTATAAAATAATCTCAAACAATAAAGAAGTAATGTATTGTTTCAATATCATCAACAAAACCATTCAAACAATATAAGCCTTTTGAATTTAATATTTCGAATGACATAAATTCTCTCGTATTAAACCAAAATACTAATTTCAAATCCATTGGCTAATCACAATTGTAATAACAAAAGCACAATACTCCATAAGCATCATAAACACAGCGTTTTATTCCTTTGTAATCTTCAAGGCATAGCTGTTCACAAGTTTTACGCTCACATCCATAAGGAATGAACCCAATCGTGCAATTGGGTAACGGAGAAAGAGTATCCACTTGAGAAATCACTTTTGTAATTGTTAAAAAAAATAATAATAATAGATCATAGCTATATTACCAAAGTAATGACTTACCGGTCTATATAGCAGTGGATTCTTTGATTCATTGTATAATGAAATTGTGATGTATTTTAATATATTAGATAATAAACCAGGTATCCCACTGCCACTTAGACTGTGATAATTTCTACTAATGATAGATATTATTATTAATAGTACAATGATTATTATTTTTCTTTAAATAATCACATCAATAAGGGTTTGAGTAGGATATTTTTCCTTTTTTTTTTTTTTTTTACTTTTGTATTAGCAATGCTATTTTAAGTATTAGACATTTATTTTTCTCATTAAAAAAAACCACTAAAATGCCCCGAAACAATTTTATAAGAAAACGTTCTCCTCTTTTGTTTAACAATTTTATGTCTTATACCTCATCGCTGTTTCTTCTCATTTTATGGCATCATTTCTATCACGTCACCCGTACCCCTTAAACACGTAGTCGAACAACCTTCTCGTTTTTTTTTATCCCTCAAACATGAATTCAATCATGACAGACTCCTCAATGACTTGTCAAGATGTAATCAATCGTGGAAATGTTTAGAGTAAAATTCACAAAACGAATGTGTTTTTGTATAAAAAAAATAGTCAATCAATTCATCTTAGGGATATTTGTTGCATATGTGAAATCACCAACCGCCCCCCCCCCCCCTATTGAGACAATTTTACTACAATAAAAATAATCTTAAACAATCAAGAATTAATATATAACAAGAGAATTTTATTGAATTGTTTCAATATATTTACAAAACCATTCAAACAATATAAGCCTTTTGAATTTAATATTTCGAATGACATAAATTCACTCGTATTAAACCAAAATACTAATTTCAAATCCATTGGCGAATGACAATTGTAATAACAAAAGACAATTGTATCATAAACAAAAGCACAATAAGGAATGAACCTAATCATGCAATTGGGTAGCGGAGTATCATAAATGACACAAATTCACTCATCCTATTCCTTTGTAATCTTCAAGGCATAGCCGTTCACAAATTTTGTGCTCACATCCATAAGGAATGAACCTAATCATGCAATTGGGTAGCGGAGCAAGAGTATCCACTTGAGAAATCACTTTTGTAACTGTCAAAAATAAAAGATAGATGATATCTATATTACAAAAGTATTGATATCTATCATTAGGACAAATCATTACTCGTGTATGTAGCAGTGAATTCTTTGATTCATTACCCAATGAAGTTGTGATGTATTTTAATGTATTTAAATCTGGAGCACCATTGCCACCTAGACTTATGATAATCTCTACTAATGATAGATATTATTATTAATGGTACAATGACTATTTTTTTTTCTTTAAATAATCACATAAATAAAGGGTTTGATTAGGATTTTTTTCCTTTTTTTTTAACTTTCATATTAGCAAGGCTATTTTAAGTATTAGACATTTATTTTTCTCATTAAAAAACTCACTAACATGCCCCGAAACAATTTTATAAGAAAATGTTCCCATCTTGTTTTTAACAATTTTATGTCTTATACCTCATAGCTGTTTCTCCTCATTTTATGGCGTCATTTCTATCACGTCACCCGTACCCCTTAAACACGTATTCTAACAACCGTTTCGTGTTCTTTTTTAGTCATCCTCAAACATGAACTCTATCGTGATAGACTCCTCAATGACTTGTCAAGATGTAATCAATCGTAGAAATGTTTAGAGTGAACTTCACAAAACAAATTTGTTCTTGTATAAAAAATGTAGTTAGGTCATTTCATCTTAGCGATATTGGTTGCATATGTGAAATTATCATCCCCTATTTAGACAATTTTACTACTATAAAAATAATAACAATCAAGAATTAATTTATGACAAGAGAATTTTATTGAATTATTTCAATATCTTCAACAATCGAATGACATAAATTCGCTCGTATTAAACCAAAATACTAATTTCAAATCCATTGGCTAATCACAATTGTAATAACAAAAGCACAATACTCCACCAGCATCATAAACGCAGCGTCCTATTCCGTTGTAATCTTCATGGCATAGCCGTTCACAAGTTTTACGCTCACATCCATAAGGAATGAACCTAATCCTACATTTGGGTAGCAGAGGAAGATCATCCACTTTAGAAATCACTTTTGTAGCTGTCAAAAATAAAAGATAGATCATAGCTATATTACAAAAGTAATGATATCTATCATTAGTACATATCATTACCTATCTATGTAGCACTCAATTCTTTGATTCACTGTCCAATGAAGTCGTGATGCATTTTAATATATTGGACAATAAATCAAGAGCTCCACTGCCACCTAGACTCGTGATAATCTCTATTAATGATAGATATCATTATTAATAGTACAAGGACTAATTTTTTTCTTTAAATATTCACATCAATAAGGGGTTTGATTAGGATATGTTTCTTTTTTTTTTTTTTTTTACTTTTTATATTTGCAAGGCTATTTTAAGTATTAGACATTTATTCTTCTCATTAAAAAACCCACTAACATGCCCCGAAACAATTTTATAAGAACCGGCTGTTTGAACCAGAAATTTTGAGAACTTATCCGAAATTTCTGTAAAATATCTAAGAACGGACTGGTTCAACTCCGAAACCAATTGTTTCCATCTCAAATTTTCCCTGTCTGTTTTTAACCATTTAACTTCTCAATTTTCAAATCCTTAGAGAATATGTTTTTTAAAACAGTTAGATAAGGATAGTTTCTATAATTTTTCAATTTGTATTTTATATGAATATTAGGCTAAAACATCAAAAAGAATGGAAAGATATAAGCACATACCTAAAATAAGAAATACAAAGAGCCAAAAATAAGAGGTACCAAATCTTGCCATTCCTAAAGAAATTTGATCTTTACTTTTGTTGTCAATAAAATAATGCCAACAATGGCATGACATTTATAATACACAAGTTGAAAGCACGTGCTATGCATGTGAGTTGCTCGTAAATATGATTTAATAGCAACCTAATCTGTTCATAAATGTAGTGATTAATGGGGAAGAAGTGGATAAGTACGTCTTTAAGTGGTGACTATGAAAAAAATAACTACTTATGAGGCAAGTATTGAGCAATTGAATCCTCATAATTTCAACATATTAGAATATATTTGTATAAGCTTAAAAAATTTACTTCTAAATAAATGAATTCTAAAAATAAAATATGTTTTGATTCATTAAATTTTAAAATAAATAAATTATCTTTTTGTAAATTTAGTCAAAAGTAAATCAGTCTTTTCGAATAGAACTAATTTTCAATTCATAGTTGATGGCAATCTCAAAATTAAACAAATAAATATAGGTTAGAAATCTAAAGGTTGATAAATTTTCAATTGTATTTGAAGATAGAAATAATGACAGTTGCTATATGTTACAATTTTGAGAACTTATTCGAAATTTTGTTTAATTATGTATAAAAAATTTGAAATTACTCTAAAATATCTAAGAACAGACTGGTGCTTGCCTCCTACAGATAGACAGTAATAATTCAACTGTCGTTAGATTAGCCATACAAGCGACCTAAAGACTGACAGTCACCATCGACAATTGAAAAGATGTAAAATCTCACATTAACTCCTAATAATGAGGGAGATAAATGGACACATGCCATTAATGACCATTAAAAGTCATAACTGCAGGCCACCCATATAAATTGAGGCCATTAAAATAACTCTCATATACTTTGCATTGCTATTCTGTATATCTGTTTTAATCATATACTGATTATCACACCAGAGTGGACACGGGGGAAAGAAACCCCGCCTCTATTTTTCAAGTCTCTACCACTGTCGCCGTGCTCGAAGGAGGAGAAAAATATTTATCATCATTTGGCACCGTCTGTTGGAAACCGTACAAGAAGTCATGGCTCGAACTAGAAGATCTAGTAATGTAACTACTCCACCAGCCCCCATCGGGAATGTAGACACCGAGTCTAACGCCGCTACTAATCACCCACAACAAGAATTTACCTTTGCCGCTCAACTTGTAGTACTGCAAGCTCAGGTGGCAGCCTTAACGGCTCTAATCCAAGATTGGAACGCTGTAGTTTCTCAGCCACCACAGGGTCTTAGCCTTCTGGCGGTAGGACCTTCACTGCTAAATGTTCCACCCCAGGACCTAGCACTCCACCATTAGGCCCCTCACCACTTGGGGCTCCTCTCCATGCTCCTAACTTTCCAGCAATGGAAACACTGCCAACGGTAGCTCCACCGCTGACTCTAGTTTCTTTAGCTCCACCTTCTGCACCCCACTTCCATTTATTGACATCTGGCCCAAATCTACATTGGGGACAACCGTCATGGGTGCCCACACCTACACTGGTTGAGACACCGGTGTTAAGCCTGGATCAAGGATTAGAAGACATGATGGGTCGCAAAATAGCAGAGGCTATGTCTAAGAAAAGTAGTAGGCAACAATCTATGGTGTTGGAAGAATATCTTTTTTTCCTTAGAAATGATGGCGGTCCCCTTGCCACAAGACTTCGAACACCCAAAGACGGAGAAGTAAGAGAGATCCTCTAATCTTGTCGATCACCTCTGAGCTTTTGTCTACTTGATGAGGTTGCGAGCCACTCCTGATGCGATTATGTACAGGACTTTCCCACCAACACTTAGGCGGGAGGCCAAGGACTGGGTAGCCACCCTTCCCCCAAAATCGATCCATACATTTGACAATTTTTCTAAGAGTTTAGCTGCATACTTTGCCAGTAGCAAACGTGATAAGAAAACTGCCATTGGCTTGATGTAATTGACCCAGGACAAAGACGAGCTGCTGAAAGATTTCATTGCTCAGTTCAATAGGGACACAATGGGAATCAAAGATCAGCAGATGTCTGATGTAGTCACTTCCATGATGAGTAGAACTCGAAGTCGCCCTTTCAAGATGTCACTATCCAAAAACCCGTTGGATACAATGTATGAGTTACTAAGGAAAGGGGATAAATATGTGGACGCTGATGAAGCATATTTCATTACCAAAAGTATGAAAGATCGAAAGGAACATGAGTCTAACAAAAGGAAGCCTCGGGACGAGCCCGAACCTCGAGATGATAAAGACAAGCAGAAAATAAACTATTTAAGGCAAATAAATGATGAGTGTACCAATGAAGGATCAGGCTAGCTGGAAAGTCTCAGTACACCTACTGGACTCGACCTGCGACAAAAACATTCTCAACTACTGCAATGGTCAAACGAGGAGACAAGCCTAGAGAAAGAAAAAGAGGCGAGCCAACCCTTCAAAAAAAAAGAGGTGAGGCGAGCCGACAATAAATAAAACCTGAGGTGAGGCGATGAGCTTCTGTCTAAAAATAAGGCGATAAGCCTCTGTTTAAAAAACAAGGCAACTGTCTAAAAATAAAGGCGATGAGCCCCTATCTGAAAAACAAGGCGAGGCGATGAGCCCCTGTCTGAAAATCAAGGCGATGAGCCTCTGTCCGAAAAACAAGGCGACGAGCCTCTGTTTAAAAATTAAGGCGATGAGCCTCTGTTTAAAAATTTTAGAGAGGAGCGGTGCGGTAGATTATTTCTACTTTCCATTGACGATAGTATATGAAAAGTAGATGGGGCATATGATGATAGAAATAATGACAGCTGCTATATGTTGTCTGCCAATAGTAACACGTCTTGGCTCGCCCACCCCGATGGTCTCATAGATCGCCTTCTACAAATAGACAGCAATAATCCAACAGTCATTAGATTAGCCAGACAGGTGACCTAAAGACTGATAGTCACCACCGGCAATTAAGAAGATAAAACATCCCTCATTAACTCATAATAATGAGGGAGATGAAGGGACACATGCCATTAAGGGTCATCAAAGGCCATAACTGCAGGCCACCCATATAAATAAAGGCCAACCCTCCAGGTAAAAAAAACTACTCTCATGTACTCTGCATTGCTATTTTGTACATCTGTTTTAATCATATACTGATTACCATACCAGAGTGGACACGGGGGAAAGAAGCCCCGCCACTATTTTTTAAGTCTCCACCACTGTCGCCGTCATGTTCGGAGAAGGAAAAAAATATTTATCGTCATAAGCATGAAAGATCGAAAGGAACCTAAGTCTAACAAAAGGAAGACTCGGGACGAACCCGAACCTCGAGATGATAAAGGCCATAACTGCAGGCCACCTATATAAATAGATGCCAACCCCCAGGTAAAAAATAACTCTCATATACTCTGTATTACTATTCTGCACATCTGTTTCAATCATATACTGATTATCACACCAGAGTGAACACAGAAAAAAGAAGCTCTACCACTATTTTGCAGGTCTTCACCACTGTCGCCACCGTGCTCAGAGGAGAAGAAAAATATTTATCGTCATTTGGCACCGTCTGTGGAAAACTGCACAAGAAGTCATGGCTCGAACTAGAAGAGCTAGGAATTTAACTGCTCTACCAGCCCCCATCGAGAATGTAGACACCAAGTCTAACGTCGCCACTAATCATCCACAACAAGAATTTGCCTCTGCCGCTCAACATGCAGTACTGCAAACTCAGGTAGCGGCCTTAACAAATCTACTCCAGGATCGGAATGCTGCGATTTCTCAGCCACCACAGGGTTGTAGCCTTCCGCCAATAGGACCTTCACTACTAAATGTTCCGCCCCAAGATCCTATCCCTCCACTAGTAGGGCCTTCACCGCTAGGGACTTCTCTCTAGGCTCCTAACTTTCCAGCATTGGAAACACTGCCAACGGTAGCTCCACCGTTGGCTCCAGTTTCTTTGGCTCCACCTTCCGTACCCCACTTCCATTCATTGACATCTGGCCCAAATTCACAATGGGAGCAACCGTCATGGGTGCCCACGCTTACACTGGTTTAGTCACCAGTGTTAAGGCTGGAGTAGCGATTACAAGACATGATGAGTCACAAAATAGCTTAGGCTATGTTTAATAAAAGTTGTTGGCAACAATCTATGGTGTTGGAAGAAGATCCATTTTCCCTAGAAGTGATGACGGTCCCCTTGCCACGAGACTTTGAAGAGCCAAAGATGGAGAAGTATTGCGGATCCTCTGATCCTGTCAATCACCTCAGGGCTTTTATCGAATTTATGAGGTTACGAGCCACTCCTGATGTGATTATGTGCAGGGCTTTCCTGCCAACACTTAGGCGGGAGGCCAGGGATTGGGTAGCCATCCTTCTCCTAAAATCGATCCGTACATTTGACGATTTTTCTAACAGTTTTACTGCATACTTTACCAGCAGCAAACGTGCTAAGAAAACTATCATCTACCTGATGCAATTGACCCAGGACAAAGACGAGCTGCTGAAAGATTTTATTGTCTGGCTCAATAGGGCCACAATGGGAATCAAAGATCTGCAGATGTTTGCTATAGTCATTGCCAATGATGAGTGGAATTTGAAGTCGCCCTTTCAAGATGTCACTCTCCAAAAACCCGCCGGATACGATGATTGAGTTACTAAGGAGAGAGGATAAGTATGTTGATGCTAAGAAAGCATATTTCATTACCAAAAGCATAAAAAATCGAAAGGAACCTAAGTCTAACAAAAGGAAGACTCAGGACGAGCTCGAACTTCGAGATGATAAATGCCATAACTGTAGGTCACCCATATAAATAAGGGTCAACCCCCAGGTAAAAAAATAACTCTCATATACTCTGTATTGCTATTTTGCACATCTTTTTTAATCATGTACTGATTATCACACCGGAGTGGATACGGGAGAAAGAAGCCCCACCACTATTTTGCAAGTCTCCACCACTGTCGCCGCCGCGTTCGAAGGAGGAGAAAAATATTTATCATCAGTATTAACTTCAAAAATAAGAAAAAAGGAGTGAAATTTCTCATTGAGCGATAATCAATAATATTTGGACAATGGAAACAAGAAATCAAACATCTAAAAATCAATCTTTTGTATTCTTTTTGCATAAATATTTTGATTTATCTACCTGGTGATTAGGAGTGTAGCAAGTAGCAAATCAAACAAACACAAACAAAATTGTATACAAAATATATGTACTAAAAAATAACAAATAATACCAATCACATATCTAATATTAAAAAACCCAGATACATATTGTTACACAATAAAAATCCATCAATGTTCAAACGTGGACATCACAAAAAAAATGCAAAGATTTTCTTGATTATAAACTTTAGTAATCACAAACAACAAAATAATATCTATTCAAGAATCTAAACTTCTAATACTACACATATAGATTTCAATTATAATTCATTGATTTGTTTACAGAGGTGTAGAGGCTGAATTAAAGAACGGAAAAATCAAACCATTACTGGAATTTGAGAGTTTGCTGGGATCTGAAGACCACCAGAGGTGATTATTGGGATCTACTATTCATAGTAGGACTCAATTTCACTACCATTTCACTGAGGTACACTCAGAGGTAGGAGACGTAGAACATTCCCTCTTTTGATTTTCTATCTCATTCTAAGTACAATAAAAATGTTGTAGGTAGCATAATGAGAGAGGAATAGATCTTCATCTTGATTCTGTAATTGAACACAAAAGAGGCGTGAGAGGAGTTTGCACGTATTTCGCTAAAAAGTAGAAATGGGTGGTCAGTTTTTAATCAACATACACAGAGCAGACAAAATTACATTTGACAGGACCACACCAAAAGATATAAGATTGTATCCGTAAGGCAGCAATTTTGAAGGCAATACACATACCTGCGATAAGGTGATTGAGATAATGGATAAAATGTACTCTTCGATATGTCTATTATTAATGAAAATGTCGATAGGAATTCAGTAGCTAGATATAGAAAAAAAAAATGGAGAGTATAGAATTCGAAGTTTTATTTTAAAGCTAATATGTTGTCATTGAAACCACTGACAAGAGGGAAGATGATTTAAATCAACGAGCTAAGAGTCTACTTGATTGCAGTTTTAAAACTGTTTTTTTTTTTTTTTTTTTTTGGTTTTCATAGCATCTAGTGTAACGTTAAAATAAACGCTAAAGACAAAAAGTAAGAGAACAATTAAAATGAATGAATTCTACCAAATCAATGAGATGAATAGTAACATGGCTGCAAACCGAGCCAAAATGTTGGAATAAGAAAAATATAGAGAAAGATGGGAGAATTGAAGAATATTTGTATAATCTAAAGTGACTATACAATAGGTCATCCTTTTTATAGGTAACAACACAACCCTAACCCTAATACAATTTAACAACCCTAACTCTAGTACAACTCAACAACCCTAACCCTAATACAACTCAACAACCTTAATTACAATTAAGAAAAATAGCATATACTAATATATGCTAATCCCTTCTTAAACTGAAGATGGGAGCAAAGATGCCAACTTGAGTTTGTAAACCAAATCACGGTGACGTCTAGGAGGATGGGCCTTGGTGGAGATGTAAACAAACTAATCAGCAGAAGCAACATGACCTAATCGAAGAGTATCTTGCCTAAATTGATGACGAATGAAATGACAATCTATCTCAATATATTTCGTGCGCTCATAAAAAAAATCATTATGGACAATATGAATGGCACTAGTATTGACATAATGAATAGAAGAACTTCTAGGAAAGGAAGCACCCATATCTTTCACTAACCATCAAAGCCATAAAAGTTCAGAGGTAGTATCAGCCAATGCACTATATTTAACTTCCGTACTAGAGCGAGAAACAATTGTCTGCTTCTTACTTCTCTAAGAGATTAGAGATGTGCTGAGAAAAAAAAAAATATCCAGTAGTGGAGCAACGATCAGTATGATCTAATGCCTAATCAGCATCAGAATATGCCTGAAGGTCCAACAGTGAATGGGCAAAAAAATGAATCCCATAAAAAGTCTCCTTAACGTACTAAAGAATTCAGAGAATATCTGCATAGTGAGTAGAGCGAGGATAATGCATAAACTGACTTACCAAGGTGACTGCATAAAAAATGTCATGACGAGTCATAGTCAAGTAAATGAGTCTACCAACTAATTTTCGATAGAGAGTGGCATCATCTAAAAGTTCTCCTTCGCTGGGAAGAAGCTTGACATTTATCTCCAAATGGCTATCCACAATCTTACTATCTGTCATTCTAGCACGGGACAAAAGCTCAAATGCATACTTAGCTTGTACCTGAGCAGGATGATACTTCAAGACCGAAGAAATAACTGAGAAAAACTAAATCCTTCATCTTCAACTAATGACTAAGAAACTGCTGAAGTGCTTGTATGCAAGAAAGATCATCACCTGTAACAACCATGTATCATACCGATAGATAAACAAGGTAGAATCATATGCACTGGGAGTGAAGCCTTGCAGAGCCAACACTGAACTAAACTTGGAAAACCAAGCTCGAAGAGACTGCTTGAGACCGTAAAGAGCATTTCAAATAAGACAAACCTTTCGAGGTGGGAGTTCGAATCTTGGAAGAGGTTTGAGATAGCCTTCTTCGTCTAAATCACCATTAAGAAATGAATTCTTCACATCCATTTGGAATAGGCTCTACTGCTGAATAGCTGCAACATCAAGGAAAGATATGAAGAAGTAAGGCGTGCAACAGGTGTAAAAGTTTTCTTATAGTCAATACCATACTCCTAGGTAAATCTCCGTGCCACAATACGATCTTTGTATCATTTGACTAACCCATAAGCTCGTGCTTTAATCTTGTACACCCACTTGCATCTTACTGGAGACTTACTGAGAGACAAATCAACTAAGTCCTATGTATGAGTTTTGAGGAATGCCTGAAGCTCATCAGACATAGCTGTTTTCCAAAAAGGGTCAGAACTGGCCTCGCGATAATTGCAAGGTTCATGAAGAGTGGCAATTGCATAATAACAATGATAATTATTAAGATAGGCAGCAAGTGTTGAGTGATGAATTTCTGGAGCGGAAGAGGACTCGGAGGTGATGAGAGGATCAAGCGACAGTTCAGACTCAGGAGGAACTGGTGATGAGTGGTCACTGAATGAGCTTTCAATACCTACAGCAGAATTTAATGAAAAATCTATAATGGGTTAGTAAAGACACGAGGAGGAGATGAAGGATGTGGCAGGACTAAGGATATACTGGTGAAGAGTTTGTGCTCCCAAAATTGAACATGATGAAAGATGCGAAGACGTTTGGCAATAGAGTCATAACATTGTTAACATTTGTGTTGAATGCCATAACCAAGGAAAAAACAAAGACAATATCAAAGTTCAAGTTTGGTAAGCTCATGAGGTGGAAATAATACAAAACAAGCACAGCCAAAAAATTTCAAAATAGAGTAATTTGGTGTCTTCCCATGGAAAAGTTCATAGAGAGACCGATTGGAAATGGTATAGGAGGGGACCCGATTGATTGTATAAATGGCTGTAAGAGAAACTTCTTCCCAAAAGGATTTTGAGAAAGAGGTTGAGTAGAGGAGGTCATACAGTGTCGAGCACATGAAAGAGCTTACGTTCTACACAACCATTCTGCTAGGAAGTATACAGACAAGATCGATGAGAAAGAGTGTCATCCTCTTTAAGGGTGCTAAGAAAATAGGTAGACATTTACTGTTAGCGATTTTATTTTGTACCGCAAGTGTACGGATCGAATAAGTAATATAATGAATTTTGAGTCCAAGTATCGTACCCATAGAGATTTAGATAGTTCAATTGCAATTATAATAACCTTAACAGAATCAAATTACTTTTGAAGTTTGGTTTCTTAAACTAACTAAACTATGATTTGAGAATAATTCAATAATTATAACTCAAACAATTAAAAGATTAAGTTTATGACGAATTACTTTAAATTTAGGAAAGAAAAAAGTACTAGGATCGTGAATCCACTTATACCAATCACCTTTAACCCAAAACTGTTGAATTTAATAACACAATTTAATTATGAAGATCAATATTCTTAATTTTTTTAACAATCTCTCTCAAGTAGAATTAAACATATTCATATATGTGACCCGACTATATCTCTATGACGGATGCGAACATACAAGAATGCATTAAAATTTGTGAATACTTAAAGATCGCGTAAAGTATAGCAGCAGTATATCTCTATCCCCTATTGGACTCTACGATAATTGATACTATTGTTAACTTATTTTCAATCTCTCGATAGAAAAATAAGCCACGAGACTTATACAACTATTGCGCATACAGTTACAGGGAAGAAGAAATCAATATCAATTATTTAAAATTAAAAACGTGCTTGAACATAAAAAAATCCAGTTCAAAGAATTAAATGTTCATAATATAAGTTTCATCATGATCCTATCACAAAATAATTTAGCATAGTATACTAAGAAGAAGAAAACAAAAAGAAAATATAAAAACCATCACCCGGATAGAAAGAAAACTTGAAAGACTTGATCTTGATCTTCGTTGAATCTTCGAAAGAATAAATCTTGATCTTCATTTCTTGTTTCTTCTCTTGTTTTTCTCTCAAAAATCGGTTCTCTATTTTTGGGTTAAGAACTCATATATATACCCCAAAGTTGTACCAAAATGTGTGATCGAAATTCTCCACATGCTTCGATAGGTAGTTTTTCCATTCGGTTATTTAACTTTCAGGTGTTTGATCATTTGTTTCAACTCTTCATTGTCATTCCAACACACCTTAAACTTATTAATTTTATCTTCTTCCTCATCCTCCACTGTTTGGTAATTTATATTTACTTCAAAAACTCAATTTCTTATAATTTACTCGTCGATTTCACCAAATTGTTGCTCTTTCCCTCAATTTTTCTCCAATTGCTTATAAACGGGTTCAAAACTAAAATAGAAAGAACAATACACTAAATTAAGTAGAAAATCAATAAAATAAATCAATAAAAACTTAGTTTTAGAGCTCGAATAAGTGCACAAAATGCACTTATCATACACTAAGAGCGAAATATTTTAATGGTGCAATCAAACTGAGTTTTTATCATCTGTTTTGAATTGTGAAATACAGTCGGCAACTTACATCGATCATGTAAAAGAAAAAGTCATTTATGGAGTGAATAATCATCGATAAAGACAACAAAATAATGAGATCCCCTTGCAAGGAGTAGGGGTAGGTCTCCATACAAGATCAAAATGTGTAGAAGATAAAGAATCACTATTATTAAGAGATAAAGCTTTCAGTTTTTCCAATTGACATGACACACAACCAAAAGAGTCAAAATAAACTTTTTCTAAATGATCATTAGATGCTAAAGACCGAACAAGAGACAAAGATGTATGACTGAGATGGGAATGCCAAAGACTAGAAGAGACAGCAGCTGGAAAAGGTTGGGCAGTTTATGAACTGGGAACTTGCTAGGAAAAAAGCTCAAAAAGACGACCAACTTTACATTATGTCCCAACTAGCTGACCCGTTTTCTAATCCTGCACATCACACCCTTTGTTAGAAAACGTTAATACAAGACCATGCTCAACAAGTTTTCCAACACAAATAAGATTAGGGATAATTGTCGAACGATATTTGTATTAGGAATTGAAAGAGTAGAGGTAGAGATGGAACCAATATGACTAACAACATATGGGGACCATAAGTAGTGTAAATAGCAGGGAAAGGACTTACAAATTTCTTTTCAAACAATAGAGATGAATCAGGGGTTATATGATTTTGCAACAGGTTGAATCAATAAAACCAAGTGGAATATGTACTTGAGGAAATGGTCAAAGCAATTGGAGTACGAGATAAAACTTGTTAGACAATTGCCTCAAGATCAGTTACCAGTAAGAGATGACAAAGCGAGTGTAGAGAAAAACTCCAAGGCTGCAGCAACAACCATGGAGGTAGAGGTGTGTGCCTTAGTTTTTTGTGCATCTCTCACGTCCTTAGCCTTTTTCATGGCACAATAAGAAATTCGATGACCTTCTTCCTTACAATAGTGATATTGACCATTGAAACAACGTGGTATGGAAGAAGTAGCAGCCACAACTGTAGAAGTTGTACTAAGTACATCAGCCATAACTAGATCAGTAGAATGAACTCGACAAGTCTTTTGGCGTGTCTCCTCAGAGATGAACTCAGTAAGGGCAACATCAAGAGTTGGCAGTGGAGAACGATGAAGCAACGAGGCTTTAATATTCTCAAAGTCTCAAATGTGCATCATAAAGTGGATGAACTGCCAACGATCTCGGTACTTTAAGAAGAGTTTAGCAAATTCATTATTAGGAAAAGATAGATCAGCTAATGTGCCTCATAAAGTGGATGAACTGCTGACGATCTCGATACTCTAGGAAGAGTTTAGCATATTCATTATTAGGAAAAGATGGATCAGCCTAAGAGAGCTCATCCCAGAGACTACTGGCATAGAGTGAAACTCAGCAATGGATTGACCAGGCTCTTGATGTAACTGATACAAATTGGATTCCAACTGAAATTGGAGGGCAGCATCACTAGAGCAATAGTATCGATTTGCCAAAAAATCCCAAGCAAGTTTGGCATTCTGAAATTTGGGGAGAATACTTTGAATAGAAGGAACAAATATATTAATGAACTAGATAAAATCTTACAATGAGTGACTTCCCATACCTCAAGACGATCACCAAACTCTTCTTCAAATTCATTCTTATTTTTTGTTGGCTCTGTTTTCTTTCCGGTCACAAAATGCCACAATCTACGACCAATTAGAAAGACCGACATTTGATGGGCCCAAATATTGTAGTTGGTGCCGTCCAAAATAATATCGATAGGACGAGTAATATGAACATCATTAGTGGAAGCCATAGATGCTAGTTGAATTAGAGCATATGAAGATTTGACCGGGAAAAAAAACGTAATTTTGGAAGGCTTGTGTTTTGCTCGTTGGGTCGTTTCCACACAAAATTGACTACTAATTCTCCAAAAGCTTGTGTTGTCTACGATATTAAAGCATCAAAACTCAAGAGCAGATTGATACTATGTTGGAATCGTTTCCACAAAATTGACTACTAATTCTCCAAAATGGTATAGGACACCTTATATGTTTTATTAAAACACTTAAAATTCATATCCCCGCAACCAAACACTCCAAAAAAATCTCAAATATTGTCTCTTTGTCAAAATCGTTTCTCCAACCACTACTGCCTGGAGTTCCCACACCTATTAAAACATCATGGAGAGCATCCCGAAAAAAATGAAAGATGCAAAATCAAGGGTCATAAATGGTTCATGTCAATCTGAAGAAAAATTTGAGCAAACGAATGAAACCAAGTACCTAAGTGTTGGAATAAAAAACGAAAATGCCAAGTTTTCTATAGCATTAATAGTTAGTATTGCAAATAATTGTGTGAGGAGGTCATAAAATGTAATAAACACACAACCATTGGCTTCTCGGAAAGGTTGAAGTGCCAACACGGAATAAGGGCTTGGTTTGTGCAATAGCATCCATCATGGTATCCTCTTGCTCTGGAACTTGTAGGAATGAGCAAATTTGACATGCTATGAAATGGGTTTTATAATGTAACATCCAACATGTTTTCCCTTAATTAATCCAACCCTTGATCTAATCTGGTTTGCTTTTTTTATCCAATTTTCATAGTCTTTTCTTACATTCTCATTCACTTTCCCAACAAAAATAAGAATGATATCGAAAGTGATACCCCATCTGAGAAAGGCATTGATAGGTACGATTTACTCGGCCTTGTACATGGAATTAAATTTTTAGATTGACAGAATATTGTGGAGTTTAATTTAAACCAAATTTTGTAAAAGAAAAATCGAAAACAACACCACTCTTTCAAATTGTATATTGACTAAGCAGTAATATCATATTTTCTGTTCATCAGCTTGGTTTCCATTACAATCTGTAAATATGAGTACACCCGTACTTCTTGGACATGGCTATAAATGATAATGAACTAGAATGCTGGAACATATAATATTCATTCTAATTCATTTAATATGGCAGAAGCAAAAAAAAATAGAGCTCAACGTGATAGAGGAACGTCTCCAAGGCATGCTTTTTCTTGCAACCCCAGTGGCATTTCCAAGAGCACAAGGAATTGAAGATTGTTAACTTGGTTGATTGAAGAGAAATGGCATCTGATATTGAAGGAGACTTTGAAAGAATAATTTCATACCCATCGTCCATGTAATATGTCCCTTTAGGAAACAATTACCACAGAAGGCAAGAGAGTCTATGAACTATCCAACATCTGCAAGGAACCTTTAAATGTCATAAACTAGGAACCTTTATATGAGAATCCAACCAAATCTAATGAAGACAAAAATAAAGAAAAAAAGAATAAATGTTTATTTATTGATTTACATAGACAAAATTGAGAGAAAAAATTGGTGTGTTGAGAGATGAAGACTGCTAGTTCTAATAAGATCCATATGATACTCAAAACAAGACTTATGAACAAATATTGAGTGAAAAATTTCCTAGTCTCTGTTGCATGAATTTTTGCACAAGATATATGGATTCTTATGTCTTTTGCTTATATGCTTTTTAAGGAAAACTTTTGCAGCGACATGATCCAATACCATGCACAAAGTAAAGAAAGTATAGTAAAAACCATGAACAGATTTATGGTTGTGGTCATCTTCAAATGCTTTCACAATCCAGTAGCCACTTTCAATGTTATTTGAGATTCGCATGTTAGCTTTACACCCACCTCTAACTGTTGAGCAACTTCTTCTTTTGTAGAGCTATCTTTTCACGATTCTCTATTTCACTCGATCCTCCAACAATTTTCATATTATAATGTTTTCCTTCATGTGAGCATACAAATTTGATAAATGTAACTTCATTTATACGTGGGCGTGACTTGACTGTTGTTCGAGTACGAATCCAAAAACCATTTTGCCGTCCAAAGTCTTCATAATAAGCTCTTGCTTCCTCCGCTGTCTTAAATTTCATCCCAACATAAGGTGCTTGACTTTGTATTGATGATTACCCAATCTCATTAGGTTGAAACATATGTGTAAAAGTGTCATAGTTACTTGCTTCCATCTACAAAACAATTTTGATAACGTAGATTCAAAACGACTTGAACTTTGATAAAGTCCTATTCTAATAATGCAGAGTGCATCTACATCACCCAAGTCAACCCACTTATTTGAACTACAAAAGACACACTTTCATATATACTGTGAACTATTCTTCTTATTTTAATACAACCCATGTACGATTGTTTATACAACCAATAACATGAATGAAATTGTTCTCCCTTATCATCATTATTTATTTTCCTACTAAATGAGAAGACACAAATCAAACTGGAAAATTATGCAATTTCATTTTCTTTATTAATGTAAAAAAGTATGGAAAGAAGAGCAGGGAATAGATAAAGAATATCTATATATTCTGAAGAGTATGTTCACTATACAAGATGTCATCCTTTTTATAAGTAACAACGTAACCCTAATCCTAATACAACTCAACAACACTAATTATAATACAACTCAACAACTTTAATTACAATTAAAAAGCATAGCATATACTAATATATGCTAATACAAAATATTGTATGATAGACGTTGGAAATTTAAGCCTAAAGTATTTATGCATAAAGTGAATCAGTCATGCCATGAAAAAAATCATAAAAGCAAAATGTGAATCTTTACAATTCACAGTATTAGACGAAAATTGTAGAGTGCCCCTTTAAGAGGAAATTTAAAGGAAGAGGATGAATCATGACAGCACATATTTACACTTACTTAAAGGAATCCTTTCAAAATTTACACTTCACTTTATACTGCATTTAAAAAGCCATCACTTATTTACACTTACTAGTGTTAATCTAGAGGAAGTTTCAATGTTTCACGTTGCCTCATTTGAAATAAATTATATTTTTTATCGATGCATGTATTTTTGTACACATCTTAGGTATTAAAACATTTCGTCTACATCATTCTGCTCACTTTGAAGCAATAACTCAATAGGAGTCCAAAGATCAACCAAGCGGCAATGTAAACTACAAAGAGATCAAATACAATATTTAGAAGCATTTGTACAGTTGTGAATGTCTCCACAAAATATAACCAATATACAACAAAAAAGGTATAACACAATGCATTTAAAGATAAATCACATTTCACACAATTCAAATTTCTACAATGGAGATGTATTCATCTTCCTTCTAACCTCATTTCCCCAATTTTTTTCGCAAATGAACAAGACATGCAATTATGGCATAAATTATTATATTACAAAATTTCTCAAAGAGAACATACACATCAAATTACCTCAAAAACATAAGCCCTAATTTCCTTCTAAATGAATTCAACCGAATAAAAAATATTGAGCAAATTGAAACCCTACAACTCAAAAACCTATGATCAAGCAACTTGCGTTTTAGAGAATATTAGCAAACACTTACATCTCATTTGCTTTCTTTGGCAAAAAATGAAGGATTGATGGAACTGAAGAAGATATGCAATTTTGGCATAATTTATTATATTACAAAATTTCTCAAAGAGAACATACACATCAAATTACCTCAAAAACATAAGCCCTAATTTCCTTCTAAATGAACTTAAAAGAATAAAAAATATTGAGCAAATTGAAACCCTATAACTCAAAAACCTATGATCAAGCAACTCACGTTTTAGAGAATAATTAGCATACACTTACATCTCATTTGCTTTCTTCGGAAAAAAATGGAGGATTGATGGAATTGAAGAAGTCCAGATTTCGTGAAGAACAAACCAAATTGCAAAAACTAAACGAGACAAAAGCAAATCGAAAACAACAAAAACACATCGCTCAATTATCAAATCCAAATCTAACAAATATGCATACACATATATGATCGAGTGTGGTTTTTCCTTTGGGGGTGTCAAATGGAAGGAAGGAAGAAAACGTATTGTTCAAAATGGCCAAACGAAGTTGTTTTGGTTGACTATTTTGAACAGTAATCAAAAGATTCACACTTTTAATATAGGTAGGATTTAAAGAAATCCTTTTACGAAGGAAATAATATAAATCGTTGGGCAATTTTGAAGCCTCTTAACGAATTTTCTTTCTTGTTCGTAGAGTCATGATATTATGCATATATGCTTACTAAAGGAAACAAAAAATTTGCCATATTTGAGTTGGATTCGTAATATTGTAGATTTTCTCGAGTATACTTGCCAAAAATAGAAAATTGAATATTAATATAACGAAGGAAATCTGCATTGTTTAACAGATCAAAATTCACATAAAATACATATAAGGAAATCATTTTTCTGGCTAGAAACAACATAAGCCAAAAGTTTACAATTCTTGCATCAAAGCTCTGGCTTTAGAAATATAAGCCTGATGTTGCTCAAGGAAAGGAGTAAAAATTTGGTCAATTATTTGCACAAGAAGCCCCAAAAATGACAGAAAACAAAGTAGTTTGGTGTAAATCTATTTTTTATTTTTATTTTTGTCTCAAGATGGCCGTAGAAATCCACATTTTTTTCGGTTAAATCAGGCCAGTGAGCAGGCGTACCTTGTCCAATCTACTTTCGTCCTCTCTGTAGCAACATCAGAAATCTTGTTTCACAGCTCCATTACCCAGGTTATATTTTTTGTTTGAATTGGTTAGAACAAAAAAAAAAAAAAAAAATTAATTGCCTAAACAAAATCACATCAAGAAAAATGCGAAGAAAGCAATGTTAGTGCTAAACCTCTTTGCTATGCCGTAAATGTTTCTTTCTTTCTCACCCACAAATGACCTCAACAAAGTAGACAAATAGAATAAGTGTCTATTTTATTAGTATGGGTTTATGTATTTGTTCACTAAATATCACTGTTCTAAAAAGCCCGTTAAATTTAGGCGTGAATTGTGGCCTCTACGCTTAGCCACGTCTCAAGTCTTTCCATTGTCTTGTTCTCGCCTAGGCCCAAAAAATTTGAAATTTGGACTCTACACCTAGCTACGCTTTACACTTTTTAAAATATTGCTAAATATAGTGGGACATTTAAATGTTGTGTTTCCGCTACTTGAGCAGGTTTTACTAATCTTACTATAACATGTTTTGGGCCTTTTGGCTAAGGTAAGAGTAGCAATAGGTCAGAATTGAGTCGGCTCGGTCTATTGCCACTGAGGCCAAACTCTGCCCAAGGGGCGAGCCCAGCTTAGCCCGTGTTGAGACGAGCTGAGCATGAGCTCGGCTTGTCTCTCACAGGGTAGCTCAGTTAGGTCCATGGCCCATGAGCATCATAGACTGAGGCTAGGATTTTTTTTGCAAAACTTTTTCGAGATTTTAAAAATTCAAATGAAATAGGATATCAGAAATTTGACAATTGAAACCTTCCTCTTTTTTCAGGGCTTGGGACTGGCTTCTTTTAGTGTAGATTGAGTTAAAATTCTACATGAACAAGTTGTTACGTGTACAATTTTTTGTAAAAGTAAGAAAAATTAAAGACATTTACGCAAACGAAACAATACTTACAAATTGTCTTGACAGATCTTCAAATTCTTCTGCTATTATTATATCCACTTTATCTTGGATCTGAACTCCCTTCTCAGTCCTTTAGACACATTAAACTCTATAATGTATCTTATTTAAGTCTTGACCTGTAATAAAAAAAAATCATGTCACTTGTACTAAAAACAGACTCTGATGTTACAGTAGATATCAGAGGTGTTAATAGTTCACGTGCTATAATGAAAATAATTGGGTATTGACACTCATTATGTCTCTACTATCTTAGTATATCAAAATAAAAAAATATATCTTCTTCATCTAATAAACTAAACATGTTATAAGCAAAATATCTAGTTAACTCTAATGGTATGTTAGGGAAGAAGAAGAAGTACTAGCATGTTGAGTTTTTCTAACACAACTAAGGTAACTCCATAAATCATTATCGTCATTTGACGACGAAGAAGCCATTGGTACATGAGGTCGTCTAACGTTCCCACCAATCTTTTATACGTATATCTCGTACATCTCATTAAACTTTTTTCTAGGTTACCGTACGTTATTAAATTCTCATAAGTTAATTTATTTGAAATTACTCTCACAGTATGTTTTGTACCATCTAAATTTAAAATATGATCCATTATAGATGCTAATGGAAACAACATATGCAATTCCTCTCAATATTTTCTAAATTGAACCTCCATCGCTAGTACAATATTAGAAACAATCGAAAATCCCTTAACCTATTAAAATTATTAACAATATAAATAAAATAGTTGAGAACTAATGAATTGGTCGAATATTATATGCCTGCACATGCGTTTGTAACGTCGAAAAAAAATCAAAAAATTTCTCACATGGGATGAACTTTCCCAATCATATGATTGCAAATTATATTTCGGACCGTATGAGTGTCGACTATTATAATATGAAGCAATGCATATTCATAACCTTCATATAATTCAAGCATATAAGATAAGTAGAATTCTATCTATGGCCTACATCTGTACAAAAGGATTTTACTGCAAGTGAATTTTCTACACACACTATCAAATACTTGTTTTTGAGTAGGTGAGATCGTAATAATATTTATAAGATACCTAATTTTTAATTTATCTTTGACAAATAAATTAAAAATATTATTGGGCGAAACATTGTCAAAAGTGAAACTGTAGATTCTAGTTTCGCAATTAAATTCTCAAATAATAATCATTAAAATATTAATTCAATTGTGATGGTAGTCAATTACTCTTAATGTAATTATCTTTTTATGCATGATCTATTGTCTATCAATATAGTGTACAGTGACATCTATGTATCATTTATAGTTTTGTTGGACCAAAAGTTCGACGTAAATGATAAAACACCCGAATATTTATTTAAATAGCATATTATGCATTCTTTCTTTTTATTGAATAAGTTAATTAGTGTCTAAACGAAGAGTGTTTCGAGAATAGGATATGTACCTTGGTTGAAGATAATTTTGTATGAAGTTGTGAAGTGAACGCTTTCCACTAAGCTAAACAGAAACTCACAACTTGCCACCAACATCGTCATGTCTTCGCGGTGCATGTTCTCCTGTGAATACATCCAGTTGTTTAGATTCGTACTAAAATTGGAAGTTGCACTAGGATATACAAAATGGAATTTTGCCTGATTTGTATTCAATCCTTTGTGTTTGAGCAAACACTTTGGGTAGTGTCTGTTCAAATGGTCCAAGCTCGTCCCTAAACGAGATAGGCCCATGCTGAGCCAAAGTAAGCCGAGCCCACGAGCCACTCAACTCATTTGTCACTACTAGGCTAGGGTTACAAAAGGTACTTAGTTTGAAGAAAAAAGAGTTGCTTTTGTAAAATTAATTGTTAGATTAGGGTTAAGAATTGTAACCTACTCATTACAAATTTTCATTGATAAAAAATGTAATATATTTTAATGTTACTATTTTCGCTTACAAATAACTTTAATTAAATGGAACTCTATAAGGTTAGCAAAATATATTCTTAATCCAAGAATACGGTAGTACATTAATTAAGTAGAGGCGAGATATGGTAATTGAGTACTTCAATGGCTTGCTATTTCAAAATTATTAGAATAAATGAAGACTTGGAGGTTGAGGTAGTAAAATCGGCCTGACCCACGGACTGGTCCATATAACTCGAATTTTAGATTGGATTGACTTTGACTCAAACAAAATCGGACCTATATGGTCTGGGTCCGTCTAGTCTAGCGGGCTAGTCGGGCTGACCTGCAATTTTTTTTTTTTCGCTCCTTAACACTAATCATTCATTTTGTGAATAGCCTCAATATTATATAATTCAAATAATATCAATCTAAAATTGCCTAAGCCCAAGTCTCCAACTTAAATTGTCTTTTCTTGAAATATTAGTCCAAAAATCCCAAGCTCCAACATAAAATTGTTTATATTTAATTAAAATTTTGTTTAATTCAAGTTTCAATCCAAATTATGTTTGTTGTGACAAGTAAATTATTTATTTTAAATTTACTTATAGGTAAATTTTTAATTTAAGCCAAACTTGCTTATATCTCAAAGCAATAAGACTAGCATGCTTTTACTATTTATATTTTTAAAAAAATGTGTCAAAAAATAGTTTACAATTAACTAAAAAAATATTATTATTTTGAAAGAAAATTGATGTTTATCTGTAGACTAATACACGAGAATCCCAATTTTATAAATTAATCTCTTTAAAAATTTCAAAATATATATTGTATAAGTTTATCTAAGATTGTATTTGATGTAATGTATTATATTGTATAAAAAATTAATTTTAAAAATAAAATAAAATTAAGATCAAGTTTGCCCGATTTGAAATTTGGCTAGCCAACATATTTCGCATTGTACAAAATTGGGCGGCCAATTCAAATCTGAGTTCAAGTGTGGCTTGTTTCCCATGGCGAGCCCCATTTGCCAGCTCTACTAGGAGGGTAGAATTAGAAACAAAAACCAAGAATAAAAGAAGAGACGGGGAAAAAAAAAAACTGAGAGAGACGCATACTGATACATGCCTATGGAGTTTGTCCAAGCAAAGACAATTCTTCAGCTACTCCATAGCTTTCTTTACTCTATTGTTTGAGCC
Organism: Forsythia suspensa; assembly: GCA_023638005.1. Taxonomy (NCBI): domain Eukaryota; kingdom Viridiplantae; phylum Streptophyta; class Magnoliopsida; order Lamiales; family Oleaceae; genus Forsythia; species Forsythia suspensa. The sequence goes on from CM042668.1 coordinate 10,296,925, forward strand.
TTTCAGAATTCGTTCTACATAAGCCACGTTACGAAACATCTCCTGTCAAATATCGAACGTCAAGAAGATAAAAACATGAAACTCTTTGTATATGTATTAAGAAAGATAAATCTTACATCGGGTTAAATACTAAAATATTAATCAATATATAAGGGTTTGGACTACTCTTGTTGATAAGGTTGGCCTTTTAAGACGGAACCTCAAGTCTTGATATGTTATTAGACTCAATTAAACTCAAACGAACAATTCGATCCGACTAAGACTCAAAAACGAGCATACGGATTTCAAGATTGATGTTCTCAAATGAGCAACCATCTTGCGGGGCTTGTTAGAGATAAATCTCATATCGGTTAAATACCGAAATATTAATCATTATACAAGAGTTTGGGCTATTCCTTTTAATAAGGTTGACATTTTAATATGGAACCACAAGTCTTGCAAACGGATTTAGGTGCTGAATTGATTAATTTGGAATCGTTCATCTTGGCTGAAGATGGGGTTATTTGGATTTTAGATTCAGGAATTTACAAATCCTAACACAGGCTAACTTTAAATTTCAATTGGATTGAGTAATTTTAATTGGACTTAAAATAAGAACGTGCTATATTCATTGCTAAAAGTATATATTTTAACAATGTCCTACGAACATTGCCAAAGAGATTATTTTTTGACAATAGTCAAGGCCCGTTGTAAATGACGAATTATATAATTTTGTTTGCAATAGACTTTGAAACACTGCAAAAGGTACTAAAAGTATATGTTTTAACAACGTTCGTGAACGTTGCTAAATACGTTTTTTTTTTACAACAGTCACTGCCCGTTGTTAAAAAACGTAATGTATATAAAAAAAATTGCAACAGACTATGAACAATACAAATGGATATATTGGCAACGTTCATTTAAATATTGTTGCTAAATCTCAATTGAATTAACCAATGACAACATACATTTAATTACTGTTGCGATAAACCCTTTTTAATAACACGCGATTAATGAATGTTGTTGTTTAGATGTTGCAAATAAAGCCATTTTTCTTATAGTGAAAGGATGATGAAATGAGTATATGAATCAACTATAATCAAATGAAGTATCCTGGGTATGTTCTAGGCGGTGTAATAAAAAGGAAATTAAGAAGTATTTTTTATCCTAGTTATGGGTAATAATCTCCTCCCCATGGTGGAGAGGAATTATAAAACTCACATGGGGAGGAGATCATTACCCTCCTACTTATTTCTCAAAATTCAATCCATATTGATTTATCTATTGATCTTAGAAAAGGGATATCTCAAAATATCAATCTAATAATAGACTATCAAATTCTTATAGGGTCTTTACCTCTTCCCCATCAAGTATGCTATTTCCCAAATTTGTGCAGCCTGGATAGATGCAGTCTTAAAACAGACAAGGACACTTGGCAATCAATGGATCAACCAAGATGAAAGAATCATGTAGGTTGCAAAGGAGTATATATAAAAGGCTCATGAATAGTTGATAGATACAAGTGAGACTATGGAAAAAGGGCATACCTAGATTCATGGTATTGACTATCTTTTAAAGAATAAACATAAATTAGGGTGCTACTGTTTGTTGAAGCCAATTTGGGAATCTGTTGACCAACTTGTTGTTCACAATTCATCTTGAAGAGAGAGTGTACATGCAATTGTTTCCCAGGTTTGAGAAGGTATATGGAAGTCCAAAAGTACGTAGACTTACAGACAGCGCTATATGACCTAAAGCAGTTAATTTTTGTCACTTTTTAGAAGCAAAGAAAGTGATAGAGTGGGATTAGAAATTTTGTTGAGAAATCCTATACTAAAAAGGCTGCCCGTATAAATAGTAATTATACAATATTCGATATGGACCCTGTCCGTTTGGCACATAGAGAGACTTCTCGTGTTCACTCCCATCTTGACTACTTGGCTTTAGGAGATACGATTCGTTTTGTAGGGTCAATGGCAGCGAGCATGTTTAAAACTAAGCAATTTTTTCTTCTAGATTTGTTGGAATAAAGTGCATTGTCAATATATAACTCTGTATTATTTGGTAATATAAAATTAGTTCTTCAAGAGAGTTCAATGACATTCAATGAATCTGATATCGTATTAATATTATTTTCTGCAAATGTTAATTTTAAAAAATAATTTTTGTCTCGAAGAATTGTATGCATAGTTACCCTAGCTGTTAAATAAACATCTTAGCAATTCATCTTGAATCTTTTTTCTTTTCTTTCTAAAACAATGGTGTGTATAAAGTTGTTCTTCTTGGACAACATTACAATATTTTTCTGAGATATTAAAATAATAATATGTGAAGTCATGCCGGCCCTGGCCCTGGGCAGCTAGGCAACCGACTAGGGCCCCCCAACCATTCAAGGCCTAAAAAATTTGGTTTTTTTTTTTTTAAATCAGCCTAATTACATGTGAAATAAGTCTAAATAGATAAAAAGTCAACATCTAACTTACATTATCTACCTTAATCTAGTCTTTAAATTGTAGACCGTACAATTTTTCCTTTAAACCTCATTTAGAAACTTTTATCTCGAATCAAACCGATTTTCCAAATTGTTAGAATTGGAATAATAAATAAAAGGGCAAAAAAATAAAGAACACGAGGATTTATACAGGTTCGCCTCAATGTGAGACTACGCTTGTCTCCAGCCGCTGCAGTATTTTCATTATATATAATGAATGATGATATTTGTTTACAAGATATTAGTCTTATATATAACAACTCAATGAAAGTTTTTTAATTATAATGAAACTCTAAAGCAACCTAATGAAGGCTAGCTATAATGAAATATTAAGACAACCTAATTATAAAGGTAAAATTTGAAAAAAATACCCTTACAAAGGTCAATCACACTAACTCAACTCACAGTAGCTAATAAACAAATTAGGCTCCACAGTTTAACATAAATTTCAACCATTTTTTCATTCAATGAAGAAGAAAAAAGGTACCATTTTTTTGCTTGTAAATCTGTTTATATGTATACGCACACACCCTTGCATACGTGTATGTTTTTTTTATTAAATATTTTTTCTTTTCTTTGACATTTTCAACTGTTTTTAATTCAAAGAACTTTATTTGTTTTTGTTAAGTAAAAATGATTTGATTATATTTTGTGCATCTGTATTGTATAATAGTTTTTGAGTCTTTTGATTTGTTTGAAAATCTAATTAGGATTTAAACAAAGTATTATATACTTATACAAAAATCTAATTTGGATCTAAACAAAGTATTATAAAATATACCCGTAAATGTACGAAATTTTAATTGTCTGTCAAAAATTTATATTTTAAAACATGTCAATTTATTAAGGGCCCCATTTAAATTTTCGTCTAAGGCCCCCTAAATCTCGGGGCCGGCCCTATGTGAAGTAATACTTTGACACATATTTTTTAGAACTACCGATCTATATAAAATAGTTCTTTAAAAATCACCAGATATTTTTCTGGACTATTGATTTGTATAAAGTTGTAGTCTTCAAGTGCAATAACATAATATTCTTCAAGAATTTTGTTATGGAACAGTTTATGCTTTTCAAGAGCAATAATATTTTTATAATATTAATATATAAAGTTATACTTCTTCAAGAGCAACTACGTAATATTTGCTTATTGTATTAGTGTGAGAGTTCTACTTTTTCGGAAGTATTAACATAATATTTTTTAATTTTTTTTTTTTTATAAAGTTATACTTCTTAAAGAGTAATAACATAATATTCTTCTTGAATGTTTATATATGTGAGTTGTGTTTCTTCAAAAATATCAATGCCATATTCGTTTAAAAAAATGATGTGTAAAAATTTCTGGTTCTTTTAGAATATATATATATAAATGTGTGGTTCTTCTGGAACAACAAAAAATCCTCTAGATGTTGTGCTTTCTTCAGAAAAATAATATAATATACATATTTCTTCAAGAGTGCTATTATAATATTCCTCGTCTCCCGCGAACATCGGAATCGGGTTGTAGCCAGAGTAGGCGTCCATAAAGCTAAGTAGCTTGTGGCCGGTAGTCGCATCAACCAAATGGTCAACACGTAGTAGTAGGAAACTATCTTTCGGGCATGCCTGATTTAAGTCAAAGAAGTCTATACATACCCTTTATTTTTTGTTGTTTTTCCTTACCACCACGGGGTTGGATACCCATTGGGGGTAGACTGCTTCTCTGATGAACCAGTTTGCCAGTAGCTCGTCAACTTCTTCTTTCAAGGCACCATACCTCTCAGTACTCAGAGGTCTTCTTTTTTGTATTTTAGGGCGCAATTTAGGATCTACTTTTAGGGCATGGCAGGCCACGAACAAATAGATCCCCATCATGTCGCTATGCTTCCATGCGAAGACGTGAGTGTTTTCCCGTAAGAATTGTTTCGGTTCTTCCTTCATCCATTCGTCCAGTTTCTACCCTATTTGTAACATCTGGGTAAGGTCTGAAGGGTTTGCAGGGAACACTTCTAGCTCCTCCTATAATCTGAGGGTCTAGACCCTCGTCTAGTATCATCTCCTCCTCAATCTTTTCGGGGTCAATATCCATCGACTCCATCTGTATTGTCATCACTGCGGGGATGGAAGCGGAGGCGGTATCCTCACGCTTTGCTGCCTTTCGGAGCGCGTTCATATAGCAGGCCCTTGCCTCTGTCTGGTTACTACGAACCTTAGCAACCCCTCTGGCGTTGAGAAATTCATTGCCAAGTGATGGATGGAGGTGACTGCTTGTAGGTCCTTGAGCGCAGGCCTGCCGAGGACTTCATGATAGGTAAAGCGAGTATCAACCACTAAGAACTCCATGAATTTCCTCAGATGACATGGGGGCTCTCCAAAGTCCACCGCGAAGGTTATTCTCCCTCGGAGGACGAGGCTATCTCCTGTGAAACTGAATAATGGTTTTGAAATGGCCGTCAGTTCGTGATCTACATATATTTGGTCAAAGCTACTACCAAACAAGATGTTCACAGCGCTTCTATCATCAACCAACATTCGTCCTAGCCCATTCCTAGCCACAACGGCGCGAACCACCAAGGCGTCTCAATGCAGGTAGTGTATACCGACTTCATCCTCTTCTGTGAATGTGATCTATGGGGTCCTAGGCTGGTGCCCATGAACCTGCCAACTTTCTACTAGTTCTTCTCTTGCTGCCTTCGCGTAGTTTCACTGCGAGTTCATCGTATGCCCTCCTATGATCATGTTGATCTCGCGGACCGGAGGGCTCTCGAAAGCGGTTTTTTCTATCGTTTTCTATGTCATTGGGGCAAGGTCCATCGTCTTAGCGTCTGGGTGGAGGTCTTCACCCTTGATTGGGTGGTCTTCGATGCCCTTTGGTCAGTCGATTCCTCTCTCTTTGCCCCTCATTCCTGTAGTTGATCAATTCTCATACGTAAAGGCAATCTTCTGTGTTGTGCACCCGAGTCCTGTGTATGTGACATAATTTGGATAGAGGAACAACCGGTTGGGAAATTACTACTGGCGACTCGGCATGGAGGGCCGGGATCATCTCTGTCTGATTGAATCTTCTATAGTAGTTGTTGTGTAGCTCAGGAGAACACTTTCTTCGAAAGTGGTTGAAGCAAAGCTCAGGAGAGTGCCACTCCTCCTTCCAATAGCGATCTCTCTTTTCTCTTTCTGCTCTCTCTTTCTCTCTCTGTTCTTGATCGTCTCCTCAGATCGGATCTCTCGCTGGATCAAGTCTACCAGCTGACTGTAGGTTTTGGGCTGGCTATTTTGGACATCTATCCAGAATGGAGTGCGCATGTGAAGCCCGGTCACCAACGCGTCCAGAGCTTTGTCATCAATGATGTTCTCAATTTTGTTGATGACGGCACTGAACCTTTTGAAATAGCTCTTCACCGACTCTTCCTCATTTTATCAAATGTCGTAGAGTTGGGCGATATCGACTATCATTATCCGATTTCCAATGAAAGCATTGATAAACTCCTATTTGAGTTGGGGCCAGCTCCTGATGCTTCTCGGTTTCAGTTTGTTATACCACCTATTCGCATCAAATGTGAGAGTGGTATGTAAATTCTTGCACTTCACTGTAGGGATGTTACCTTGGAGCCTCATTTTATATACGTTGATGTGATACATGGGATCACCTCTTCCGGTATACTTCTCCATTGGGGGCATTTTGAAGTTAACGAAGAGCTCTTTGGCCTTCAATAAAGTGGAGAATGGGATGTTCTCATCATAGTCATCCTCATTGCATTCTAACTCTTGTCTTTCATCATCGAGCCTCGTAGGAACAAACTTTGGGTCCTTTCTTCCTTCTGTACAGGCATCTCTATGCTCGCTTCACCTACTGTGCGCAGGTAAGGACGGTGCTATGGAAGATCCCATCCCAACCTATCAAACACACAGGCGACTGGAGCTGGCTGGTTTCTTTGTGCTGGAAAGGGTCTCCTATTTTGGTTGTCATATGAGGGCCTTGGATTCGTATTCTGAGGATTTCTTCCATTCTTGTACTTCACTGTAGGGATGAGATCGACGGCTTTCTATCGAACCGGACCTTGAAGGGCTTCGCTAGGCGCGGCTATGTTTGGGTCCATGTTGAAAAGATTGATTCTCCAACAGTTCAAGCGCCGCCTTCATTCGGGCATTGTCTAGCTTCAAGTCTTGGTTTTCTTGCTCAATCGTTCGCTTCTGTCGCTGTCTTCTTCTCTTGCGGTAGGTTATGTTCTGTAGGTCTTGGACGCTCTCCTACAACAAGTCGATGTGATGGGACTCTACTTCTTCTTCTTCTAGGGAGTTTTCAGTTGCCATGCTCTTTCAGGTAGAAAACACGTTTTTACCACAAGTTTTAGGTTGTGTAATATTTTTTGCTTTCCACAGACGATGCCAATCTGTTGACGTCGGAATCTAATCTCCAGTCAATTATCTGCTAACTTGTATGTTACCTGTACACTAGGACAATCGTTAACCACCAAGATCACTAGAGAAAAAATGTCCAGCGATCGTTGGTACTCTGACGATCATGTCAACTGCCGATATACAATAATATACAGAGGATAATAAAAATTGGGTGTGGGAGGGACAAACAGGCAGAAATTTGAGCAGAGCTTAAGGGTGAGAATAATGCATACCTTAGAACAACTGGAGACATTGTATTTATAGCCTCAGAGTTCTAATTGGTTTAGGAAAACAATCAATTAGATATTTGATTGGATCCTCCTTTCTTATGGGATAAGGATAATTGGTTGTCAATGCAATCTCTCAGATTATATCTCTTACTTAAGTTGATTCCAATTATCACGTTGCCTAATTTTTAGGAGATTAATATTTGATTTCCTTGTGAGAATTCGTGTGTCAATCAAACACAATCTTTCCTTGAATATATCTCTAGCCATTTTGAAGTATCACAATGCCTGTGGATCTGTGACAGATTCGGTTGTCAGTGAAGTGCCCAAGGTTGACCATGAATGTCGAGGCTCTTCACGGGCTTCGCCATGCTTAATTCGAGGGTACCAACGTGTTACCGGGCCTTAAATGCACTTATGAGGCTTTTACGAATCTGGAAAGCCCCCGTTGGGTTTATTAGGCCTTCGCAGGGCCTAACTTGGGCTTTTGCTAGGCCTTTATGAGGTCTTTACTGGGCCTTTGCTGACGTGGATGCTTTACGTGGTGGTAACACCTAGATTGTATTCTGGAGCCAGTAATCATATTTGCAATTTTTTGCATGGGTTCAAGGTGACCAGGCAACTCAGTGATGGAGAATACACTCCAAGAGTTGGAAAAGAGCAGTTGTATCGGCCAAGTCTGTTGGTACCTTTACTTTATGTTTTGAGAATCATTGATATTTGATTTTGGATGACTATTATTATGTTCTTGAACTTACACGGAACTTGGTTTATGTTGCACTTGATTTTGGATGACTGTTATTATGTTCCTGAACTTACACATAACTTGTTTTCTGTTGAACTTTATTTCGTGTTGGTTATTCAGTACTTTTTACCTGTTCTTTGGTTTATATTAAGTTGAATAATTCTCTTATTTGTTTAGGTCATATGATTAATAATCTATATGTCATAATTCCTATGATTAGCAGTACTACCGCTAGTAAAAAGAGGAAGAGGTTGCCTAGTACTAATGAAACTCTCTTGTGATATCTTAGGTTGGGTCATATGAATCTAAAAATGTTTCAAAGACTGGTAAAGAATGGACCTCTAAATGGATTAGAGGTAGAATCTATATCTATTGGTAAATCTTGTTTAGAGGGTAAGATGACTAAAAGACCCTCTGAAGCTAAAGAGCTAAAAGCCAATGAAGCTTTGGAATTAATTCATTCTAATGTTTGTGGACCCATTAATACTCGAGGTAGGAGAGGTTATGAGTATTTCATCATTGTCGTCGATGATTACTTTAGATATGGATACATATACCTAATATCTCGCAAGTTTGAAGCATTAGAAAAATTCAAAGAGTTTCAAACAGAAGTGGAGATGCAATTAGGTAAGAGTATCAAGGTCCTTCAATCTAATCGAGGAGGTGAATATTCTCCCCAGAGATTAAGGACTACTTAGTGGATAAATGGAATATTATCTCAATTTAGTGCAACAAGGACTCCCCAAAAGAATGGTATCTCGGAAATAATGAATCGAACTCTTTTAATATGGTGAGAAAAATGATGAATTATTCTTCATTGCCTGTTATCTTTTGGAGATGTGCGCTACAGACGGCCGTGTATATCTTAAACCTAGTTCCATCCAAGTCTATTTCCAAGATATCCCTTGAAATGTGGAATGGGTGCAAGTCTAATTTGCACCATATTTAGATATGGAGATGTCCGGCACACGAGCTTAGGAAAAAGACGAAAAAGATAGAATCAATGTTAGAGGTTTGTCTATTTGCGGGGTATCCAAAAGGGATAAGAAGTTACTACTTCTATAGTCATTTAGACAATAGGGTATTCGTTAGTATAAATGCAACCTTGTTGGAGGATAAGTATATAGAAGATCACAAGTCTACTAGTAACATTTTATTGGAAGAGGTGTTAGAATGTGGTTCAAACAACTCGGTTCTAGATTTTCATATAGAATCAAGTAGTGAAGACTTGGAACATCCTACAAAATGAATGGTCGATAATCCTAATGAGACTAATGGGCAAGAGGTGCCAATAGACTCCCAATGGACAAGTGGAGCTAGAAGTAGTAGAAAATTAGGCAGTCATTGTTCCATCTATACATATCCTTCACGACGAGGAAGCAGGAAGGGTTGATCCCAATCAAGGACATGATCAAGCAGTGGGAGGAGAGGTAGCACTTCAGTTGGACAACACAATCAGGTACCACCAACGGTTACTCGCAATGGGAAGGTCATAAGACCACATTCTAGATACTTATTTTATGGAGTTATTATCAGGCAGTCTCCACTGAACGAGAGGGAAATTCCACTTCGTTTAAAGAAGGGATGGAGGATGTAGACTCTAAATCGTAAAAGTTTCCATGAACTCATAGAATGAATCTATGTATTCCAATGAGGTTTGGGTCTTTGAAGAGGCGTCAGTTCAAACCTATTGGGTGCAAGTGGGTTTTTAAAATGAATATAGGGATAGATGAGAATGTTGAAACCTTCAAAGCAAGGCCAGTGGCTAAGAGTTTTATCCAAATAAATGGTATCGAGTACGAGGAAATCTTCTCGTCAATCCCCCATGCTTAAGTTTATTCAAATTCATTTATCCATTGCTTCACATTATGACTATAAGGTATGACAAATGGATGTCTTGACGAATCTACATGACTTGAGAGATTTTTGAAAGAAGGTCACGAGAGAAATGTTTGCAAGTCGCAAAGGTCTATTTATGGACTTAAGCAAGCGTCTAGGTCATGGAATGTTAGATTTGATCAAACAATTAAGAACTATGGTTTTGATTAAAATCTAGATAAACCTTGCGTATGCAAATGTATACAAGGAGGAAAAATAATTTTCTTGATTCTTCATGTAGATGACATTCTACTCATTAGAAATAATGTAGAGATACTGTCATCAGTAAAGAAGTGGTCGGCACATCCATTTGATAAGAAAGACTTGGGATAAGCTAGTTGTGTCATAGGTATCCGTATCTTACAAGATAGAAAGAACATGTAGATAGCATTATTCCAAGTTTCATATGTTGACAAGATATTGTCTAGATTTGCTATGCAAAATTCTAAAAGAGGACAACTTCATTTTAGACATGGAATTCATCTATCTAAGGAGCATTCTCCCAAGACTCCTACTGAGATAGATAACATGAAGAAGGTTATTTACGCTTCAGCGGTTAGAAGTCTCATTTATGCTATGTTTTGCACTAGACCGAAAATTTATTATGTTGTGGATATTGTTAATAGCTATTAGTCTAATTCGAAAAAGGAGTGCTGGACATCAATAAAGCGTATACTCAAGTACCTTAGGAGAACGAGATACTATATGCTGGTCTATTTATGGAATGATCTAACTCCCGTTGGGTATAATGATTTAGACTTCCAATTTGATCTAGACTCTAGAAAGTCAACATCGGGGTCAATATTTACACTGTAAAATAGAGCCATAGTATGAAGAAGTATCAAGCAATCTTGTATTACTGATTTTACCATGGAGGCAGAATATGTAGCCGCTTGTAAAGCTGCTGAGGAGGTTGTATGGCTTAGGAAGTTTCTTATGGACCTTGAAATATTACATTCAGCATTAGATCCCATGACACTTAATTGTGATAACAGTGGGGCAGTTGCCAACGCTAAAGAACCTAGGATTCATCAGCGTGGCACACACATCAAGAGGAAATACCACCTTGTTAGAGAGATTGTTCATCTAGAAGACATAGTAGTTAATAAGATTGCATCCGAAGATAATCTTGCAGACTCGTTCACTGAGAGATTACCAACTAAGAATATTTTTGAGATGTCACATTTACTCTAAAGGGCAAGTGGGAGATTATTATTTTAATGCCGTTAGAGTAGAATTTTGTAAACGACATTATAAATTCTAATTTGATTTTATCATTGATGAAGTTGTGTTACTTTGTTCTTACTATCAAAAATCAAAAAGTGCTAAAAAAATCATCCTCTCTATGGTTACAAAGGTTTCCTATTTATAGAGTGGGATCGAGTGTTATGACTCAGCTACCTTCAAGTATGCTAACATGGCGACATAAATTGGAATCCTCAGATGTACTGTAAGTGATTTTGATATGCGAGTGTAACTCATCGACCGGTTCATTTTGGTGATTGTCACTCTTTTGGTAATTTCTTAAGGCAATCGATAAGAGTCTAGAACATATGAGTCTTAGCTCTAAGTCGGTCAGGTTATTCAGCACCATTTGTCACCTCACTCCCGAATTACTGGTTAACATGATTCAAGAGTGGACTCTGCAACCCACATGTCACTATATCAATGGTGCGATGACTACCGGGATTCATTAATACTGATCAGAAGGTTGTGTTTTCTGACGGTTGAAATGATGGAGTTGAAATGATAGTTTAGACTGTGCACATTTTTCGAGGATTGGCGTGTCATCACAACTTATGTCTCTTCAACTTCCGAGATGAGTGGTGCCTCTTCAAATTCCCATGTACTATTTTGTAAGTTTTATTCCCGTCCTTTCTTTTATCTTTTCATTTCTTCATTTGCCATTTCTAATATACAGTCTTTCAACTATTCCTTTTTTCATCTTAATAGGATATCATTATGTATGAACGTGGTTGTATTGGATAGTTCATCAGAAGAACAACTTCTCATAACTATCTCAAGAACAGAGATATCATTCAAATCTTTGGGTTCTATTGAATCATTGAGTGGACCAGAAATAGGAGAAGTGAACAGTTATCCTTGTTTGGATCATTCTAAAACCCCAACCTTTACAATAACTAGTAGGTGTTGATCTCTGCTTTCTACTTCATTTCCTTGATTTGAGATGAAATTACTCAACCGGTGTGATTGTTATGTGGCTTTTTCTCATCGGGATTGGGGGTTACCGGTTCATGAGCATTTTAGGATACCCAACTGCCCTCTTCGAATAGTGGTTGGAAAAATAGATATTTTTTAGTGAGTCCCATCGATGGTATGGTTCCGTTTTCTGTTGCGTGGGGTCCTTTTCCACTAGACGATTTTAATAAAAACCCCCATCCTTTCTAAATCTAAGATTTATTCTCTGATCATTTTACGATCCCTTGAACCTCTCGGTCGATCGATGAATGATATTTTGACTGATGAAGCATTGGTTCCTGCGGGCATCAACCGTCCATATGGTAGGCGATCTATTTTCTGTGATCTATAATTTCTGCGATCTATTTTTCTTTCCTGGCTCTGATGTTTCTTCATCTTATTTTTAGATATGTCTGCCAATCAATTCAGCGAAGAATTTTTGGAATAATTAGCTTGAAAGATAGATCTCCTCTTCAGACAACCCAGAATCCTCTCGACCACCTCTTTTTTCTACACCGTCTTAATTTCTGAGATATACAGAAGTTTTTACTCCTCCATTGGCTCAACCTCCTCATATTCTGACTCATCCACCTCTCCTTGTTTTTTTTCTCCTCATGTAGGCCCCTCATGTAATCTTCACCGACTGATCGACAAAATCAATGAGGATTGTCGTGTAATGACTGGCTGCCTAGATTGGGAAGTGATCAATGCGTGTAAGGATAAATCTCTCAAGAGTTTGGAGTGGTCGCTCATGATGGAGAAGATAAGGGTATACCCTCCACACTATACTTGTTATTTATGAAAAATAATTCTATACTTTCTTCTTTATTGACATGTTTTTTCTTAGATCCTTTCGCTTCGTCACTCTGTGTTCCGGAAGGTGAGTGATCGATGGAGAAACTCTTGCAAACCAATCACCTTGTTCAAGAGAAAGAAGGATCTATGCAAGGAAGTTTGAGTACCATCTCTGAACTGGAGGATGTGGCTAGTGTGAGAGAAGGTCGTCTTCAAAACTTGGTAAAAATAGTTGAGGATGAGGAGAAGTCTTTGAAAACTTGCGATGAAAAGATTTGAGCACTGGAATAATCCTTGACCGTCTTTTCCTAGAGATAAATAATAAATGTGAAGCAGCTGTTGAAGTTTTTAAACAAAGTGATGAATACCGCACCACGGTCGGCGTGGTTGGTGTTCGCGGCTGATAAATGGCCTATAGGAAAAGTCGTGAGTGGCTGGTCGAAAAACATCCTGACTTGGACTTGACTGTGGCCCCCTTTCATACTAGAAGATGATGATGGTAATGATGATGATGATGATGATAATTGATGAGGATTTTTCTAGGACAGGTTTTTTGAACATATATGTCTTCTTTTTGAACAACATGGGTGTAGAGGTGGTTTATCCTCGCCCAACATAGCTTGCCTTCGGCTAAATACTTAAATATTGATACGTTTTGAATTAGGTGGAGAGGTGGTTTATCCTCGCCTGATGTATTCTATCATTTGCTTCTAAACATATATATGATATTTCGCTTTTGTTGAATCACCGTACTCCATCACTTAGGCGGTCTTCTTGTTTTTTTGCTTTATATTCAATCGTCATCGATTTAAGCAAAGATAATGTGTCTAGTTTTACTTGAAAAATTAAAAAATATATATAAAGATCTTTTAACCGTAGTTGAAAGGAAATAATTGGATATATCGATTGTAATCGAGTTTAAATACATTCCTCGATCATGATCAAGAAGAAATGAAGTAAACATTCCTCGACCATAGTCGAGATAATACGTAGCATTGACTCATCGACCGTGATCGAGATTCTTATGCGTAAAAATATTCATCCACCATATTTGAGATAGAATTTAACTCTGATTCTTTGACCTTAGTTGAGATTCCTGTGTGTTTTTTTAGACCATAGCCAAGTTCATAATATAAAACTTTGAGAGTTGGGAGGAATCAGGGGTTGCGCCCGTTAGGGAGATCGATTAGCCTTCTTAAAGGGCTATCGATCGACTAACTTCCTTAGCATCTTCATCATTTGTCCCCCCTCATTCCGCTTATTTAATTGAGTAAAGTAGTAATCATTACATCGAGATAAGAAAGACTGAAATGAATAAGCTGGCGAAGGTCAATTATTGGTAATATTTCTTCAAATGCTCCACACTTCATGGTCTTCCAAGTAGCTTTCCTTGGTGGTCTTTCAAGCGATATGAACCTCTTTTTCCTTCTTTTAAGACTTGAAATGGTCTTTCAATTTTCTTGGCTGATGTCCCGCAGCAAAAGCATCCCAAAGTACAAGATCTCCTTCTTGAAACTTTCTAGGCCTTACCTTCCAGTCAAAATATGCAACTACTCTTCTTTTGTGTGCGGCCATCTTCACGAATGCTTTCTCTCTTTCCCTTTCTAGTAGATAAAATTTTGTCCTGTGTATCTCGTAATTTTCTTGCTGCAATATCAATCTTGGAGTAGGCTCGATCACTTTCAAAAGAACAACGGCCTCGAGTTCGAAGCATAGTCTGTAAGGAGTATTAGAAATTTATTCTGCCCATGCCCCTTTGCACCCTTCTAATATTGTCCGTAAATCCCACAAAATCATTCGATTAGTCACTTCGACATGCCAGTTAGCCCTAGGATGAGCGACCGAGGTCTTTCTTAGGTCGATCTTATAGCTAGCACAAAATTCTTCAAATTCTCTAATGTAAAATTGTTTTCCATTATCAAAGACAATCACTTGCGGTATATCGAAGCGACAAATTATGTTTTTCCATAAGAAGCTCTGAATCTTCCTAGTTGTTATAGTGGCGAGTGTTTCTGCTTCTACCTACTTTGTGAAGTAATCAATGGCTACTACCAAGAATTTTCTCTACTGGCTGACCGTGGAGAAAGGCCCGAGTAGATCGATTCTCTACTGATAAAATGGACATATTCCAAAGATTGCCGCTTGATTTTCAGCTGGGACATGTATAAGGTTGGGATTTCGTTGGCAAGCATCACATTTTTGGACTAACTCTTCGGCATCAATCTTCATACTCGGTCAGTAGTATTCCTGTCTGATAGCCTTAAATGCTAACATATTTGCTCCTTGATGATTTCCACACACGCCTGAGTGTATTTTCGTTAATATGCCATATCCCCGATTAGCATCTATGCATTTTAGATATGGCATTGTGATTCCTTTCTTGAAAAGATGATTATCAATTATTATAAATCCAGTGGCTCTCATCCTTAGCCTACGCGCCTTGATCGCATCATTATGTTGAACTCCTTTTTTCAAATAAAGTTTCAATGAATCCATCTAGGTGGGTGTCTGGTCGACTTCACACACATCAATCGTGGCAACAAAGCTCAGTTGAACTAAAGTTTGTATTGGTACGTCACTCGGTCGATCTTTGGAGCTGGAGTACGCCAAACGTGATAAAAAGTCTACCTTCACGTTAGCTTTGTGGTCGAATTTCTTAATTTTGAACTTCTAAAATTTATGCTGTAAATCTCTTATTTTCATCAAGTATGCAGCCATACGACTATCTTTTGCTTCGAATTCTTACTGTACTTGTCCTATTACTAGCTGGGAATCACTGTTCACTTGAATTGACTATGCTCCCATTTTTAAAGCTAGATGGAGGCCAGTTATGATGGCCTCGTACTCTGTATCATTGTTAGTAGCTTCAAACTCGAATTTTAAAGAATATTGCATTTGCTCGCCAATTGGTCATTTAAATATGATTCCAGCTCCCGGTCCCTTATCATTAGAAGACCCTTCAACAAACAGGGTCCACTTGCTTTTTACAAGACCATCTCTGGGTGATAATGTTGCAATAAAATCTGCCAGAACTTGTGTCGTTATCGCTGATTGTGGTTTGAATTCTATATCATATTCCCCAAGTTCAACAGCCTATTTTATCAACTTTCTTGATGTCTCGGTTGATGAAGTATTTGCTTTAATGGCTGACTTCTCATAACTTCGATCGAGTGTACTTGGAAGTATGGTCTTAGTTTCCATGCAGTTATAATGAGGGCAAGAACTAAACTTTCTGCTAGATTATATCCAGTTTTTGCATCCTTCAAAACATGACTTACATAATACACCGGTCATTCAATATTTTGATCGAGCCTTATGAGCACCGTACTTATCGCATGTTGAGACTCAGCGAGGTATAACTTCAAAGTTTCTCTGGCGACTGGGTGACTTAGGATTGGGACGTGTTGCGGGAATGATTTTAATTATGTCAGAGAGTTCTCACATTCGGGAGTCCATTCGAACTCATTCTTTTTCTTGATAGCTAAAAAGAAAGGACGGCATTCAAATCGATTCAAGGCTGCCACCCAGCCAGTGAGTCTCTACACTTCTTTTTTATTTGTTGGGCTCATCATATTAATTATTGCTTGGATCTTATCTGGATTGGCTTCTATCCCTCTCTGAGAAACCATAAACCCCAAAGAATTAATCACCAAATTGCTCAATGTGCATTTTTCAAGTTAAATTTTAATCGATTTTGTCTGGCTCTCTAGAATACTTTCCTTAAATCTTTTATGTGGTCTTCTTCCCAGTCTCTATATACGACCACATCATCTACATATGCCTCGATCGTTTGTCCAACTAAGTTTTCAAAGACTTTTGTGACCATACGCTAGTTCTTTAAACCAAAAGGCATCGCAGTGTAACAAAATGTTCCAAAATCGATTTAAAAAACAGTCTCTCAGTGTCATTGGGTGCCATGGATATCTGATGGTAGCCCGAGAAGATGTCTAAAAAACTGAACCTCTTTTTACCGGCAGTAGCATCAATTAATGCATCAATCCTCGGTAGAGGAAAACAGTCTTTTGGGCATGCTTTGTTTAAATCAATAAAATCGATACACGTTCTCCATTTTCCATTTGCCTTTCTCACCAACACTACATTTGCCAACCATTCTGGATATTCGACTTCCTTTATGAATCCTGCTTTCAGCAATTTCTCCAACTCTTCTTTTATGGCTTTTTGTCGATCGGGTGCAAATTGTCTCTTCTTCTGTTTCACTAGTTTATACCCGGTCATGATGTTAAGTCGATGTTGGACAACTGTGGAATCGATGCTTTTGAGATCAGTCGTATCCCATGCAAACACATCAATATTATCTCGAATCATGTTTATAAGATTTTCTCTACCTTCTTTATTCAAAGATCGTCCTATTGTAATTTTTTTATTTTCTTCTAGCTCCAACATTTCGACCTCTTCGTCAGGCTCAAACCGATAGGTTTGCTGACTGTCTTCTCTGTCAATTGTCAATACCATCGGGTTAGGGTTAATTCGTACGCTATCAACATAACATATTCTGGAAATTAATTGATCTCCTCTGACGACCCCAATTCTCCGACTTGTAGGAAACTTCATGGCTTGATGTTGGGTAGATATTATAGCCCCTACTGAATTGATAATCAGTTGACCATAAATTGAATTGTATGCCATTTGTGTCCTTACTACTAGGAAATGGATGATGAGCGTTACATAGTTGGGGTATTTTCCCAACACCACCGGATGGTCTACTATTCTCTCAGGTATCACAGTTCCCTCCAAACCCCTGCAAGGGTGTGTTTACAGATTTGAGTCAGTCAGTCGGGATTTTCAATGCTTTGAAAGCTTCCAGCATAACACATTAGCAGCACTTTCCGTGTCTATTAGCACTCGTTTCTCGTCAAAATCCGCTATATCACCTGTAATCACTATAGCATCATCATATGGAAACGATACACCCTCTAGATCTCCATCATTGAAGGTAATAGATTGACCAAATCTGCTAGACGCCCCAATCAAGTTTACCTGTAACAACCGCGCATATCATTTTCTTGAATTTTTAGAATCTCTTCATGCGGCCGATCCTCGAACAATAATATGTATCACTCATTCTCTTTGTTTTCTTCCATCTTCTTCGACCGCTTGTTTTGATTAGTCGCTACGATTCTTCACAAAGTGCTTTAGCAGTCCTTCAGATATCAGTCTCTCGATTTCACTTCGTAGAGTCTAGCATTGATCGGTTGTATGACTGTGGTCCTTATGAAAATCACATATGCGATTAGGATCGCGAATGGAAGGATTGGATCTCAATTTATCTGGCCATTGAACTTCTTTTAGAGTGCTTATCTCACGGAGTATGGTAGACAATGGAGCTGTCAACTGCATCTGATATATTGCATTGACGGTCTCTACTATCGATCGATACATGTAATCAGCTGCACCACAAGTGTTTTGTTTGTTCATTGAGGTTTCTTCGTGTCTTCTCTTCCTACTACTTCTTTCATATATATCTCAATCATTTTTTGTTGCCTTCATCACTTCTTCCTGATCGTTATATTCTTCTTCTCGCCTGAGGAGCTCCGTCATAAACTTGGGCAGTTTCTTAGAGAGACTAGCCCTGAAGGTATGGTTTTTTAATTTACTGAGTAAAGCAGTTGCCACTGATGGCATCTGTAAATTTTTTATGCCTAATGTTGCCATGTTGAATCGTGACATATATTCGCGTAGGGACTCTTCTTTTTCCTACGTCACTTGCATAAGACCCATTGCAATCTTCTTCTTCCGAGCACTACTAGAAAAACAGATTGTGAATTTGTTCGCAAAATTTGAGAATGAAGATACCGATCATGGCGGCAATGTGTCGAACCATTCCGTCGCGTATTTTCTTAAAGTCATGGAGAATGCTCTGCAGGCAATAGCATCCGGCCAACCATGTAATCTTACCCAATCTTGAATGGTTCTTATGTGATCGATGGGATCTGTAATGCCATCAAAATCACCGGTTGGCTCTTTAAACTTTAACGGTAAAGGTATACTCATCAGCTCTTCGATGAATGGATTTTCTTTTATGGTAATAGGTCTTTCCCTATTCTTCTTTCGAGAGATCGCATCATCAACTTTCTCATTTAAAAGGCTCTCCCAATTTGCTGGTATTGAGTAGCGACTAGTGGACGTCGTCTCTTATGTTTGCGTTGTTTCAGATAGTGAAATCTCAACTGCTAGGAGAATCTCAACCTCTGGTGGAATTTTTGCCGGTAGAAAAATTTCTGTTGTTGGTGGTGGAGCGGTCACTCTCTGCAGCATATTCATGATAGTGGTCATCTACTCTTGCAAAGCTGCAAATTGTTGGACAGTGGTGAACTGCAACGGACGATGTTCTTCTTCTGCTTCTTGTGACGGAGCGTCTTGATGATCTATTCTTGGCCTTCTTCTTACTCTACTTGCCATGACTTTTGGTTCTTCTTTTTGTTGGGAAAAGAAAAGAAAATTCTCACAGACAGAGCCAATTTGATGAAGTTGTGTTTCTTTGTTCTTACTATCAAAAATCAAAAAGTGCTTAAAAAATCCTCATCTTTATGGTTACAAAGGTCCTATTTATAGAGTGGGTTCGAGTGTGCTGACTCAGCTACCTTCAAGTATGCTGACTCAGCAACGTAAGTTGGAATCCTTGGATGTAATGTAAGTGATCTCGATATGCGAGTGTAACTCATCGACCGGTTCACTTTGGTGATTGTCACTCTTTTGGTAATTTCTTAAGGCGGTCGATGAGAGTCTAGAACATATGAGTCTTAGCCCTAAGTTGGTCGGGTTATTCAACATCAATCATTTACTCGTGTATTTAATTTCATTTATTAATCAAAGTCTCCATGATCATACAAGATGTTATAAATTGTATACTTGATAGTCGAGTATAGTAAGACACAATCTACGACGTGATCAAAACCATATCGTTCGCAATCGGTAGATAAAGTTGGGTGCTTTATCTTAATAAGATTGAATTGTTTATATTAGAATTTGTTCTAGAACTGAAAAAAAAAAAATAATAACAATGTTGTGTTCGGTGAGAATAAACCAAATTACTAATTTCAAATACATTAGTTATTGAAAGAAGAGTAATTTACAAAAAAAGGTCCCTAACCTTTAGGTTCATTTACAGTTTCATTCCCTACCTCTTTCTCTAGACTAATGAGTTCCTAATCTTTAAAAAATAAGAGTCATTTATCCAAAACCATTCATTTTGCTGTTAATCAACCCATTTGACTTGCTAGTCCCAAAACATTTTAAAAAAAAGTAAAATTGTTATTCTAGTATTCTTAATTAAAATATTTAAAAATGAAAATGAAAAATTGATAAAACATAAAACAAAAGAAAATAACTCATCCACTCTACCACAGCCACCACTGCAACTTCCACCAGCATTGGCATCCCAAGTGCCGACGACACACCCACAAGAAGTTTCACACAAGTACGAACAACCCCCATCCACAAACCTTACAATTTATCTTCTATATACAACTATTTTGATTACAAACAAAAGTAAAAATATAGTTAAAAATGGGTGGTGGAAAAAATTGGACCCGTAGAACAGACCAATTCTGCGCTTTCCACAATTTCATTGAAGGTAACTTTTGTAAATTAGTTGTGAAATAATTGACTAATTTTGTAACAACCACGAACTTTCCCCTATAGGTCTTTTGTCCAGGGGCTATTCCGTGCGCCGTTAAGTTACGTACTATCCACTAGAGGTTGGGCTCCAAACTGGATTTCTTTCGCGCAGCATTCCACTTAAATTCTCCTTAAGGGAGGAGATCAAGAGTTCGAATTGCAGGGGACATGAAAGAAATCTAGTTTGGAGTCCAACCTCTAGTAGACAGTACGTAAGCTAACGGCGCACGGAATAGCCCCTAGGTGAAAGGCCTGTAAGGGAAAGTCCGTGGTCATTACAATTTTTTTCACTTTCATTTAATTATTGGTGTTATTTAAATTGATGAGTTTTACACATAATTGGTTTTACAATGATAGTAGTGGCATTGGCAGTGGTGGATTTTGATGGTTTATTTACATCTTGTTTGGTAATTTTTTTTGTAGATTATAAGTAGTGAGTCTTACAAAATGTATAAGTGATTGTAAGCACTCCCGAACATAATCAGTTGGCAAAATGCAAATTCAAAGCAAACATAAACTATTCATGTCTTAGTGCATGTTTGATGGTGTTGAAATTATCTTTTAAGTACTTATAAGTTGTGAGTCCTATGAAATGTCTTGATAATATTGGGTAGTAAGTTGTGAGTCATACTAAATATGTGAATAAAAATATGTTTGATCAGTTAACTAACTTAAATTATAATTTAAACTTTGGCAAACTATATTTCAAATTTATAACTATAGACATATCTATGTGAAGTTCATATGTGTGCTTGATCGATTTTGTACCGATATCCAATAACACACAATAGAGGGTTCAAAGTCTATTTAATAATTTGACAATAAGAAGAAAAAAATCCATCAACACTTGGAGTTTCATCTTTAAAAAAATTCTTGTTAAAAGGAGTGGTACAAACTCTTAAATATTGATTAGTATTTTTATACTTAACCGATGTAGAATTTAACCCATAACACCTCACACTATGATATGGAAAAAGTTCATATCATCTATGTAACAATTTTATGTCTTAATTACCACGTCGTAGTTTCTTCTCACTTTAAGGCATCATTTCTATCACATCATCATTGTACCCTCAAAATGCATACTCAAACAATCATCCTGTGTTCCTTTTTTATCATCCCTCAAACATGCCCTTTACTCATGAACTCAATCGTGATAGACTCCTCAATGACTTGTCAAGATGTAATCTATCGTGGAAATGTTTAGAGTGAAATTCACAAAATGAATGTGTTCTTGCATAAAAATTAGAGCTAGGTGATTTCATTTTAGCGATATTTGTTGCATATGTGAAACTATCATCCCATCCCTTTTACTACTATGAAAATAATCTCAAACAATCAAGAATTAACATATGATAGGAAAATTTTATTGAATTATTTCAATATCTTTACCAAAACCATTCGAACCAATATAAGTATTTTGAATTTAATATTCCAAACTGACATTAATTGGTTCGTATTAAACCAAAATACTAAATTGAAAACCATTGGCTAATGACAATTGTAAATACAATTGGACAACACTCGAGAAGCATCATAAAGGCAACGTCGTCTTCCTTTGTAATATTGAAGGCATTGCCATTCACAAGTTTTACGTAGACATCCATAAGGAATAAACCCAGTCGTGCAATTGGGTAGCGGAGCAAGGGCAGCCACTTGACGAATCACTTTCATAACTGTCAAAAATTTAAAAAAAAAAAAAAATATATATATATATATATATATATATATATATATATATATATATATATATATATAGATTATAGCTATATTACATGAGTATAATGTCTATCATTAGTAGAGATCATTACTAGTCTATGTGACAATCGATCATTTGATTCATTGTACAATGAAATTGTGATGTATTTTAATACATTGGATAATAAATCAGGGGCTCCACTATCACCTAGAATGATGATAATTTGTACTAATAATAGATAGCATTATTCATATAACAATGATCATTTTTTTTCTTTAAATAATCACACCAATAAAAGGGTTTGATTAGGGTATTTTCTTTTCTTTTTACTTTTATATTAGCAAGGGTATTTTATGTATTAGGCATTTATTTTTCTCACTAAAAAACCCACTAACATGCCCTGAAACAATGTTATAAGAATCGGTTGGTTCAACTAGGAAAATTGAGAACTTATCCAAAATTTCGTCTGATTATGTGTAAAAAATCCAAAATTAACTTGTTAAAATAGTCTTACAATCGACTGGTTCAACTCCGAGACCAATTTTTTCAATCTCAAAATCTGCATCTTCATATTCTCTCCAAAAATTCTGTTTTTAAAATACCTTTTCTTGCTCAATTTTAAAATCCTTATTTGAAAAACATTACAGAGGAAATCTGTTTAAATAAGGAGAGTTTCTATATTTTCTACATTTTGTATTTTTATAAATATTAAGATAAAACATCAAGAAGAATGGAAAGATAAAAGCACATACCTAAAAGAACCAATACAAAGTGCCAAAAATAAAAGTTACCAAGTCTTCCCATTCCTAAAGAAATTTGATCTTTATTTATTTTTCAATAAAATAATGCCAACAATGGTATCACATTTATAATACACTAATTGAAAGCAAGTGATACGAACATGAGTTTCTCATAAAGATGTATTTAATAGCATATATTTAACCAAATATGTTTATAAATGACAGGGTCGGACCTAGCCCTAGGCGGTTAAGATGCCGCTTAGGACCCCCAACTATTGCATGGCCTAGAGGTTGGCAATTTAATCAGAATCAAAACCAAAACTAGATGTTCTAGGTTCTGGTCAGATTCCAAAAAAAAAAATTAGGAATCGAATTGAGAATCGACCGGGTTCGGGTAAGTTCTTGGTTCTTGAATTAGAATCGTAGATACCAACTTGGAACCAAATTGATCATTTTTTATAAAATTTTTATTTTTACAATTTATTTATTCTAACACAACCCGACACCAAAGCACCAAAGACAAGAGTCCAACTGTTCAAGACCCAAAACCAAAAGTCCAAAACCCACTACCCATAAATTCAAACTCAATTGACACAATTTCAAATACTCAAATCCCAAATTCTCAATCGCTATTTGGTCAGATACACAATAAAAACATTTTCGTCTATCTCGCACTCTCGCTCAATACATAGTGAGACAGCAAAGACGAAACTCCTCTGTAAATAAAACAAATCTTTAACTTTGAGATGTAATTTCTCTTTTCTAATCTTAATTTATGGGTTTGCAATTCTAGTTTTTATTATTCCAATTAATAATTATATGTTGCAGAAATTGTTTTAATATCTATCGTATTCTAATGTTAACGGATTTGCAATTTTTAGTTTTTTTCAAGATATGTTGTCAACTCACGATTTAAAAAAAAAAAAAATTTTGAGTAGAACCGAACCCGAACCGGAATTGACGGTTTGGGTTCAAGTTTGGTTTCAATTATTACGTGGAATTGAATGGTTCTATTTATGAAATAACCGAAATGTAACGGGTGGTTCCGGGTATTGAAATACCTAGACTGACCTACCTGACGCCCAGGCATACCACGGCCCAAAAACTTTTGGACCTATTTTTTTTTTAAAATAAACCTACATACATTTGAAGCGAGCCCAAATAGAAAACAAGCTCAAATTTAACTTACATTATCTATTTTCCTTTAAACCCACTTTTAGAAATTTTTATCTTAGCCTCTGAATCAAAACAATTTTTCAAATTCTAACTTTTTTTTTCATTCAGTGAAAATGAAAAATGTATCATTTTTGGCTTGTAAATCTGTATATATGTATATGCACACACCCCTGCATATATTGCGTGTATATTTTTTATTATATATTTTCTCATTTCTTTGGCATTTGTTTTACTCTTGGAATTAGAATTTTAAGAAGTTAATGATGGTGTCAACCGATAATATATCGAATTATGTATTTTCAACTATTTTTAATTTGGAGAACTTTATTTGTTTTTGTTAAGTGAAAATGAATTGATTATATTTCGTGCATCAGTATTGTATAACAGTTTTTGAGTCTTTTGACTTTTGTGAAAATCTAATTTAGATATAATATATGTCAGTGAATGCACAAAATTTTCATTGTTTGTAAAAAATTTACATTTCAAAAGATTCGAATTTATTAAGGGTCTCTATTTAAATTTTCACCTAGGGCTCCCAAAATCTCATGCTCGACCTAATAAATGCTAGTGAATAAGGTAAAAGAGGGATAAGCATGTCTTTAAGTGGTGACTATGAAAAAAATTAACTACTTAAGAGGCAAGTATTGAGCAAATGAAGCCTCATAAATTACACCAATTAGAATATATTTGAATAAGCTTAAAAAGTCTACTAATATAAATCAATTATAAAACTAAAATAACTTTTGACTGATTAAACTATAAAATAAATAAATTATATAATTGTAAATTTAGTCAAACATAAATCAATTGTTTGAATAGAACTAAGTTTTAGTTTATAGTTGATGGCATTCTCAAACATTAAACAAACGCAAATAGGTTGGAAATCTAAAGGTCATAAATCTTGAATTGTCCTAACTTGGAAAACAAGAAAAGTGGAGTGAGATTATGAATGGTAATCCAACCCAGATACTCTGATCCCTGCAGGGACTCACCTCGAACGGATAGGGAATCCCGGATTAATCAAGGAACTAGAGCGAAAGTCCCCGCCCACGATTCCAATAACTATTTTTTTTAATTATTATTGTTGTTGTTATATTTATAAAAATATAAATATAAATATAAAAAAGTACTAATGGTCCAATATTAATTAAAAGACCACAAATCTACTTCATAGTCCATCCAAATGTAAAACATATTATTTATTTAATGATAATAATAAATTGGTTTATAGACTTTTCTTTCAACACACTTATTTAAAGAGCCCAATGTAGAATTCTTTCCATACATTTACTATTTAAGTATTGGGACTTCGCTAAGACTTTTATTGTCCCACATCAAAAAATATTTGTCATATTAGAAAAGAAATGTCTATACATAATTTAATTTTGTTGTATTGTTTTAATATCTTGATATTCATGCATTTCTTTTTTAATAATTTAATTTAAAATTTAAAATTTTAAAAAAAAACACAGAGAAATAAAAGGGAGAAGGGGCGAGCCATTGCACCCAACACAACACAGCTTTAAGCAGGGATCTAGGCAGGGTCAGGACAGGAAAATCTCCGGCGGGGTGGGGATGGGAAGGGCTGCCCATGCGCCGCCCCGCCCCGGTCCAGTCCGGTCCGGTCCGGTCCATTGCCATTCTTAAGTGAGATTGCTCATTAAATGAATAACCAATCATATTTGGACAATAAAAGCAAGAAATCAAACATCTAAAAATTGGTCTTCTGTGCATAAATATTTTGATGTGTCTACCTGGCGATCAAGAGTGTAGCAAGTAGCAAATCTGATAAATAAAGAAACAAAATCCTATAAAAAAATATAACTACTAAAAAACAACAAACTCCAATTAATATCAATGACATATTTTATATAAAAAAAACCATATACATATAATCACACAATAAAAAGTCCATCAATGTTCAAACATTGAAATCACAAACCAAGAAACCAACGATTTTCTTGATTATAAACTTTCAGAATCACAAATGGCAAAATAATCTTTATTCAAGAATCTGAGCTTTTAATTCTACGCGAACAGGTTTCAATTATAATTTTGTGATTTATTTACAGAGATATAGAGACTGAATTAAAGAAAGGAAAAATCAAACTATTGCTGGAATTTGAGAGTTTGTTGGGATCCGAAGAACTCAGAGGAATGAGAAGTATAACAGTCGAATACAACTCAAGATCTCTCTTTCAATTTTTTGTCTCATTCCCAGTACAATCAAAATGATGTAGGTGGTGTATTGACTGTTGAGAGAGGAAGAGGTCTTCATCTTCATTCTGCAATTGAACATGATGAGCTAAAAGTATACTTCCAACATGTCAGGCCATCAAAGTGGGCAGCAAATAATCAAACATCATATGCATCACTAGTCATCATAATATGTGATTATTACACCCACTACTACCAATCTCAAAATAATTCCAAATCTAACTTAACAAATTTATTTTAAAAATACTACATTTCTAAAATTATATTAACTAATAAAATAATGAATTAATTATTTGTACGATAAGTTCTCCATCTTTATAATATCTCCACTTTAATCCATGTACTTTCTCTTTCATTTCAATTTCATCTTCTTTTATTTGCAACTCAATCCCTTAAAATTTTATATTTTTACAAGTTGGTTCCCATATTTATACTTTTATATCAATTTAATCCTTTATAGTATCACTATTTGATACAGATATTACAAATGATATTTTATATCATTGAATATGTTACTGAATATGTTACATATTATATTATGTTATTTTACACATCACATGTTACATGAATTAGTATTCTGTATCACTGATGTTACGTATATTACAAATAATGAAATCATGAGTTTTATTTGTTAAATTTGACATTGTATTACATATCTATATTATATTGATGTTACATAGTATCAATAGATTTTTAGAGTTCAATATGTATATTAATATGAATTTATTGAATTTAGAGTTAATTTTACAGTAGTAACAGTTTTTGTTTAGTATCGCGATGTGAGACGGATGTTACAAATGATATTGTGTATCACTGTTTGATACAAATGTTACAAATTATATTTTGTATTAGTGAATATGTTACAGATTATATTATGTTATTTTATATAGCACATGTTACATGAATTGATATTTTGTATCACTGATATTTTGCATTTTAATTTGTAATACAGATTGTTATAAAATATCATTTATAACATTTGTATCAAACATTGATACACTATATCATTTGTAACATATGTATCAAATATTGATACTATAAAGGACTAAATCGATATAAAAGTATAAATATGGGGACCAAGTTGTAAAAATTTAAAAGTTGAAGGACTTAAGTTGCAAATAAAAGAGACAAAATTGAGATGAAAGAGAAAGTATATGGACTAAGTGAAAATATTATAAAGATGAATGACTTATCGTGCAAATAATCAATGGCTCAAGAAGCAAATTTGGGTGAATTCACGTAAAAATATCTTTTGAGATATAAAATTGATTTTAATTTATTATTTTATTAATTAATATAATTTTAAGAATGTAATATTTTTAGAATCAATTTGTTAAGTTGATAAAATTAGAATTATTTTTATAAAGTAGTTTATTTATGAAAAAATCCCTTATAATCTCCATCTTGAGCCATATGTCCGGTCACTTAGTACAATCAGAGACCCTTCTTCAAATTTGGTCCTTGTCTCTGGGTACTTTAAAAAAAATTAAACAAGTTACAACAGTTAAAAAACAAAGGTAAAAGAAACGGCCACACAACTTAACGATTTGCTTAAGGTACCAATACTTTTTTAACTTGAGTCAATCTTAAACAAGCTTAAACCTGAGTTAAACTTGTTTAAGGAAATATGTTTAGTTCTCATATCAGATGGATTAGCATGTACAAAAAAAAATTCTTGGATACAAACATCTCTAATGAAGTGAAGTCTGACATGAATATGCTTAGTTTTGTCATGAAAGACAAGATTTTTGCATAGTCATTGTTAATAGAAATAATGATAGGCGATATATATTGTTCTCATCAATAATAGCACGCTTGTCTCACCAACTCGCACCTGCCTCGTTGGTATCATAAGCTCATCTCTAACAGATAGACAACAATGACCCAACTACTATTAGGCAAGCCAGATAAGCGACCCATAAAATAATAGTTACCATCGACAATTGAGAAAATGAAACACCAGCAATTGAGAAGATGAAACATCTCTCATTAACTCCTAATAATGAGAGAAGATGAAGGGACACACATCATCAAATAAGAGAGATGAAGGAACACCCGTCATCAATAACAGCAGGTCATCCCTATAAATAGAGACCAACCCCCAAAGTAAAAACAGAAACACAACTCTTATACACTCCATATTACTATTCTGCACATATATTTTAATCATATACTGATTATCACACCGAGAGTGAACATAGGAAAAAAAAGCCCCGCCACCTTTTGCAAGTCTCTACCACTGTCGCCGTCTTGCTCGGAGGAGGAGAAAAATATTTATCATCAGATGTATAGTTGACTAGCTATCAGAATAAACCACAACCAGATTATGTAACAAGCTACTTTCAGTAAGCAAAACTTTAAATCATAATGCTTCCTTCACATCTTCAGTTATGGCAACATATTGAGATTTAGTTGTGGACAATGTCACAATATGATGCAACTGAGACTTCCAACTAATACAAGAGTCACACATAGTAAAAGCATATAAAGTAGCAGATTTCCTACTATTCCTATCATTAGCATAATTTTCATCCACATATTTTTAAGTTTTATCACTTTACTACAATGCATGAAAATTAAACCCATGTTAGCCCATGGATTAGATATGTATCTACTCAAGAGACTTACATAATAGGCAATATCAAGTCTGATACACATCATTGTGTACATTACAGATCCTCTCATATTTGCATAAACAATATAACTTAGCATCCTACTAATATAAACCAAAAGATGAGAAGGATGACAAGTTATCTATCCAAATGTCACTCAACCACTAATATGCTATTTACTTTTTAAATTGAACAGAAGACCACCTGGTGTAACTTAAAATGCTCAGCAACTCACAGCACATCCAAAGAAAAATGAGAATTGGCAAAAATAACTTCAAACTTTTCTTTAGCAATGCCAGAAACCATTACAACATGACACTTGCAGAAGACATGTAAAGAACATCCAAGAACAATTAAACAAATAAATAAGGCACATACAATGCTTGCAATCAAAAGAACCATACTACGTTGTCAATGTCAGCGATTTTATATATTTAATATTTCGCAAGTGTACGGATCGCACAAGTAATAAAATAGATTATGAGTCCAAGAATCGAACCTACAGAGATTTAGATAATTCAATTTCAATTACACTAACCTTAACCGAATCTAATGAACTTTGGAAAATTGATGATTAAGAACTAATTAAACTATAAACTAAGAACAATTAACTAATTATAAGTCAAGCAAACAAGAGATTAAATTAAAGAAGAATTACTTTAAAATTAGAAAAGAAAAAAAAAAGAAAAGCGTACTAGGATCCCGAATCCACTTATACCAATTTTCTTTAACCCGAACCGTTGAATTTGATAATATGATTTAATTATGAAGATCAATATTCTTAATTTGTTTAACAATATCTTTCGAGTATAATTAAACATATCCATATATATGACCCGACTATATCTCTATGACGGATGCGAACATACAAGAATGCATTAGAATTTGTCAATACTTAAATATCACGTAAAGCATAGCGGTATATCTCTATTCCTTATCGGATTCTACGATAATTGATAATATGTATAACCTATTTTTCATCTCTTGAAGGTAAAACAAGCCACAAGAATTATACAACTATTATGCACATAATTGTAGATGAAGAGAAATCAATATCAATTATTCAGAATTAAAAACGTGCTTAAATATCAAAAACTACATTCAAACAATTAAAGGATTATGATATAAGTTTCATCATGATCCTAGCACTAAAAGGTTTAACCTAACATACTAAGAAGAAGAAAATAAAAAGAGAAAGAAAACATAGAAACCATCACCAGGATATGACGAAATAATTGAGAGATAAAATCTTGAACTTGATCTTCGTTGAATTCTTGAAAGGATAAATCTTGATCTTCGTTCTTGATTCGTCTCTTGTTTTTCTCTCTAAATTGACTTCCAAATCGACTCTAATCCGGCCCCTTTTGTTATAAGTTAATAACTCATAATTATAGTTCCATAATTGTGTCCCACAAAATCTCTAAAAGCGCTTAAAACCATGGGCCAAAAGCTTTCCTAATCGGAGTCGAACTCGAAAAGGAAACAAAATCTTCTGTGCCAAATCCATTCCCAGGCGATCGCCCGCCACCGTTTTTGCTCTCTGTTGTTGATAATAGGAGCTGGAAGATCGCCCATCTTAACATTTTGAATTTTGTGGCTTTTGTCCTTCAACTTTGGATTTTGATCATTTTAGTCCTCAAAACTTTTCATAACCTCCAATTTGATCCTTCAAGTTTTCAATTGAGTACAATTGAGTCCCCGTACTTCTGAGACATCTTCCAATTTATCGCTTTTTATCTATTCTTCTCTATTTTCTATTAAACAGGTCCAAAACTAAAATATAAAGAATAACACAATAAATTAAGTAGAAAATCTATAAAATAACGTGATAAAAATTTAGTTTAAAGACTCGAATAAGTGCACAAAATGCACTTTATCAGTCAACAACATAGAGATATGATAATAATTTACACATGTGCTTGGCTTTTAGACAATACTTACTCCACAATCTTCAATAAAAAAAAAAATAAAGACATACCTTCACAGTGAGGAGTGGATCAGAAGACCCACGAGTAGCTGCAATAGATACACATACAGTCTTTCCTTCAACTTCTGAAATTGACTTGATTGTGTTTATCACCTCTTCAGGTTTCACACCAAGCTTTATAGATGGTACGATATGTAAGAATTAATGTCCAATTAGTTTGGTCTGACTTAATTACTTATTAGATCAAATTAATTAATTAGATTAATTAATTGAGTTCGTTAGTTGTGGCCTAACAAAGTTATAGTAAGACTACAACACACAATTCTAGTAGGACTAGAACTAGAACTAGGGTTAGTGCCACCTATAAATAATAGGACCACAACAGTTTATGCAATCAATCAATAGAATTTGTCTTCATTTCTTGCTAGCACAAGCAATGGACAATCCAACACAATTGCTACCAAAGTTCTATTTTCATCTGTTCTTGATCGTGGAAGTCTGTTCTTACTGTGTGGTTTACCATTGAAGGCTGGACAATTAGATAGCTATAGTATTGAAAATTGTACTTCTAGCTAATTAGATTTCATGGTGTTCATCAAGGTAAACTTCTATCACGAATTATATCTAAGTATGAGGTTGATCAAAATTGTAAATTTAATTTTTGTTGTGCATGTATATGTCAATTCCTTACAAGATATTCTAATACTGCCCAACAATTATTTTTTCACAAATGGAAAATTTTAATTTTTAACAAAAAAAAAAAATCTCGTTTAAAACCTAAAATTAGTATCTACGCTTAGAATTTTCTGAAGTAACTATTTTTTCATAAAAATTAGTATCAATCTCCATTATAACCTATAATTAGTGTCAATCTCCTTTGGATCGATATTTTCTCAAACCCATAAACATTTGAGAATCCGTTGCAGGTTTCAAATATCATTCAAGAAAATTTAGAAACAAAATTGTATTGTAACCTAACTTCAATGCCCAACCACAATATGAAAGAAAAATTGGAAATGCAAAGTACTTAAAGGAAAATGTAACCCAACTCAAATATACAGATAGAGACAAAGGGGAAGGCAAAGCATGCACTTCTAACTCAAAATCAACACAAACTAAACAATCTAATTGAAGAACTCGTCGTGTTGAGTCTCTTCTCTACGAGAATGATATTTTATTTGTTCAAACATTACACTAATTTATAAAACAAAACAATTGAACTTCCGCTTCCTGTTCTTATTAGAAAGATTCACTTCAATGGATGCTATCGTATGGTTAATGAATGTGTTGCGCTCTTTTTTAAACTTGATTGACTTTAATGCTTGAATTAATTTGATTTTGTTTAGTGACCATGCGATGAAAATCAATTTCAATTTGAAGTTATAGGGTTTTATGTGTGGTGTATGAAAGAATAAAAGAAAAAAAAAACAAGATAATATAAATATATGAGTATAGGTTATTTATTACATTTTAATTATGGTTATTGTTATTGCTTAGATTTGGCGGGTATTAGCACAACATAACTCTACAACAGCAACTATTGTGTTATTCAATGGAGTGATAAGGTGACCCAAGATTGTCGGAGTGATAAGGATGGATGCTTTCACAATAATGCCTATTTTAGTGATGCCTATCTTAGTGGAGAGAAGTTGGGAGATAAAGAAGTTTCAACTACAACAAATTCAAATCAAAATGGTAGTCCAACATATGATGAGACTCCATCAATATGCATAGAAGAAGCTTCAAGTCTATGTGCATTTGAAACCAGTCAATCAAAGATATGAAAAGTATATCATCATCCTAAAAAATTGGATGATGATATACTCTTCATATCTTTTATTTGAATGCTAATGGTTTGAATTTGTTGCAGTTAAAACTCATTTATCCTCCAACTTCTCTCCACTAAGATAGACATCACTAAAATAGGCATTATTGTGAAAACATCCATCCTTATCACTCTGATAATCTTGGGTCACATTATCACTCAATTGAATGACACAATAGTTGATGTTGTCGAGTTGTGTTGTGCCAATACTCTCTCTCAAACTATGTCAGGGTTGGAGGCAAAGTTTGGTTCGAAAATAGTTGAGAGCATCCTTTGACATTGGTTTAGTGAAGAGATTAGCAACTTGATCATTAGTGGAAATGTGTTGAGTGATAAGCATTCCAAGTGCAACTCATTCGCGCACATAATGGTAATCCAATTCAATATGTTTACTATGGGCATGAAACACAAGATTGACTATCATATGAAGAGCACTTAAGTTGTCACAATAAAGTATTGGAGGAGATGCCATTGGAATGTGAATATCTTTCAGAATAAAGGTCAACCATGTAAGTTCGGCTGCAGTGTTAGCCATGACTCGATATTAAGCTTCGGTGCTGGATCGTGAGATCGTATGTTGTTTCTTTGCACACCAGGAGATTATATTTTATCCAAAGAATGTGCAATATATGGTGGTAGAACGCCATGATGGTGAGATAGCTAGCCCATTGGAATGTGAATATCTTTCAGAATAAAGGTCAACCATGTAAGTTCGGCTGCAGTGTTAGCCAAGACTCGATATTCAGCTTCGGTGCTAGAGCGTGAGATCGTATGTTGTTTCTTTGCACACCAGGAGATGATATTTTATCCAAGGAATGTGCAATATCTGGTGGTAGAACGCCATGGTGGTGAGATAGCTGGCCCAATCTGCATCTAAAAAAGTATAAAGATCAAGTGTAATGTTTGAAGTAAAGTGTAATCCTATGTCAATAGTGCCTTTGATATATCGTAAGATACATTGAACCATTTTTAAATGTGTAGTATTGGGAGCATGCATAAATTGAGACACGTAGTTAACACTGTATGAAAATTTTGGATGTGTGAGTGTGAGGTATTGTAGAGCACCAACAAGTCCTCGAAAGTAACTTGGGTCGTCTAGAAGAGTGTCATTTGACAAAACTTTGGTTTTTGCTTCAAACAGTGCATCCTTGGGCTTACAATCTATCATGTTGGCTCGTTC
This sequence comes from Forsythia suspensa, assembly GCA_023638005.1. Lineage (NCBI taxonomy): Eukaryota > Viridiplantae > Streptophyta > Magnoliopsida > Lamiales > Oleaceae > Forsythia > Forsythia suspensa. Next base: position 10,330,627 of record CM042668.1, read on the forward strand.
AAGTATGGTAAGAGCATAGTGTGACTAGGATAAATAAAGACCATTGGTTATCTGGGAGATCTCAATGCCAAGAAAGTGATGAAATAGTCCCAAATCTTTCATCACAAATTCACACCTAAGGAGTTGAATGAAGTTATAACAAGTGCTATAATAGATTCTGTGAGAAATATATCATCTACATAAAGAAGAAGAATTAGTGAACCATGATTAGAACGAAAAATGAATAAGGATGGATCTACTAGGCTATCAAAAAAAACCATATTTAAGGAGGAACACACTAAAACTAATCAAACCAAGCACGAGGTGTTTGTTTGAGATCATAGAGAGCTCTTTGATGCTTGCAAACATGTGTTGGATGTTGTGGATCCGCCATCCCTAGTGGTTGTCCCATATATATATTTCCGAAATGAGACCATGAAGAAATGTATTTTTTACGTCAAGTTGACGAATGGGCCATTGCTGAACAAGTGCTATGGTGATGATCATTCAAATGGTTCTTAGTTTGACAATTGGTATCATCAAATTCAAAAAATACTAAAACCAAAATGGTAGTCCAACCGATGAGGAGACTCCAGCAATATCATAGAATCAGCTTCAAGTTTAAGTGTATTTGAAACCAGTCAATCAAAGATATAAAGAGTATATCATCATCCAAATCAAAAATATGAAGAGTATATCATCATTGAAATCAAAGATATGAAGAATATCATCATCCAATTAGAAAGCTAAGAATTGGTCGGTCGCCTTACTAATGAAGAACATGTCCCCACCCAATACAACAAACCAGGTATCGACAATACCACTATAAAAACCTTCATTGCCTGGCGAAAGTCTGATTGTCTTCTTCGTGGGTGGATTTTTGGAACCCACTCTGAAGAAGCGCTCAACCTCGTTGTTGGTCTAGACACAGCCCATACTGTATATAAAACACTCAAAAATGCATATGCTCAAGATTCGCAAGAACGTGAATTCACACTCCGTCAACAGGTAACATACTCTTGCAAAGAAAATGACAAAACAATTGGAGAACATATTCATACCTTCAAAGGTTTATGTGATAGTCTCGCAGCTTATTGAGAAACCAGTTCCAGATAAAGAAAAATATATTTTGTCTCCTCACTAGTCTCGACCCTCAAAATGAAGCCTTCACAACTATCATGTTGAAGCCCACAATGCCATCGTTCTCTGAGCTGTTCTCACAACTTCAAAATCTTAACCAACGATGCAGTTGGTTCTCTAGTCATACAAATGTTGCAACCTTACAATTTACTCATCAACTATCATTTTATGAGCAACAACAATAGCGTTCCCAGCAACCTTCCTCAAGATATCATGGCAACCCATAAAAATTTACAACCAATGGGAGAGGATTTCAGGCACAGCAACCTAGGAATAAAAATTGAAGCTATTCCAACAATACCACTTCTTCCACTCAACATCGGCGCCCACCACCATCAAGAGAACGACGTATGACTCCAGTAGAAAGAGACATTTTCCATGAAGAAAAATGTCAATATTGTGGCACGGTGGGTCGTATTGCTAAAATCTACTGGTGGGTGCCCAAAACCCTACTCAACATGATGAAATTCCACAAGCCCTTGCAGTCCTCACCTTGGACAACACTACACAAACAGAGTGGACCACAAACACGGGAGCTTCCAATCACATAACAGGTAAGCCAGGTATGTTAACCAATATTCATAAATATTTTGGTACAGATTCAGTTCTTATAGGTGATGGATCTTCTATAACAATTCTCGATATTGGAGACTATTGTATTAAACAAAAAAAAATATTGTCTTACCTCTTAATGATGTCCTCGCTTGTTCCTAACTTAACAAAAAAATTTCTCTCTATAAGTCAGGTAACTACTTAGTTTCCTATTAATTGTAAATTTTCTAACGTTGATTTTTGTGTAAAGGAATGAGAAACAGGACAACCATTGATCACATGGAGGCCCATGGGTGATCTCTATGTTCTTCCCACTTCGCCGGAGCTTCATTTTCTCCATTGTTTCAAATCCGGCTTAACAGAAGTTTGGCATCAACGCTTAGGACATCCTCAGTTTTTGACTTTACAATTATTAAAAAATAAAGGATTGATAGATGTCATAGGAGCTATAAAATCTGAATACCTTTGTGATAGTTGTCAATTAGGGAAGCTTAGTAGATTACCTTTCTCTTGTTCTAAACATTCTAGTTCAAGTATTTTTGAAAAAATTCTTTGTGATTTGAAGGGACCTGTTCTTGTTTTGTCGATTGGAAAATTCAAATATTATGCATGTTTAGTAGATGATTTCTCTAAATATACATGGATTATTCCCTTACAACATAAATCTGATTTTGTAAACGCATATTTAGCCTTTGAACAATATGTTAGCAGGCAATTCAACAAACAAATCAAAAAATTTCACTCGGACGGGGAAGAGAGTTTATCAACTCAAAACTCTCATCTCATTTTCTCTCTACATGCACCATTCATCAGGGATCGTGCCCATATACTCCTGAGCAGACAAGTATGGTTGAAAGGTGTCATAGGATTATACAAGAACTAGGTATGACTATGTTGTTCCATAGTGGTGCTCCTTTATTTCTATAGGTAGAAGCATTCACTACTACTTTATACCTCATTAATTGGTTGACTTCATATTCACTTAATTTTGAAACACCATACTTTACACTGCATGGTGCTCATCCTGTTTACTTTTCACTTCGTGTCTTTGGCTCTAAATGTTTCTTTACACTTGGGCACACGACATCAAAAATTTGATCCAAAAACTATTCTCAGCATTTTTGTAGGCTATAGTGATAAATATATATGACATAAATGTTTTCACCCCTCAAGCAAAAAATTTATTATCTCTCGGCATGTTGTTTTTGATGAGTTAATCTTTTCATATAAAAATCATTGCAATTCCAGCATTATTCTTCCTCCACCACTTGTCATTAGTATATTTGATTCTTGGCTACCTCATATTGACTCCAACTCCTTTGTAGAGACTCTCTTGCCACCATCTACACCACCGTGCATAAGCCCTTTACCTGCAGCAACCATACATACTCCAACTCCACAATCTTCTAATGATCATTCAACTCTATCCAAAGATACAAGTCTGTTTCTCCATGATCCCACCCCTTTACATACATCGATAACCTCACATACTCCACATGTCATTAACACAACACAATAGCTTGGATAGCCAGAGCCAAAGAAGTACAATAATAGAGATTGGACAGCCCATCCTTTTAGGAAAAATCTCAGACATAGTTGGAGAGATAATTTGAAAAAAGATTATTCTTAATCGACAAGATAACTCCCACAAAGAAACTCCATGCCAATCCCTATAAAGCAGCACAATAATAGAGATTGACAAGGATGATGGTCGAAATCTTGGGGATCACGGTAAATCTAAAAATTAACCTTATCTCCACAAAGGGGAAAAAATAAAATCAGGTGAATAATTGATTGTTGTCCTTAATGGACTAGGGTCTCCCTCTATAAATGTGTCTCCTTTATTAAAGGTACATATTATTCTATATCATAAACACTGGTCAAATCTCTACTTGTTTATCTTTTCCACACCAAACCCCCATATGTAATCTCATACCGGTAGTTGACTTGATAGTCGGAATGCCAACGAACACCTGTCCCTTTTTTATCCGATAATCTTGGTTCCTAACAGTTGTTCAAGTGTTGACACGTAGAGCGTAGATAGTGTATTTTTGGTGGTCAACAGTTATTATAGTAATTAAAAAAAAATAGAGATATAGTGCATGGTGGGAATATAACCACCTAATCCAAATCTAGCCTAAAGAAATTTTCACTTGCTAAAAGTGCCAAATTTCTTACCATGTATTTTATGGTAGATTTGTTGATATGCATATAATTACTTATCTTGAAAAAGAAATTGGCATATAATACAGTCACTTGGTTATTTATTTTATTTTATTTTATTTTATTGGGTATAGACTCCAAACTTCAATTTTTGTGGGATTTTGGTCTCTACTAACGAATTTTCGTTCAATTTCAACGTTAATATGTCGAATTAATTTTACAAAGCTAAAATTTATGTAAATTTTAAATTAGTCATTGAGGTATTTTTTTTTTTAACTCATTCAGTCAATGAAGTTATTTAATTTTATATCATCAGACCTAAAGTTTTTTTTTTTTTTTTGCTCATTTAGTTACTAAAGCTAGTGTATGTTTGGTACAAAAATTTGTAGATTATAATCAGTAGATCGTACAAAATGTGTAGATAAAAAATATATAAAAATTATAAGTCTTGTGAAATATATGTATAAAAATGATGTTTGACCAATTTATAAGTGCTTATAAACACTAACATACATAAACTTAATTACTCCTTAAAGCATTTTTCTGATTCATTCAATCACTAAGATTATTTAATGTTATATCCTTCGTACTTAAAGTATTTTTTTTACTCATTTCGTGAACGTTACCTTTCACATGCAAGTTATTTGAAGAGTTAATTGGTAACAACTATATTTCCATCATTATACTTCTTTTATAGCACTTTAGCTCCTCATTTGAGCCTCACGACAAATATTTTAGTGAGACTATCTTATATGTATACGTGATAAGACAGTCTACTCAAATCATGACAACTCAAACTCCAAACCACTCAAATCATAATACTTTGGACACGGTGGGGTGGGTAAGAGAGAGAAAATGGTAGATGAGCAAACTCACTCGTGATCCAAGTATCGTGATTTTAGTAGTTGAGGTTTGAAGTATCGTGATTTTAATAGTTGAGGTTTGAAGTGTGGGGTGGGTAAGAGAGAGAAAATGGTAGATGAGCAAACTCACTCGTCGATCCAAGTATCGTGATTTTAGTAGTTGAGGTTTGAAGTATCGTGATTTTAGTAGTTGAGGTTTGAAGTATCGTGATTTTAGTAGTTGAGATTTGAAGTATCGTAATTTGAGTGAATAATTCTACCATGCGTGCACATAAAACTGTTCTATTGAAATATTTCTTGAGCCTCAAAAGCTTTGGCCAACTATAGTGCAAGTGAGCCTTGGCATATCTCCTTCAAATGATCTTCTCTCTACTCTAATCACTTCCTCAATCTTAAAACAATAACCACCGCAACTCAGATCGTCATTCTCGTCCATCAAGAACAAAAGAGTTTAAATTTCAAATTTCGACCCATTCTCATAGATCCTACATTCAATCCCATCGCAAAAGTGGTATTATATATATATATATATATATATATAGAGAGAGAGAGAGAGAGAGAGAAGATGGACCTCGTCACGGAGTTCATATCTCCTCGTATGGTCACGTGTTTGACACTCATTGAAAAAAATTTGGCCCCTCCATCCCTCTGCAAGAAAAAGATAGCCTCCCACCCTCTCCGCCATAAAAAACAGCCTCCAAGATCAATGCTTATACAAAAAGATAGAGAAGAATTCTCCTCCCCAAAGAATCCCTTGAACCCCATCATTGAGCCTAGTAAATTTCATTTCTCTTCCCTAGCTTTTATGGTGAGAAAAGACCCCCTCCCCAATTTACTTTAACTTTTTGGCTCCCTACCCCTACCCCTACCCCTACCCCTACTCCTTAAAAAACCCACCCTCTGCAGGGTCCCCTCCCCCTATTTACTTTATCTTTTCACAGGCCCCCCTTCTCCCTATTTCTTTACTTCATTTCCACTACATATTTATACACCATTCAAGTATTAACAATTTTTTCTCATTCCTCATTAGAATACATATTTTCCTCCTCATCATAATAGATTTTACTTTACTCAAATTTAGCCAACATCAAACATTTTCGATCACTTTTATTCTCTAAATTTATTTTATCAAAATTTTCTCTTACTTATTATTTTTCATATTTTTCAAAAGTTAGTAATAAATTATTAATTTGTTTTATTTTCGTTTATTTGTACAGATTTATTTTTTGTAATTTGCAAGTTAGTGGTAACATTGTTAATAATTTATTATGTTTTTTTTATTTGCACATATAATTGATGTATTTTATTTCGGTAAATTTTTGTAGGAATAGAATTTGAGAGTGGTAATAATGTATATGTTCCTCAAGTGACTATCGTCATCATTCTCCACGTTGGTCGTGAATTGAATCATCCGATGAGGCATAAAATTTTACAATCAACATGCACGTGAGCGGGGTTTAGTCTGCGAATAGAAAATAGTAAGAAGAAAAAGAGACCAATGAGTATGTTTGAATATTATTTGTGTGCTATAAGGAAGGTAAGACGAATGAGACTTACCAGATGAGTCGTAAAGATGTTGTGCCATGGGCTGGGGAAAGAAACCGAGGACATGTACGTTGTGGGTATAATGCTAGATTATCAGTGGTAAAGCAACAAACGAGTGAATGGTGGGTTGTCAGAACATTTGTTGAGGATTATAACCATCCACTTGCCACTCTTAGCAAGGTACACTTGTTAAGGTCACACCGGGGTGTCTCGAAAACAAAGAAGGCTCTTGTTCAACAGTTTTCAGAAGCTAATATTTCCACATGTTAACAAGTTCGACTTTTAGAGATAGATGTAGGAGGTCCATCATCCCTTGGGTGTGTGGAGAAGGATATCAAGAACTATCAAAGGGATGTGCGTCAAGAAATGTTGGGTCATGATGCGAAAACACTGATTGAGTTTATTATCTTCGAAAAAGAGAAAAATTCTAACTTTGTCTTTGATTATGAGATTGATGACGAAAACAAATTTGTGCGCTGTTATTGGGCAGACTGTGAATCACGAAGGTCATATGCATATTTTGGTGATGTCGTTGTGTTTGACACAACATATAACACGAACAAATACTCAATGGTCTTTGGTCCATTTGTTGGAGTGAATTACAATGGCCATACTGTTATATTTGGATGTGGACTGCTGAGCGATGAGAAGATCGAATCATTTGTATGGTTGTTCACTAAATTTATTAAAGCCATGCCAAACCATGCGGCTCGGGGGTGATCATCACAGACTAAGATGCCGCAATTATAAGAGCTATCTCTATGGCATCGACGTTACATCGATTTTGTATGTGGCACATACTAAACAAATTTTCAAAGAAGATGAATGTCGTGTTGTATAATGACTAGTATCACAGGCTTGTTCACATTATCAAGCAATCTGAGTCACCAGCAGAATTTGAACAACAATGGATCGAGGTAATGGAAACCACAGAGTTAGGTAACAATGAATGGTTGAGCAGTTTGTTTGAAATACGCAGTCGCTGGGTACCAGCATATGTCAAACACTTGTTTCTTTGCAAGCATGTCCGATGCTGAGATCAAAGAGTGGCCATTCATTCTTGAAGAAATATGTGGATAGGAAAAACTCTTTGACAGATTTTGTTGCCCAGTTTAACAAGGCGTTAGTTCATCAGAGGTATGAGAAGTTAGCTGCTAACCATATCAATTTAACTCAAACGCCAAAGGTCACTACAGCTCTTATGATGGAGAATCAAAAGGTGCAGATATACACAAAAAAAGTTTTCTTGCTGTTCCATAATGAACTAGTACAGAGTAATTCCTACATCTGCACCAAGAGGTCAAGCTCCAACAAAACTAAAGTGTACGCAGTCCAACATTTTGAGTCAGGTAGAACATCTGATCGAACTCGTCAGGTTAATTATTTCTCATGCACTGACTATATCTCATGTAGTTGTCGAATGTTTGATTTTTAGGGTTATCCATGCCGACACATGTTGTCGAATGTTTGATTTTGCTCTTGTCGAGTGAAATATATTCTTCAAGATGGACAAAGAATTCAAGCCGGTTTCATCCAACGACTGGTTCATATGTTCATACTGATCCTGGTCATTCATTAATGTCCAGACATAGTATGTTGTCTTATGAATTTTTAGATCTAGTTGACTATGGGTCTTTAACAAATGCTTGAAGAACTTTTCTATTGAGTGAGTTCCAAAGTTTGCACGTACGGGTCAAATATATTGATACTGGTGGCGATGTCGGCATGAGCAGAAATAAAAACAAGAGTGTAGAAGAGACTCAAGTTGTTTGTGATCCTAACCCTGTTAGAGCAAAATGGTGTGGGAAACGTCTAAAATCGGGAAAGGAGAAAGCACTTTCCCAATTCAATAGGTAGTGTTGTGCATGTGGCACTAGAGGTCACGATAAAAGAACTTGTCCTACGTTGCAAAATAGGTAAGTTAATGTTATATATTTTCTTACTTATTGTTTTATTAATGTTTGGTCCATTTGTTTTATAATAGATAATAATTTGATTGTTAGCTTGGACAATACAAATCAATCATAATACTTGCAGGGTCCGTTAGACCAACAGTATCATGCGTCGGACCTACAATCGCATATCATGCACTGTATCATGTGATAATGACTCACGTGACTGGACGTATCATCTGTATATCATACGCCGGACCCACAATACCCATGTCATGCTCCGGATCCACAATACCCATATCATGCTCCGGATCCTCAATACTCGATCACAGACAATAACAATGCATCATATTCCCTAGACCCACAGTAGTATGATGCACGCTTTAACTCTCGTCGTTAATTTATTATTTCTAATGTAATATTACTTTCTTCTTTGTATGTGTAAATTATCAATTAGAGCAAATTTATTATGCACGCTTTATTTATTTTTATTTTTGTAAGTAAAATTTAATTTATTACTCAAATATAAACTAATTAATTAGTCTCAATGTAATCTTAATAATAAAATTAACTTTAACTATATTATTTATTATATGATATAATTAATATATAACTTAATGAAAATTAATATATATTATATTTTTTAAAAACAAATACAATGAATATAAAAAAAAAATATTTTTAATTTAATAAATTTAATTATATTAATAATGTGGATATAAATTTGGTTGTAAATAGGAATTGAAGAAAGTAGGGGGGTTAAAATATAAATAAATGAGGGAGGGGTTATTACATTTGTCTGCATAGGAGAAGGTGGGTTTTTGCAGTGGGGGGTGGGGGGCCTCTCACATACAGGGAAATGATCTGGACACCTTTTCTCTATAAACCAAAAGAGGTAGGGCATAAAAGTATAAAACTTAAAATCACAATATTTTCCCGCTAAATTATAAATTTCACGAACCAAGCCATATAATTCTGAACCCATATTCAATCTGTATTCTGGAGGCTTCCACTTCACTACACATTCAAATTAAAAGGTTTACTTTCCTGTTTGCTCTTCTTCGGACTCCAATTTTCAATTTCAAATTCACGATGGTACGATTCTCTACATGTTAAAATCCCTAATTTTTTTGCTGTTTCACGATTTACTGAGTCGATGTATGTCCTTATAGTTTCCTGTTTAGATTACGCTTTGTATTTTGTTTAGCTACTGAATGTCGGACTTTTTGTAGAGAAGTTGAAATTTGTGTGGTTTCTTTTGTGTTATTTTTTATTATCCGACTATTACTGATATTTGTAAGTCGGAATAGTATTTGATGATTTTAATCTGTCTAAAACGTTTGCCTGTTTCGTAATGCCTTTATGGAAAATTTTCATTATTGATCTTTCGGGTTGTTTATGTGTTTTTAGTGGAAGATTGTGCAATTGAAAATGAATTGTTGGATTTAATTTTGAGATAGGATTTTTTTTTTCTTTGGAATTGGTTAATGATGTGAATTGTGAAGTATTACAGAAAGGGAATTCTCTGTTTTAGGCATCACAAATTTTGCACTTGCTTCCGTAGTTGGTTCTGGCTAGATAACAACAGCAACTAATGCTCCCAAATCGAGCTCTTTTGAGAAATTCGTTCAATTTCATTTAAAATGCGTACTTGCAGCAATTTTGTGTTCTATTCTTTTTCTTTCCTATTTTTGAACAATAATTAGCAATTGAAAAGTATTAAAGTGGAATATAATGTTTGCCAGATCCACTTACAAGAAATGTTTCTTCAATTTATCAAGTAGTATATGCCATCTACAGATACTTGGTTAAAAGGCATTACATTTTTTCTGAATAATCTAAGCATTGCATGACTCTTTTATTATTCTCTTCACGTTTTCTTTTCATACTGCGCTCTGGCATCTGCTTCTCAGTCTTTTGGTTTCCTCTATTTGTGGTACGTGTGTTTTCTGTATCAAAATGAAGTATAAATTTGAAAGTTCTAACATCTGCTGCATTTCTGTCCAGTCAAAGAAAAGAGGTCTTTCATTGGATGAGAAGCGTGAGAAAATGCTGCAAATTTTTTATGACTCACAGGATTTCTTCCTTGTAAGTATTTTTCTCTCATTTACTCCACCATCTCGAGTTGTTCATATCCTAATTTCATCTGATGATTGTAATAGGTTCTTCGATGTGTTTTCTTTTTGGAAATTTCTCATTTTGTATTTTAATATGCATGGCATAGCACAAGTTACTGAAAGTAACTTGTACATGTAATAATCATGGGTGTTCTGATCCCAATTCAATTTCAATTTGGTGCACTATCTACAAAATTAAGATGGAATACTCTAATAAAATAAAATAGCCTCTTTGAGGTTTTCATATCAGCCTATTGTGTGCATGCCATCATGCTCGGGACAATATTATGCTAAGGGTATCCTCTTTGAGGTTTTTGTATAAGCCAGTTGTCGCGTGCCATTGTGTTCTTGGATGTTAGTGTGCTAAGGGTGTTTAAGAATATTGGAAATGTTTTGGAGAACTGGAAAGCTCTGCTTTGTCCTTGCATCACGTGAACTCTTATCTAGTTTCTTTCAATTCTAATGTTATGCTGAATTCTAATTGTCGCTGGGTTTTTGGCAATAATATTCCATATGTTCTGGTTTTCAGTTATAACACAGTGTGACAGAAGATTAGAAGAGGTTTTTATAGCTTCCTCGACCCTTTACAATATATTTCTTTAAGGGTAATAGTAGATGTTTGCTAAACTAATTGATGGCTCTTTAAAATATAATATGTGGTTGTCACCATTGCCAAAGTCTGCAACTTCGGGATGATGTCTCTCCTGCTTCCCAAGTGATATGAACAGCTTTCCTCATCTTGCTTCTAATATAATATCAAATTTATCTTCTAACAACCTTTGATTCTGTCTGTTGAAGTTTAGTGCATGTTTGAGCATCATTTATTTATCATGTGTCTTCTTAACAACATCATTCAATATTCCTCAATGTTTCATTTAGCTCAAGGAACTTGAGAAGTCCGGCCCAAAGAGAGGTGTAATCAGCCAGTCAGTAAAAGATGTAGTTCAAAGTCTAGTGGATGATGACCTTGTTTTCAAAGACAAGATAGGAACTTCTGTGAGTAAGCTTGTTCTAATGGTCGATCAAGGCATATATGTTTCTGAAACCATGCAGCTATACCTGATACAGTTTTGCTTCTACATACATAATAATTTTTCCAGTTAGTTGCCGAAAAGGTGTCCTATTTTGAATGTCACTGCACTTACTCTTTCAGGTATATTTTTGGAGTCTTCCTAGCTGTGCTGGTAACCAGGTGATCTAATGTTCACTTCTTATCATGAAACTCATAGCAATTAAGACTCATTTCATGTTGATCTTGCCAAAATCTGATTCATTTTTTCAACAGCTAAGAAACATACATAGGAAGCTAGACTCTGATCTCCAAGGTAGTAAAAAACGATATGCAGAACTTGTTGAACAATGCAACACTTTGAAGAAGGGGCGAGAGGAATCTGTAAGTTAATTAAGTTCTATATCATCCATTCTCAATCTTCACAACACTTGACAAAGATATTCTATGTAGCCTTTCCAATGACTTGACATTTCATCACTGTGTTAGGATGAACGAGAAGAGGCCCTTGATGAGCTCAAAGCTATTGAAGCAAAATATAATGAGCTGAAGGTTGAATTGCATAATTTCCCTCCTTAGAGATGCTTCAAATTTTTTTTCCTCCTTTTCTTTTATTGTTTCTCAATTTTCTCTTTTTCTTTGGTTTGTTTGGCAATGAAAGTTGACTGTGGTCCTTGATCTCACTTTCAGGATGAAGTAGGACAGTATGCAGAGAACGATCCAGCTATCTTTGAAGCAATGAGTTAAGTGTTTCTTCCTTTATCACCCTTAACATTTTTATCTACCTAACGACACTTTCTTCATTATATTTCCACTCCCCTTTATTTTGGAATTTTCGTGGTCTGCAGCATTCTTAATTTTTTTGAATTTATGCTTGCAGAGAAAGCTATTGAAGTAGCACATGCATCAGCTAACAGATGGACAGGTCTATTCTTTTAGAATCCGATGTCCTTTCCTTATGAGTTTTTAGAAGTACTAGTTTCATAACTTATTTCTCGCGCTTATTTCTTGCTTTTTTATCATGTGTTATCAATCCTCAGATAACATATTCACACTGCGCCAATGGTGTTCAAACAACTTTCCTCAGGCCAAAGAGCAACTTGATCACCTTTACAATGAGGTATATAATTTACACTATTTGAGCTTTAGTTATAGACTTATAGTGGAGTGATCCAAAAATGTTATCACAACAGAATAATGAGAAAGGTTACTTCCAAATCAGGAATAATAAATAAAATTGGGACAAGATAAATCATTTAAGATTGTGTCATTTATTCGTTAGCCAGTCCTTATTGACGTTTTATATGTTTATTTTTGTCTCTTTGTTACTTTGAACAACAGGTCGGAATAACAGATGATTTCGACTATTTGGAGTTACCGGCTGTGTCTCCTGTTTGCCCTGTTGAAGATCAGATGCCAGAAGGCAATCTTTAAGTCTGTAGCTTGGGTGATATAGCTTTTCCCATCACATATATGGTAAAGATTCAAGAATGGTTGTTTACCAACAAATTGTGAGAAGATAGCAGTTTCTTAATTCTTTTGAGTATTAACTTACCCTTATAAATTAGTGAGTTGCTTGTCACTCTGTATACAAACTGTACATCTACTTGCATTACAAAAAACAAACACTATGTTTTTTGTTATTTTTTTTCATTCCATGGGTCTGTATTTTACAATGTCATCATATTTCGTCATAACCTTTTATGGTAAGATAGCTCTCTTATATGGCAGGAGTCAACTGCATTGATGCACAAGAAAATAAGTCCTGTGATGGGGGAGACCTGTTGTCGAATCCCAAAGTTCGTCACAGAACTGAGATTTGTTATGGCAGAAACCCATCACAAATCCAACCGTAAAAGCAGCAAACCGAAATTCATGTGGAGTGACACCCCGATGCAAATTTTTGCAATGTTTTTCTGTTACAAACAACCAAAGGACCAACTTTGTGATGGATTTATTTAATGTGTTTCTTTCCCATTTTTTTACTTTTGGATCAAAATGATCAAAATACTTTTTTGCTTTTCAAATTAGCCGTAATTTTTGACTAGAAAAAAGGGGTATTTTGGTCAATTTTTTCAAAAGTCAAAAAATGGAAAAAAATAAACCTATTTTAATGGGAATCAAACAACTCCTGATATGGTCAATTTTCGCATTTTTGTTGTATATTTCACGTTGGTTGATAGAAAGTAAAACTAAGAGATGTGAAAGGAGATTCTATCTCACATTAGTTGGGAATTGAAAGATGGAAGAAAGAAGAGCATATAAAATGGTATTTATAGTATTATTTTAGTGAGACAATTAAGAAAAATTAAATGAATTTTTGTTTTACATTGTTTGAGACAAGAAAATAATTTAGTTATGAATAATACTATTCATCAATTGGACAATGAATTGAGACATATAGTCACTTAAAGTTATTCAAGATTTGAATCTTCAAGGGCACATAAGTTTTCCTGGTCATATTTTGGGTAAAATATAGTTATTTTTTTATATTAAAATTATATAATTACTTTTCAATATTTTAAATTTTAAATCTAACACATGTAACATGCATTTTTTATATGAAATGTAATAAATGTAACAAATATAACAACAAATATTACAAAAGTCAAAACAATATTTTTAAAATTAAAAAAGTTAGCATTTTTCAAATTATTTTATATTTTGTAATATACTAAGAAACAATCCCTAAAATATATTTTGAAATTTTAGCCAAGTGACCCAACTACCTACAAGGGATTCTTCCAAATATACTTATTTTCTGTATCAATTTTCCAAAGCATAGGAACGTATTTATTTTAAATTTTGTCTATAGATTGGATTTTATCTACAAAATGGAAAGGCCTAACACCCGTATAATTGACAAGTGAGGGACGACAAAATTTGAACACAAAACATTTACATGTTGAAGTAACTCAAAACAAAAATAATCGGGCCAACTAGATCCGTCCAAATCTACACTCAATTTCCAACTTTGTGCGTGTATGGTTGAAAAGCTCAAGTTAACTAATTTGGTAAAATGATCATAGCTATAGATTTGGGGAGTTAAATAAATAATTAAGAAATCTACACTGTGTTATTAACTTATAAACAGTATTCTAAAAAGTGTAAAACATAACTATACACGAAAGTCGAACTTAAAACTTTTCGAACCTAAAAGATAGTGAGACAAAAACGAGGTGAGAGAGTAAAACATGAAGCTACTGGATGTAGAGGCCCCTAAGCAGAGTCTAAGCATCGCTTAAACGAGCTTTTTAAAACAACATTTATAAGTAGAGTTAGAAAAATTGTCACCCCAATCCATTTGAGCATGCAATTTACAGCAGCTTATAATATTATTTCAGTACATTACAATGTTTATTATGAACTTTGTATTCTATAAGTTAATAGGCATTAAAAATTTAGAGTAAATTTCAGTAACAAACAAATGAACAAATTCACAAAAAGGATCTATTTCTGATTCTCAAAAACGATTGACAAAGGGATTGATCAAGAAAGTAACCAACTACAACAAAAACACTACTACTCAAAAATAATAATAATAATAAGCATAAAAACTTCTCTTGACATTTTTCCATAACGACGTGAAATATATTGTTATTTTATGTTATTAAATTCTCTTATTTTTCTCACCAATTATGTTATTAAAGTAGGTTTAACTCTCAGCTACCATTGTTAATATTTTAAGAGCCACTTAGGAAGAAGTAAATATCTTGTTACAGCAATTTACAATTTCAGGTTTGAGTTCAAATTCCAAGCCTATGAAATCCTTTTGTGTGGGTTTCACATGAGTAAAACATATCTTATTCCATTGCTCTTCAAAGTTTTGTACACAGTATAAGGATGTTTAAGATTATTTATACTCCGTGATGATACATTGATATACAGTCTAAAATTCCGGGAAATTTTCTTATAAGCATAGCAATAGACTACAATGTCTATAGAAACTTTCTTAACTGTACCACACGTTTATGTACATAGGTTGCTGAACCCACAAATGTGAAAACAGCAGGCGAATGATTCTCCATTCTAAATATGAATCGCAATCTCCTCCAACATTACCTGCAGAAAACTGAGCCGATATCAAAATCTAGCACTACGTATCATCAAAAGTATCAGTTAACATTGACACATTTCTATCTGAATTAATTTGAACAAATGGCTCTGATAATATACACTAGTTACTAGATATATAAGGAACTTGCAGTTCCAACCAACCACAAAATCTTGCTCCGAATTGATCGATCAGTTGACAAGTAGATCAACACTACACTAAATGTATGTTTGGTAAGTTGAAATAGTTATGACTAGACATTATAATAAGTATCTTAGATATATATTATACCAAATTTACCCGTTAAACAAGGTAATTTTGACTTGTTCAGAGTGCCATTTCTGCTTGCAAAGCAGCAAGTTCGTCTTCATCTGTATGTTTCTGAGGAGTAGTGCGAGCTGGTACTCTGCCCACTGGGACCTGAACTGGATCAGCAGGGGCCGTGGTTGCGGGCTGAAGAAGCTGTTCCTCCAACTCTGCACCTTCCAATTCTTCAAGCTCAGCTTCCAATTCGTCCTGTCATAACGAAAAAATTTATGACTTTTAATTGCTTAAATAGATCGCGTGTATCAATATTAGAAAATTTCAATACAAATATAAATAAATCTTCAAACAAGTCCAATTACAGATAAGCAAAGAACCTCATCAAAATCAGCTGCTGCACCAATGGGCGTAGCCAAGGCTTCCTGTATCTGCTTCATGTTTTCTGTTTGTTCATTTATCTCGTCCATTGTCTTGTCCACATCATCAATGTTCCTATATATAAGCCATGTCAAAGTTGAGTTGCTAAAGAATATACGTATTGTGAAGATGAAACACATATCAACTTCAAATATCAATAGTACGTAATTTATCTATTCTCATGCCATCGTGCATATAACTATACCCAACACCATATTATGCATTGTGTCTGATGCATAATGACACAAAAAAGAAAACAACACAACAACAGCATAATGCATATACCAAGTGCTTGGCAATTTTTTTTAAAAACTCCAGATATTATAATACATAGTTTAAACCATCTACTTACGTTGCTTTCTGCATTGATTTCATTGCAGCTGCTCCACTTCTCAAAGCATCCACAGTTTCAGTAGTTGCTTTGGCACCTTCTAACATTATCATCTACAGAGAAAGACATCTAACATGTGTACTCAGGTAGGTTTTGTTAGAAAAAGATCATCAGATATGAATGAAGTACCATGCAATACAAGTGAACATAAAACATTGAGTCAACCTGATCATGGATGCGCAGTTGGAAATTTCCAAGCTGCTCAATTTGCTGTTCATAGAGTCTCTTCCTCTTCAAACACTGTATAGCCGCTGCATGATAAGTTCGTTTGCATAAGTTAGTTCCAGATTCAACATAGAGCCTTCTAAACATGTAGAACTTACAAGATGAACAGAACCATAACTAAAAATAAGGCAGACTTTGTTTAGTGACCAGCTACACATAAACAAATTTTCTCCCCGTGCTAAAATAAACAAAGGCTAAGCTTTGCCCCAACATTGGTGACTAACTTATCAACATGCGGTAAATGTCAACATGAAAACCCCGAACCACATAAAACTGCACATGCATATATTATCTTAATCAAATTTGTTTCTTCTTGCTAACTGAAATTAGCAATGGGACGGAGGATAGCTAGTGAAACTGAATCAACTGCATAGCTGATCCTCAATGCTAAAAATGGGAGAATATCATGGACTAATGATTGTCAACAGGTTGTTGTAGATATACTGCTTTAACTGTTCCCAAAGCTCCGAATTCATATAATCAGTTGACTAATCAATTTCCTTCGTACATACGTGATATTTAAGTGTATTGACCAGCAAGTGAACCAGATATGAGCTAAATCTATACACAAATGAAGTTTTACTTCGTCAAAGTAATAATGCAGTACCGATTCGCTGAGGCAAAAACTACATGATGGTTGTACCACTTTAGTCACACATATTTGTCCTATATGCAACTTCATATCAGAATATTGAACTCTAATATGGATAAAACCGGAACATAAAAGCTAAATTGCACATCTTTAAAAATGGGTGGGAACCCAAGAAAACAATGTGGTTATACCTCTCTTGTTTTTTGCTTTTGTGAATTGCTTGGCCTTCTCAACCTCAGAAGAAGCCTTCTTCAGTAGCACTTTTTCCTTCTTCTCAAGCATCTCAAGAGTCTACACAAGGTAAAAAAATGAAATATTGAATATGTGGACATGTAGACAACAACCCACATAATGCATAAAATAACAAAAACATAAACCTTTTAATAAATTTAGTTAGTCCTTTATTGACACTCCATTCGACCCCATGTTATACAACTAGTATCTACTGGAACATCCAGTGAAATCAAATTCATTGTAACCACATTAGGCCATTCTAATTATGGTCTAGCACTTCTAACCTATTCTACTGGATCGCATCACTATTGTACAAAAGTGCTTCTTTGGGTCTATATAAGACACGCCCCAAGCACCTAAGTCGTTTTTCCGTTAATTTATCTTGGATTTTGACCACTTTCATTTGTTTGCCAATATTCTCGATTCTTACTCTATTTATTCCAGCATGAACACATATCAATCTTGCCAACCTCATTCCAATATGTATCCTTCAAACAACCACTGGCCAGTACTTTAAAACAGAACTAGTCTAATAACCATTATGTAGGTCTTGCCTTTTAAAGTTATCCATCAAACATATATTAAAAACTAAAGGGGATAATATCTGATTGATTCAAATATTTAGGTTATAAGAAGCCTGGAATAGAACTTTTGTCGTCCCATTAGCAATAGATAAATATACATCAACTTGAGTACATAAAGAAAGGTCACTTTGGTGAGCATGAAGGCTGAAATGCACAGCTCGTGATACCAATTTAACACTAGAGCACGAAGTTAAAATAACACATAAAGCACTAATAGTCACTTATTCTAAGTTTTTCAGTAAACAATGATAGGGATGAAATCCCAAATTCTTCTCAGGCATGCCATGTAAATACTTGGGGATTTTGATTTTTTTAAATAAGATAATTACATAAAAGAACAGGAGGGTGCAAACCATGCCAGAACAAAAAATGAAAATGACTATCTCTAGTGGAAAATGATAAACTTTATTGAAACTCTCCAACGACATCAAGGATTGGAAGAGAAGGCGCCTTGATCCACAAAAACATATTCCATCAGTTCTCGGTATGTGAGACTGAGGAATGCATGTTTCCAAAAGACAGCTAAAAAAGTTGCACACAAATGTTTATCTATGCATAGCAATGAAAAAACAAAGTTGACACTAATTTGGATGAACTACGATTCTACAACATATATAGGCTCCTTTTCTGTCAAGGAATAGTACACATAATGTGAAGAAAGTTTTCAATAGATCAAAGTTCTCTGGCAAATTTCCACCACTGCTATCATTACAGAGAGTTTCCCCATAAAAGATAGTGAATTGAATTGAAAATAAGCAATCAGCTCAAAGAACTACACAGTTCTACCACTTCTGTAATTGCAGAGCATGTGGAAAAAAACCTGCATAACGAAACCCAAATTATAATTGAAAAGTTTACCCTTCAGTTTATTGCACGGAAACTTCAGAAATACACTACAAAATTATAGTTTTAGCAATACGGACGTACAAAATTGCCATCTGATTCGTGGGTTATCAGCATGCCAAACAAAGTACATACTCAGGTGAATATTAGAACACACAAATCGACGCATAATTGCAAACGCATAAAAAATATTCATAGCCACAAAATACAAAATTTTATACCTCATTTAATTTGTCCAGAGTAGTGAGAGCATTAGTCTCCAGCTTAGGTTTGCCAAAAATCCGAGTAAACATATTTGATTCGATCTGATTAGCTTCTGTATCAATCAAAACACCTATGTCCTAATAATCCTCTGAATCAAGAAGACAACAATAAAAAATAATTAACAGGAACTTAAAACCAACCTAATAATCCTCTGAAATCAAGAAGACAACAATAAAAAATAATTATTAACAGGAACTTAAAACCAAAAGTTAGTTCTAAATTCTGTTCCCTTGACAATTCGGAGAAATGGAGAAAACTATAATTTTATCAGGAGAAATATATATATTAAAAAATACCTCCGAAACTGAGAAATTGATTTTCAAATTCAGCTATTGGATCAATAAACTGTTGAATGAAAATCAGTTGCAGTTGCAAATTAGGGCTTGGGTGTGGGGGAGAGGGGGTGGACGATGGTTTGACGTTCGGAGTAAAAAGTTGGGTGTTGTGATTAATAGATTGGTCCACACGGCAAGCACAACTTTTGTAAATACTTTTCGGGAAAATTGTACACCATGAGTCCTCACTTTATAGATCGAGTTGTACAATAGATTTGAATTTTGGGTCTGTTTGACTAGAGGAAGGTAGAAAAGAAAATAATTTTCAATATAAGTTAGAAAATAAAACTTTCTTTTTTTTTAAGAAAATATTTTTTATGAAATTGGCCAAAAACAAATTTAAAGTGGTTGTACTTTAAAATTCATTTTCTTTTTCTACCTTGTATCAAACAGCTAAAATAGGAAATTATTTTTCTCGGATGTGACATTTTCCATGGAAAATGGTGCAATCAAACGGACTCTTATTTATTTAAAAAAAAAAAGTTAATCCTAATATTTCATTATTGTTACACCTAGTCCCGATAAGGAGAACCATATTAACAGTCTCTATGAGAGCTTTTTTCACCGATTTTGGATAGTACCGTTTATAAGAGATTGGAAAAATCCGTAGTTGTTGGGTCCATTTAATTGCACTATTTTTTTACATGGAAAATGTCACATCCGAAAAAAATAATGTCACATCGGAGGAAATATTTTCTCTACTTTGTTTGTTGATCTGAGTGGAAAAGGAAAATGAATTTTGAAAGACAATCACTTGAAGCGTGAATTTGGGTATTTTGGTGGAAAATATTTTCTCACCATTTTGGTGGTTTTATTTTCCTTCTTACATGAATTTTTTTTTTTTTTCCACTATTTCTAATCAAACACACCTTTAGTTTTTAAGATATTGTTTTTTTTTTTTTTTTTGGGTGCATTTCTCAACACCAAAATCGGTGTTTTTTTTACCATTTTTCAAAATTTCTTCCAATGTTGTTATCCTATAAAATAATTATTTTCAAATTTATCCTAAACTTAAAATACATACTTCATTCTTCCTCTTCTTTCCAAAAACACATTTTGTCTCTTATCTTTAAACAATACTTTTTTTTATGTATTATTGAATTACTTTTGAATTTTTTTTTAGTCGACTATATATTTTTGTTTATAGATAGTAATGACTCAAATATGAGTTTTTTTAATAAACTTTACTGAAAATTTACAGTTTTCGTATCCAACATTTTCAATATGTTTCTAATCTATTTCTAACTAATTTTTATAGCAACAATCATCATTAACCTTTCAATTAATTACAAATCACGTCTTTAATGACAGATAATGACGGATTTGTACTCTTCTTTAAATAAACAAAAATAAAAGAAAGTTAAAAACAATAAATAAAAAAAATTGTAAAAAAATTACATAACTTTTTAAAAGTACAAAGTATCTTCTTCCCCACCCCAGCCCACCCAGCCATCACCTCCACACGTACCGTCGTTGCTTCTTCTCCAGGAAAAGAAGTTCACGACCCGTAGGCCTTCTACCTCTATGCGGCATTGCTCCGTCAGGCTTTACCTGTTGAGGAAAATTCCCCACTAGCTGATCATCCTCTCGGACCAACTAATGATCATTGCCTTGGTAAGCTATTGCTCACCAACTAGCTAATTAGATGCAAGCCCCTCATCAGGCGGAAACCTCCTTTTGCTCCACCACTACAACCTCCACGCTGGCTTCAACACACCACAACCCCTCAATCTATCATTAATAACTGATTTAAGATGGAAATTTTTTTATCTTATTAAATCTATTATTAAACATTCATCAGTACCATAAAAATTATCAAATTCAAGATCGACTACAATTTTACTGTAACAAAAATGGTGAGGTGGGTTTCTTTCATTTTCATTGTATTTTTACTTTAATCTAATATCTATACAAAGATAAACACAGATTCGTGTTTTTGCATTGTGAATTTTTTTTCTTAATCGATGCTGCTGTGTGGTATGGTTCTACATCAGGTTCTTGGATTCAATTCAAAGATTCAAAAAATAATTTGAAAAATGGGTTTAAAGTTTTATGTGTCCATTCATCTTCTGCTGTGAGTGATCCATGAAATACTCTTAATATTCATCCTAATGCTTCTGAATCTGAGGTCAAGAAAGCTTAGAGAAAGCTAAGTTAATTTCTTGAAGATTGTTATGAAAATCTTTATTTTTCTCAATGTGTATTTTTAGATTTTTGAAACTATGAGTTTTGAAATTGTGTTCTTTTTTATTATCTCATTGTGTTAGGGGTGGGTGGGTGAAGAAGAAGATACTTTGTACTTTTTGAAAAATTATGACTCTTTTTGTAATTGTTTCTTATTTTTAGATTTTTTTTAATTTTTTTATTTAAAAAAAGAGGGCAGATCTACCATTATCTGTCATTAGGGACGTGATTTATAATTAATTGAAAGGTTGATGATGTCTAGTGGTATAAAAATTAGTTGCAGGATAGATTAGTAATATATTGGAAAGATTGGGGATGAAAATTGTAAAATTTCCTAAATTTAATGAGAAAAAAAAATAGTCCAAATATTAGTCCATGCACAATAAAATATAATTGAGTAAACTATATAAAGCCATATTGAATTGTAAAAAGTGACATACATTTATTCCACATTATTTACACATACCTACAATTTTTAATATATTAGCATATATGTAATTTTATTCTTTTAAAAAACATTCAGAATCATTGGATGGGGTGTGTATTTTAACCAGAACTGGTTCTGGTCTGGTTCCAGAAAAATAAAATTAAGAACCAAAACCGAGAACCGACCGGGTCTGGATCGGTTCTTGGTTCTTGAACTAGAACCATGAGTACCCGATTGGAATCGAATTTGTTATTTTTTATAAATTTACGATTTATTCACCATAACCCAATGACCCACAATTCAACACCACGGTACCAAAGACAATAGTCCAACTGTCCAAGATCCAAACTAAAAGTACAAAATCCACCACTCTTAAACCTAAGCCTAGGCATCGGGTTGGTCCTGGTATATTTCAATATCCGGAACCACCTGTTACAGTTCAGATATTTCGTAAACGAAACCATTTGGTTCCATGTAATTATTAGAACCAAACCCGAACTAGAATCGTCGGTTCTGGTTTGGGTTCAATTCCACCCATAATTTTTTTTTTTTAAATCGTAAGTTGACAACATGTTTTGAAAAAAATTAAAAATTACAAACTCATTTATATTAAAGTACGTTAGATACTAAAACAATTTATGAAAGATATAAACATTAGCTGAAAGAATAGACACCAAAATTGCAAACTCATAAATTAATGTTAGAAAAAAGAAAAATTACCTCTTAAAATTGAGGATTTGTTTAGGTTGCAAAGGAGTTTCGACTTCACCGTTTCACTATGTATTGAGCGATAGAGAGAGAGAGAGAGAGAGAAAGTGCGATACAGACGACAATATTTGCATTGAATATCTGAGCAAATAGAATTTGAGAATCTGATATTGAATAATTAGAATTGGGTCAATTGAGTTTGAGTTTAAGAGTGGTGGGTTTTGTACTTTTGATTTGAGTATTGGACAGTTGGACTCTTATATTTGGTATTATAGTGTTGGGTTGTGGGTCATTAGGTTCGGGTGGATATATTATAAAAATTTATAAAAAAATGACAAATTCGGTTCTAATCGGGTACTCACGTTCTAGTTCAAGAACCAAGAACCAAGAACTGCCATGAACCAGTGAAATCTCGATTTTGAGTTCTCGGCTTCGGTTCCTAATTTTTATTTTTTGAAATTGAACCGGAACCTTTGGTTTCAATTCAGGAGGTTCGGTTCCGATTAAAATGCCCACCCATACTTAAACCCAAACTAAATTGACTCAATTCCAAACATTCAAATCTCAAATTCTCAATCGTTGTTTGCTCAGATACTCAATACAAACATTGTAGTCTGTTTTGCACTTTCGCTCATCTCTGTCTCACTCAATACACAGTGAGGCAGCGAAGGTAAAAGTCATCTGTAATCGAAACGAATTCTCAATTTTGAGAGGTAATTTTCATTTTTCTAACCCTAAGTTATGAGTTTGCAATTTTGGTGTCATTTATTCTAATTAATGTTTATATCTTTTTGAAATTGTTTTAATATCTAGCGTATTTTAATGTTAACAAGTTTGCAATTTTTAAATTTTTTTAAAAACGTGTTGTCAACTCATGATTTTAAAATAAAATACTATGGGAAGAACCGAAATCGAACCCGAACTAATGGTTATGGTTCGAATTTGGTTTCAATAATTACGTACACCCGAATGGTTCTATTTACAAAAAACTAAAATTGTAACCGTGGTTCCGAGTATTGAAATATCTGGACCAACCCACCTGACATCCAAGCCTACCGCAGGATAATAAACTCTCAACTATGTGTTCGATTGTTTTAAAAACACGTACTAAAAATCACCTAAAATTGGACTGCTCAATGTTCAAAACTGATACTTTAAAAATTTTCATAACCAGTACTCCAATACTCCCAAGCAGGCCCTAAGAATTGTACATTAGATCTAAATCTTTAAAAAATAGTAAGTTAATCTTCAATCTTTCATTATTTTTACACCTAGTCCCTGATAATGAGAACCGTCTTAAGATAACATTACAAGTGAGTTGGGTATTGTGGTCGAATGAATTTTATTCCTAACTTGGAGCTTGTTTGATAGATTTTTTTTAGCAAAATTTAATAACAAGTTGATGAAATGAGTAGTTAAAAAGTTAATAAAAATTGTAGGCACGTGAATGTGTAGTTAAAATTAATTGTCAACTTTTGATCAAATGTTTTACCATATTTTTAAGATGGACCAAACAAGCACTTAATTTGATGTCCATAAGTTTGAAGCAAAACATTTTATTTTGAAAACGTGAAGCAAATGGTTTCTAACATTTGCCTTCACTACGAAAATGATTCCTAACGTTTGTTTTTGACACCGACGCAACTTATGTGTTTTGGTGCGTAACAATTGGTCCTTTATGAAAAAAAAACTATTATGCCCTTAATTTTAATTAGAAAAAATTACAATTAGATCTTTAATCTTTGTAAAATGTGCAAATGAGTCATTAACTTTAATTTTATTTAAAAAACTAACTTCAATTTAATTTATTTTTTTTGGGTATGAATTAAAACTTTATTGACTAAATTATTATAGACATAAACTATTTTGTACAATTTATAAATAATTATGGAATAACTTAAGTTTAAGCTCACAATTAATTAAGTAACGTGTTAAATAAAATTTTTTGTTTTATTATCAAGTGATTACGCTATTTAAAATTTTAAACTTTTATTTTATGGTTATAATAGAAAAAAGAAGCAACCTTGTGTAACTACCTTATCATCATATACTTTTGTTTAATTAGATTATTCAATTATTAATTACAATATTAGATTTGTATTTTTCATATTTTAATTTATTATTTTATTACCATTCGATAAGAAAATAAAGAATACATAATTTATAAATTAATCTTTATTAGTATTTTAATATTAAATAAAAACAAAATATATTTGGTTGAATATCACAAAATTATATACTTCATCCGTCCTAAAAAATAGACTTACTTTTTTTTCATTCACCCCAAATTATAAGTCACTTTTCTTGTTGAGATTATAGATGATTTATTAGTTCTCTAATAGGCCCCCTACTTCATGGTTATTTAGTTTTAATATAGAGGTATATTAGAAAAAACGTTAATAAAATTTATTGTTACAATTATAATAACTACATTTTTTTAATCTGTGTGAAAATAGAAATAAGACTATTTTTTGAGACGAAGGGAGAATATTTTTTTATTACTTATTTGTACTTTTCTCAAATGGAATTCAAATGTAATTTTCTATAATTAAAATTAAAGACATTAATATTTTCATAAAATATGACCAATTTTACACCAAACACGTAGATTAAGAATGTCTCGAGAAAGAGGTCCTCAGGACCATTTTTGCATTGAAGGAAAAGGTTGGAGATCAGTTAGAGGACATTTACTCTAAATTTCTTTTATTTTTAAAGGTTGATTGTACGATTAGAATCAAAAGGCGAGGATGAACTTGTTTCGAACTCGAACTGATAATAGGTAGTTTATGTGGGAATAGTGCTAAATGGCCGAGTGACCCAGCGTGTAAACCTAAATGGTCGTTGGCCCATTTTGTAAGATTAAAAACATTAAAAAAGAGAGAGATTACCCAATATACCCCCATCTAAACCCTTCCACTATCTTTTTGATACACTTTCAAATTCTCATTCTTTATAACTGTTCATAACCGACGAATATGAGGCGAAAAGAGACTTAAAAAAAATAGCTATTTTGCAAGGAAATTTTACTAACTCAAAACAAGTTCATTCAACCAAGTTAATCTCATTTCAAGGTTAGAATCAAACACATCTCGTTATTTTTAAAATGCATGGTTATTTCTTAAATATCTGGTAGGATTTAGTTAGGGCAGAATTATTAGAATTTGTAGTAAAACACCACGATAATATGTATACATTTGAGTTTAAGCCTGTGAAATTTGGTTGTATGTCCGGTAAATTTCTTCCCATTTGTGAAATTTTGAATCGATTGATTAAATGATCATTGTGTAGTTTTTAACGGATCACAATCGTTCATAACCAACAATGGGTCGGTTATATTTCATTGCATTATCAATTTTGAGTTATCAATGAATATAACTGACAATGATTGACCGACAACAATTGGCCATTATTGACCGACTATAAAAGACTTGAACAAACCAGTGGTATTTTCAAATTTTTTCTCTTAAATTATGTTTGAAATAACCATGCTTATTTTATTCATCTACTATGTAGGATGGAGTACGTTGTTGATAGTAGATTATGTGAATTTTTGGGGAAGGTGACCGCTAATTGCAACATTTTAAAAATAAAGAAGGTTCACGATGCTCTAGATGACCATCATAGAGAGTTGTTGCATCAATCCTATTTATGGAAATTATTTCAAGTAAGAGGAATGCAATTTCTCGAGTAGATCTTCGACAGTGTATTGCTTCGGCAGGTGAACTGTATGAATGACGATGAAATATGGTTTTGGTTAGGGGATGAAAAAGTGGCCAGGTTCTCCCTGTGTGAGTTGACCATGGTTACGGGACTGAACACGGGTAATGAAGAAGAAATTAAGCGTATGATTCGTCAGTCAAAAGGACTGTTGAATAAATATTTGGGATACAGGTCCATGGTCACTCCACCACATGTGGAGACTATATTTGAAGAATGCGTTGTGATGGAGGATAAATACAAGCTCGACTTGGTATTGATCGTCAAGACCGTGTTGAGGTGTAACACCATAAGACATCGATCGATACCCTTTTTGTTTGGATGTAGTGGACAATCTTGAAGTATTCAATAGATATCCATGGGGTCGAAGGTGTTTTATAGAAATAGTCCATACATTGAAGAGGGTTCATACCGTGAGGACAAATGGGTCGAGGTCCGAGCGCAAACATAATGTGTACGGGTTTTCACAGGCCGTGCAGGTAAATGTTAAGACCTTATTAGTTAGATATTGTATTAAATTTCGATATGTAATGGTAATAAATTATGTAGATATGGGCTTATGAGGCTATCCCGGCATTAGCAGCCAAATGAGCTATAAAAAAGCAGCATTTGAGGCTCTCGATGATGCTGAATTGGCAAGCCACAGATATCTCGACTACAAAGGATATTAGTGCTATCATCGACAATCTTGAGATGAGTACTTGATGGCATTTGCGCCTTGTTTTTAACGTGCGAAAAAGATTTTATTGCTATCTTTGACAATTAACATGGAGTTTCAAAAGTTGATCTCTTCCAAAAGGTCGACCCGGTAAAGGAAGCAGAGTTCCCCAAATGGTACTCGAAGCTTGGAATTGGGTAAGTACCGTTGAAGTGTACTCTTCAATTAAACAATTTATTGTTCATATAGGTATTTTCTTACACGTTATAATGGAATGTTTTAATTGAATGAAGAAAGACAGAACTTTTCTTTTTCCTACCCACAAATCGAAAGTTTAGGAATCTATGTTTTGTTAGTCACCTACTCTTCCCGAGACTCTGATCCTTTGGTGGGAAGGGCTTGCTAGGAATTGAATCAATAAGCTCATAAGGCGATTGAAAGCTTGATTCGCAGCAAACCTTACCTTACTTGACTCTATCAATGACTTTGGAATGAGGATATTCATTTTCTAACTAATGGCGGATCTTCCTCAAAAGGAAGAGAACGATGCTCTAAGTTTGATTTTGGTAAAACACCATCATTATGAGAATGTGCACGTGATAGAAAAACTATGCCAATCCATTGAAATGCCAAGTCATCACTGTCGCTGCCGAGGTTTTGACCAAACCAAAGGAAATAGGGTTGAGGCAAAAGAACTGTTAGTTTTCAGCATCGTTTATTAACTAGATAGTGTTCAAATTACAGACGCCAAAGAGTGGTTCAATGACGTACTGACCGACGGGAATTATCGATTAAGTATGTTCGTATGCTATAAGTTTTTTATTTATGAATCGAATTTGCAATTATTGTAGCACGTTGACATGACGATGTTCCTTTTTCACCGTCACGCATCAGTGTACCCTGCATCATTAGGCAGCCAAAGAGTTATTATGGATTTCGTGTTCAAGAATGATTTATATTTCGCGTAGATGTCCAGAGACTCGGAGCATGATAATTTCGTTGTGCTAGAATATCTGTTCGAATATATAAAGGAGAATTTGCCATCGCTCGGTCAAAACTGGAAGGGTTGTACATATCTGTACATTCCCAGTGTTAGCGAACATACACTAGATTGTAGTAGATGTCGTATTTGCCAAATCTACTGTAAATGTGTACGACCCCGACCAGGGTTGGCTTAGCCAGAGTCAGCTCGAGAAATTCCTAGAGTCCCTGCGATTCATGGTCCCCCTTCTTGCTAGGTCAGCCAATATTGGAGTCAACAATAGCCTAAACGTTTGTAGAGTGGACGGCACCGTCAAACAACATATCTCGTAAGTTATTTGTGATTAATATGAAATGTACGTTTGGTAAAAAAAGTTATTTACATCAAATTCCTAAGCATTTGACAATCGGCATTATTGGTAAAGAACGAATACATGTCCATGTGGAGATAGAAGCTAGCGACTTGTATAAACTTAGCTATGACCCGTAGTTTTTTTTTTTCGATGCTATAAATATGTTAGGGTCTGTATTTATGTGCACCTTCGTAAATATCTTGATTTTTGTAAATTTGCTTACTGTACATAATATGTTAGGGTCGGTTGAAGGAGAACTCTTGTTGCTTAGAGAGAGAGAGACTTGCGGCTGGGCAAGTAGGAGCAAATAATGAGTCAAGATCTGCTATTCCAAATGTATGTCCTCTTAGCCGTCTCGCCAATAAAAAAATTTATACATCATCAAACAAATATAGGTAAGTGTGAACACATTAAATAATTATATTTATTTAATGATGTGTAAACTTTTTATTGATAGAACGACTAAGGAGACATACATTTAGGACAACATATATGGACTCACAAATAATTAATTTATATAGAAATTGAAACCTATGGTTTCACTTATTACGTCATATGCATAAAAAATTTCAACGAAAAAAATACTTATTAATTGGATTCATTTTTAAGGCTAAAAAGTTTTATTTATTGCTTTAATTACAACTCACATAAATCAATACGTTAGCATACCATATTTGTGGTTGCAGTTTCCATGCATGTTTAATGTGATTTTTATGTTTCCAAAAGGACGGCATCTTTGTAGAGGGTCTATGTGGGGACTTTGAATTTGACAAAGTTATGATGAGCATTTTATCTTAATCGCCTACTACTCAACTTAATAAAGCCATACATATCCCAATGTGGGTTGGCTGAACTCATTTCTTTTTCTGGGTTGTTCTATCAAGATCAATTCCATTGCTATACCATTAAGATTGAAATGCTTTCTAATTATGGATTTCTATGTGATTTTAAGTCAAACGTCTTCTTTGAAGTTTACCATTGATGCTTGCCCTATCACTTCTTATAACTAGCACATCTAGCATCCTTTGAATGTGTCCAGACAATCTTAATTAGTTCTCTTGCATTATATTCTTACTATCATTTCCTTAATTTATCTCCTGCAAATTATATTGCTATAATTTAATTTATCTTCTAGGAATTGGCGCTGCTGCCTTAACCAATTCACATATATGCTCATTTTCTCTCGCTTTTTACCAAAATTTCATATTTAACATCCTCATCTCAGCCAACCTAAGCATATAGGAAGGCAAAGGACAGGCACTCGCGGACTTCCTCACAGTACATCTAGACTTACCTTCGGGAGAGGAGTTTTGATCTACGATTTATGAATGTGACAATATATGATAGTTATGGGTTTTGAGATAGGATGGTGGATAAACAATATAGTTTCCTTTCAAAGAAAAGTAAGAAAATCAAGAGCAATTGAACTTTGAGGAATAGATACACTCATATAGATTAGTGTTGTGCGATTTAAATCCCGCAAGTGGATGGATCGTTGACAAATAATAAAGTGATAAATAGAGTGTCGAACCCACGAGGACCAGATATTAATTTAACCAATTAATTTATAACCTAAATTTTAACAATAAAAGAAACACAGATTCAATTTGATTTTTGATTCTTAAGATTCTATACTAATTTAACTATTTTAATTAAATTGAAAATAACAATAAGTAACTTTAAAAAGGTAAGAACGAATTCAAGATCTACTAACTCTAGGATTTGCGAATCCACCAACACTTTCCTTAATCAGACATCCGTTTAACTGCTTTTAGCTTATAATTACCATAGATTGAAAATCAGCATTCCTAAATTAATCGAAAGCCTCTCTCGATGGTCAATCAATTCTATATGTTATGCGAACTTCATTATCTCTAATTAAGCTTGAACATAAACACATGCATTAAAATCTCAATAACACCTAAATAGATTTCATAAAGCATAATAGTAATCTCTATCTATTATTGGACCCTATGTTATTCAATATCACGTGCTTAATCTATATTGAATCTCTCGATTTCAATATAGATCACAATATATTCTAATGGTGATCGGGGCATTAAAATAATAGAAAAATGCATAAAGAATAATCAACCCAAGAGCAATTAATTACTAAAATGAAAAACTTCTAATTAATTAAAAATCATGAGGTTTCATCGTTCATCCTAGAAAAATGGTAAATTAGTCGGACATGATTTCGTCAATTATGACTATAATTGACTTCATCATGATCCGCAAAAGAAAAAGAAAAAGAAGAAGAAATAAATACAACCTGTGACTGGGATGAAGAATCTTCAATCCGTGCCTTGATCTTCGATTCTCTTCTTGTCTCTTGTTCCCAAAATTCATCTCCTCTTCCGGCTATTATCTCGCCTTATTTATAATGTTCTCCAACCCTCTAAGGCGTGTGTTTAAGTTGTTGTTTTATCTTGGAGTTGTAGAGTTCTAGTCCCATCGAAAACCGCCAAAATCGGTGCCCGTTATGCCTTTCAAGTCTCTTTTCGCCTTTTGTCGATTGATACTTGAATTTGATTATTTCCTAAAATAATAAGAAAACAACATGCAATTAAACTGAAAACAACTAATAGTACTCATAATCGTCCCTTTTGTGAGCCCGGATAAGTACAAAATTGTACTTATCAATTAGGACTACACTCTGCTACATTTCCCTTGCATGCAATTGGCTCTGTCTAGGAGGATGGTGATGTCCATGTTGTATCCCTTTTTATTAGGTATTCGCTTGGAGTTCGCTCTTAGAAATATTGCCATCCTGGCATCTTCACGTCAATTCCATGAGCTCTTAACCAGCTTTATTTGTTTCACATATTTTCACTAGGTGCCTAGAAATTATTGTAGCAAGTCGGCCAAGTAATTAAGGGGTGGCCATTTGGTCACCAATAATAGACCCGAAGCATAGGATGTGGTGATCGGTGTTCCTCCACATCATGTCTTTCAATCATAGTTAATGGTATCAAAGAGCTAGGGGTGGATAAGCAACAAAGCAACTTAATTTAAATAATAGGCAGGGGAAGAGTGTCCCCAAAACTAATCTTCCTTAGAACTCTTCTCGTGAAGAGAAGTTCTAGGAAAACAAATTTGTTTTCTAAGAAAAATGACATAAAAGGTGACCAACAAATCATTTATAACCTTTTTGAGTAAGAGAGGATCCCAAGAACGTGGGAATGGTGCTGAATGGTCGAGTGACCCAGCCAATTTTTTAAAATGGCCAAAAAATTGACCAATTTTGTTGTGTAAAATATCAAATATAACCATGTCTTCTTCCTCGCTTATAATCACTTCAAACTAGGGGTGGGCATTTTAACTGGAATCGAACCTCCCAAACCGAAACTGAATTGGAACCGAAGGTTCTGGTCTGATTCTAAAAAAACAAAATTAGGAACCGAGAACTGAGAACCGATTGGGTTCGGGTCAGTTCTTGGTTCTTGAACTATTACTATGGGTACGCGATTGAAACCGAATTTGTCATTTTTTTAAATTTTTTAGTTTTTACAATTTATTCACCCGAACTCAATGACCCACGATCCAATACCACAGTACCAAAGACAAGAGTCCAACTGTCCAAGATCCAAATAAAAAGTACAAAATCCATCACTCTTAAACTCAAACTCAATTGACCCAATTCTAATTATCCAAATCTCAAATTCTCAATCGCTATTTTTCTCAAATGCTCAATACAAACATTGTCGCCTATCTAAAACTTTCGTTCATCTCTCTCTCGATCAACACACAGTGAGACAACAAATGCGAAACTCTTCTTTAACCGAAACGAATCTTCAATTTTGATAGGTAATTTTCTTTTTCTAACCTTAATTTATGAGTTTGTAATTTTGGTGTCTATTATTCCAGTTAATGTTTATATCTTTCATAACTTGTTTTAATATCTAACATACTTTAATGTTAACGAGTTTACAATTTTTAATTTTTTAAAAACATGTTGTCAACTAAAGATTTTATTAAAAATGTTATGGGTAGAACCGAACCCCGAACCCAAACCGACGATTCCAGTTCTAGTTCGATTCCAATAATTACGTGGAACCGAATTGTTCAATTTACGAAATACTCGAACTGTAATGGGTAGTTCTGGGTATTGAAATACCCGACCGACTCACACGACACCCATGCCTATTTCAAACGATTTCAAATTCATTTATCTGTGAAAAAGAGAAGACTTCAAGGTTATAATTTAACACATTTCAATGTTAGAATCCAACTCATTTCATTTATGTAAGAAATTTTATTTCAAAGTAGAAATTCATCATTCCATATCTTCTTCTTTTTATTCACGGTAGAAATTGTGGATTTTGTAATATAAATTATGAAAATATGTATAAATTTGAGTATGAATTGTGATTTTTACTATAAATTTCTGCAAATCTGAATTCATTTGAAGTGGGTTAATTGAAAATATCAGTTATAATTGTATAAATTTACGCTAACAGACCACGAGCCTGTTAACAAATTTTTGGCCTGTTAAAGTCAAAATTGGCCTTAACAGACCCACAAGTCTGTTAATTTGGCCTTAACAGAACATAGGTCTGTGGTCTGTTAATGGTCTGTTAACAGTCGTGATTAAGTAAGGGTATTTCAGTTTTTTTATGTATAAAAGAGGCCTTTAAAACTTATTTGATACAAGTTAAGTACAAGTTAGACTTTTTTGCGATTCCGAGAGTTTGACAAGGCCATTTAATCAAAGCGGTCTCTCGAGAACCCATATTTGACAGTCAGTAGGTCTAATTTACCTCTAAGATAATTGTGCACATAAACAAAGACCCCACAACCAAAGAATTTAAGGGAAAGTGATACAGAAGTCATCTCTTCACCTCATGAACTTTATTTTTTTTCTAGAGTAGCATCATATTTAAAACAATACAGGCCATCAAGTCCCCTAGAACTGCCAATCTTTTTCTCCAAATCCCAGTCTTGAAATCCATGGTATACATGGAGAAAAAATTATTAAAACACTAATAATCTTTGCTAAACTTCTTGGATCGGAAATAGATGGCAAGATAGGTTAGGAACATGAAGAATGACGTTTAGCTTTAGATTTTCGAAATTGGAACACAACCCTTCCTTGCACTAAAGACAATGTTCCATCTGCAATTCTCACTTTTTTTTTTTATCACCACCACATGGAACATATAAAAATAATAAATTTGAAAAACTCATTATGTGATCCGTTGCTCTTGAATTATCCAAAGACATTTCTTTCCAGATTAATACTCGTGGCTGTCTAGAATTTACTTTGGACTAAAAAGAAAAAAGACGAATGGATTGGGTTTGTTGACCTCAAAAATGGTTGCCAACATGAACCTCACACCTCCTCTTCCTACGTGTAAAATCCCTACACACTCGGACTGCCACGTGGTTTATTCAGCCACATAGATGTACCTAGAACCGAATGGGTATGATGTTATTGTATGGAAAGCACACCCTATGGTAGAGGTGGTGGCTTGAGGGCCTCTAACTAATAACTTCTCAAGTGGTTATGAATACTCAAGTTTAATTAGCATAGATGACTTGCGTTTTCTGTGTGTGAGAGTTTATCTTTCAACATCCTTTTTTGTGGAAATGGTTTGGTATTTATATGTGAATTCCACTTGGTTGACCATCATTCGATGTACGACACGTGGCTCAATCTTAAGGGTCTTAGTGTCACATCATGGGCGTCATATCAGTGGTTTAATGAGGATGTCCCTTTCAGCCGCATGCTAGGAGGCTATAACTATGACAAGCCGCATTGGCAGGCTATTCCATCATTCTTTTCAGGTCTGACTCGCAGAGTGTCAGGGGAGGCTTTCTCAACACGCAATTAGGGTCAGTCTTCGACCGACCGTCTTCTCAAACCTCCTCGGCATAAAAGAACAACCACTTCTTCTTAACCTCCTCTTTACAACCTCCTCGGAATAGAAGGTAACAACTTACTTGGCAGGTTTGACTTTGACCTGGCCACGTGTAGTGCTTCGTAGGACTAAGGCGTAACAAGGTTGGCTTTAGACTTATTTATAAATTTGTGCAATAGCTCTTAGCTCACTAGTGAAAAAGGTTGAGAGTATGGTCCTCCAGAGTTGGTAGGTTGTTATCCATCACCTAGTATTTTGAAAAACACATATGTTTCTTTCTGAATACTTGGCACTTTTCCTAGCATTAGGTTTACTTTGAAATTATGGCATTTTCACCCCCCACTTACACCATTTCTTGCGCAAAACGTCATTTTTCTCCATTGTCATCCAAAATCTGCCATTAACTCACTTCCACAACACGGGTTGTACTAATTTGGAAGGGTAATTTCATCTATTTTGTCCACACACATTCTTCTCTAGCACCATCTAAAACCGACTTCCAATACTAGTTCTTCACCACTGCCGCCAATGATGACACTAACCGCACTTCATCTTTTACTCACTTCTAGGCATGGCAATGGATCGAGCCGAACTAGCTTGGCCCATAAAAATTGAGCTCAGCTCGTTCCCAAAAATGACCCTCGGTTCGGCCCATGAGCTCGTGGGCTGAACGGGTCGAGCCGAGCTACCAACGAGCTCGGCTCGGTCTTCAATTTTTTTTCTTTTTTTTTGTTTTTTTAAAATTTGAAAATAAAAAATAAATACAATATCGAGAATCCTTTATGTTAAAAATTAAAATTGAAAACCCTCATCTTTTTTCGGACTTGGAACCGATTACTTTGAAAGTAGACGGAGTTAAAATTGTACACGAATAAGATGTTACGTTTACAATTTTTTTATTAAAATAAGAAAAAAATAT